>JAANHX010000269.1:600000-1007897 GCA_011320135.1 Phytophthora betacei
AGCTGAATATGACAAGTTGGCAAAGGAGGAGAGTTACGATTCGCTGGACATTCCTGCTTTGTCAGACGGATACCTACTCGATGAAGATGCTCCCCTGTCACCTCAGAGATTAGAAAATGACGAGGCCGAGACCGATGCAGCCTTAGCTGCTGATTCTGAGGCCAACCCGGCAGAATCACCTGCCGTGGACGTGCCGCCTCGTCCAGAGGAATCCTACGAAGACGACTACGACGACTGGGAAGAAGAGCCCGTGACTTCAGATGTCAAGTTTTAGAGTAAGAAAGGAGGAGTCATCTGGTAGAGAGCGGCAAATGGTATCGATATTTGCCGACGTATCAAAGATTTATACAAACGTTACTTTAAAAAGCGTGAAAATCTAGGTCTAATGTGAAAATTTCAGTTTTTTTCCTCACTAGGGTGAAATCGTATGTTTTCCTTGTCAAAATGAACAGTGGCGCGGAACGTGGCTCAAAGCTACCAAAACAATCACCGTAATCTAAACGGTAATTTAGACCAATCAGTTGCTCGTTTAATGGTTTTCTGTTTTTAAAATTAATTATGCCCGCCCATCCGGTACGCGGGATCATATCTAATTATTATTACTAGATCGTCTGCGACTAACGCTGGGAATACCGTCTTATTATGTGCCTTTGTGCTAATTAGCGGTTGCACCGGCTAACTATGTTCAGCGCTGCGCATTGCAGCAGCAGGAACACCGGTGGGCAAAGGTTGGAAAATAATATCAATATTAAAATTGTTGTGCTTTTTGTACGCAATAACTTATTACTGCACCTTTTTCCTTCTAATACTTAATAAGTATGTAAAATATTTTGCAACACTAACTCCTTACAACATGTAAGAACAAATTAAAATCTGGGATAATTTATTAATTACAATAATTGATCAAAATATCACATTACTGTACAAGTATTGTTCAGTCCTGTATTGCGATGTATTATACTGAGCTTGAAAACCGAAATATCGCTAGCTCCCCGAGGGTTGAAAGCAATAAAGACTCTTATATCAAGAATTTCTTGCTCGTCTTCATCTCGGCCTCGGAGTCTCATTTGATCATTGAGCACGAGCAAGTCTTATAGGTGTTATGAATCCTCGTGGTCCCAACAGCGGAAGGGTACCAGGCACGGGTAAGCTTTTTACGAGGGCACCGAGTGTTCAACCCTCGGCTGGAAGAATAAAAGGGATGCAATACAGGCACTCCCAGTCGTGCAAATAGGCAACAATAAGCCGTCACGTAAACCTCCGATAGTAATCGGCCAATACACACACAGTTTGTTGGCCTTGCCGGATGAACCCTCGCTACAGAGCTTTGAGTTCACCGACAGGCATAACACACTCAAACAAGCTTGACCAGACGCTTACCTTGACGCCGAACGTCGCTCTGTGTGCTTGAGCGGAAATTATTATCTGTATTAATGTTTAGCTTTCGGGCCTAATCCTAATAAGAAGTCCTAATTATGTAAACAAATATCAAGTAAGCTATGATCCATTATGGATCTTCTTGAGCGTAAAGCGTCGTCTGCAGCGTCGCATGCGCATCTTTAACAGATCTCGCGCTTTCCCAGACTGTGACCATGCTTTCAGAGAGACGAGGAGTCTTCCGCGAGCTCATCCCAACCGCAACCGAGGGTTTGTACTGTTCAGATCTTGGCAGCTGAATGCGAATCTGGCCCGTCCATTATCACTCCGCTTCTAACCTTCTTACCAGTCCGTCCGTCTGTCGGTTTGCTTTGCTGCTGCTTTCATCTGCCTTTTCGCATGGCTACACTCGGCCTATTAAATACAGTTTCTTCCCATCTTTCTACTGCGCCTACCTTTCTGACTCGATCTAGCTATGTCAAAATTAAAAAAAAATAACCAAAAAGCGGACACAATTAACTCGCGCCCTGATAGGGTAATATTGACCGACCTGCGACACTGACTGGGTCTGTCGCACGCACGATCAGACGGTCTGTCGCACTCGCGATTGGACGTGATGTAAGCATTTCTGCCGAGCACGAAACGCACCGATTGGATGCAAACAACCATGAGTTGTGTTAACGATTACGTATTTACAATTAGCTACGCAAAACCTGTCCTATGTACATCAAATCGGGCACTCTAACAACCGCGTTTTGTAGGGACTTTGCGAATATTTTTTTACTTCTCCTGGCACTCACACCTGTCACGGTGCAATGAAGGCGTGCAGATGCATGGTCATTGCGCTACCTGCTCCCGTGCACCGCACCCAATGAATGCATGCGCGCACGGTACAATTTTTTTCACTTTTATACCATGGAAAATCAGTATTTGTTTGTAAAGCTGATAATAGTATTATTGTAGGGAAGCAAAATACTATCTAATAAAACATTTTAAAAAATTGTTTAATAATAAATAACATTACCGTGCTATTGGCTAATATTTTGACGGAAGTAATTGGTTAAAACAATATAATTTGTTGACTTACACACAGTTTGCGAAATGGTGGGTCCTACGTGCAAGCAATGCGAGGCAAAGATTGACCCGCTTCTGCTGAACCCGCAGCAGTCTACGACGATTTCCCGGGCGCGCTGCAGCTGCTGTGGGAGGCTGCAGTACGGTTACGCGTTCCGTACAATCAGCCGACGAGACTTCGTGCGGCGCTGTATTGCCTGCGAGAAGGGTCCAAACAAGGTTGGGTTTTGGGAGGATAAGCCTCCCCCCACCTGGTTCGGCCGAAGTGCTCCGCCAGGAAAGCCTGGCAAACGTCAAGAAGGCTATGGGCTCGGATTGGTACTGCTAAAAATAATAAGAAGATCATCCGGCCTCGCAATGCAAAATGCAAACGCCAAGCACATCGAGCAAACAAACAGAAGAAGAGCAAGTGATTATATACCCTTTTAGGCACCCTCTTTCCTACCTATCTTTGTAAGTCGTAACCTAGCGGATATTGTGAGACCTGGGTCGCACATACGGCGTATCACATAATAATTATCACACGGTACCTAATGCATGCGCGTCACCCCAGATGGCAAGTACACTCGCTCACTTAGACACAAGCAGAACCATGATGTCTGTACCAGCAACGCCTACGGCGTATGTTCCACTAATGTGCACTCACAAACTGAAACTACAGTACTGAGTGGGAACTACGCGCGACGAATAAGCTGCTGTTTCCATAGATACGACCACTGCGTGGCACTGTAGACCGTACAAATGGACGTGCCAATTAGATAGTCTGAACGCAATACTCTACTTTAGTATCCTGTCCATAATGGTCGAGATAAGAGCTCGGTCGAGTCGCGGATGATTATAAGGTGTACCCGTCGCGCCCGTATATATCGCATTGACTACTGTTACTGGACGCGCGGTCAGCTTGCCTGTATCGCTGCGGTATGGCCTGTGCCCAGTTAGTGACACGTTTGATCATACAGACTGATACATCAATAGCGTAAGTACAGGAAGCTAGCACGACGGCGCAAAAGGCCCGATAAAGAAACAGTGACCACATGCATAGGTGGCGCTATCACGAGCGCGTGGCATATACACTCATTCACGACCTTGCGAGATATGCACGGACACATCAAATAGCACGCCGAGCAGATAAGTAGGCAGCGAAAGTACCCCATCTAATGTACACGAACTACTATTCGATTCAAGTCTAAACATCACTACGATCTGATACTCTGCCCACAGTCATATAGCTTCGTATGTTTGTCATACATATCGGAGCCAGTAAAATTTCAGTCGGAAAGGATCTACGCCGCTCTGTCAGCCAGTGGCTATGCAAATAAGTCGGTAAGTAAGTCAATGGCGTTCATCCTATCATGTTACCATTAGAAGGCGGAGTTGACTTCAAATGATAAACCGCTTCATTGAGATTAGTCATCAACAATCGTGACCTTGCTTTGAGGCGGAAGACAGATATTTCGCTATTACGAAGAAGAGCTCAGTAAAGCCAGTCCACTACGACTGCTGATCTGACTTCAACGTGGTCAGACCTGTCTCCGAGGTAGGTAGTATCAACATCGTGCCGTCTAACCACATCCGAACCGGTTTCAGCATCAATAGTCTCCAACGCTGAGTCCGCCGTAGCTGGAACGTCGTTAGGCTTTATTCCCTCATTTAGTAATACCTTCCGACTATCAAAGTCCCTTGTAGCATCGGAGTGCTGATCCGCTGAGTTGGCAGAACTAGCTCCCGTGCGCGCAAACGCGTCTCCGAGATAGCTGACATCATGGCGGCATGCTGGGGCCACGTCTGAATCGCTCTCAGCGTTTAGGTCTGTTGACGCCGAGTCCACTGTCACCGACTGGATAATGCAGGCTCTGGCGTACCCATCGCTGAGTTCACCACGTCTGCAGAGCTTGAACCATCGACTCCACACTTAGCTCGTGCATCACCTTCGTCACTGGGTTGCTGATCTTCATCGCCCAGCTCATTCCTTCACTGTTAGCCTCCACATCTCTTGAAAGTAATACCTCCAGATTAGAATTTGCCGTCGTCGCGCTAGGGCGCTGTACTGCTGAGTCTGCTGTGACAGCAGAACAGACTTCCACGCGCCCATATTCTTCCCTCGCGTAGTGGGTGGCCTTGTGGCACGCTGAGTCAGCCTCCAAGTCGTTTCTTATGGCTGGATCTTTGAGCGCCGAGTTCGCCGTCACCACATGGTTAATACCAGCACTTCTAGTGTTCAGGGCGCTCATAGCTGAGTTCACCTCGTCCACAATACTTGGTCTGATGACTCCAAACTTGGCTCGGTCTTCAGTAACGGTTGTTCGTCGCTTATGACCTGTTCCGAGCATTCTTCAGGGTCTCCTTCCGTTATAGCTGAGTCTTCAGTCGCCGACACTTGTTCCTTCAACCGCTGAGTTTGTGCTGGTGTCAGAAATGGCGCCATCGTCATCAAACTTGGACAGATGATATAAGTCATCTTGGTCATCGCGTAGCGCCGGCGTACGATCCACTCGGACGTCTACTAGCCTGAACGCTGAGTTTAGAGCGGGGTCACCCCTTATCACCCCAGAAGTTGATATGACGTCGGCGTTATTGCGGCGCCTCCGGTCTTCGTCGGCTCCTGTATCGGCTTCGATCCTCCTCCAGCGTTCGGCGCATTTTAATTCTGGGTCGTACATTTGTAACCAGTACATAAGTCGGTCTTCCTCGGCGATTAAAAACAACCGTGGGAATCCATCCCTTCGTTCGTCGCACCCACAAGTCATGAGTCGACTCGCTGGGTTGCCGCCTGGGCAATCTGAACTCAGCGGGCATTCGACGTTCTATTGTCAGCCCGTCTGGTGGCCCACATGGGACATTTGGTCCGAACTCGGTCTTCGTCGGCGTATTACTTGATCGGATGAGTGGGATCACCATCTCATCGGGTAGCTTGACAGACGAGTTGTACAGATCCAGACGGATCCCAGCTGGGATCATGAAGTCAGTGCCGAGAATCAAATCGACCCCGGCATGATGAGTCATTATCCACACTTCAAACTCGTATGCCACTTCCCAGCCGAGTGTCACCTTCACGACTGTTCGTGACGTTGTCACCATTCTGTCTTTACTTGTATGTCGATCCGCTTATCTCGGCTGGCCACTTTTTGAGACGCAGTTTCTTCGCGAAGTACTCACTAATCGCCGAGACATTTGCTCCGGTGTCCAACAGGATCTTGGTCCTTCGGTCGTTCACTCCCCCCACACCCGAGAGCTCTCATTCTAACTCAGCGATCAAACGTCTGTGCTGACCACCATCCCAGCCGTTCCCCCGGAAGCAGCTTCATGATTCTGGTACGGTGCACAGCCTGGTCTGACTGCCGAGTTACACTTGCAATCGCTCGGTAGTTATCGTATAACTCACCGAGCTCACGCTCAATTCCATCGATTTCACACATCCAATTGCCATCCCAGCTTCGTCCCTCGGGCCGTCCTGCTTCGCCTACAAAGGCGAACAAGATGTTCGCCTCAACCGCAGGTTCAGCTGACTGCGGCAGCCCGGCATTTTCCAGCCCAGTCAGTGTTGGCGGGCCGCCGAGTTTAAATCACTCGGCGTGTAAAGGTTTTGCAGGTCTTCTGGCAGCGGAGACCTGTCGACAGAGTTTTTCACGAACGCAGTCAGCTTCTCGTATTGATGAAACAGCTCGCACTGGCCGACTCTTCCGCCTCTTGGACTTGTTTGCAGAATTTGCAGCGCCGCCGACAGAAGTGTGCTGAGTGCCCCGTTCTTCCGCAGGCTGCACAAGGTCCATGCTGCGAGTTGTCGCGTGATCCATCTCCACGGTTCGACTGTTCTCGTTGGTTGTATGGTCGTGGATGTCGACTCGCTGAGTCCCCCAACTTCGATTCGAGCCATTCTGGTCTCCTGCCGAGCTCTCCCGGCGGTCCGTGGTATCTCCCTTGTCATTGGCAGCACCGGTGTCTATGTAGTCGTCGTCTTCTGCTGCGTCGTAGCCTCCGAACAGGTCCTGATCATCCCATTCGTCTTCGGAGCTGTATGGACTCGGTGGGTTCGGATCGAGTAGGCTTCCCCGTCAACGTCTGCGCCAACGAAGGTGACTCGGCGGTCGCGGTTGTCTTCTGTGCGACTACGCTTCTCATCTCGACGTCCAACTCGGCGTTCATTTCGGCGAGGCTCGCCACGTCGGCTTGAGTCCTTCCGCTTATCGTCTCGGCCTCGTGCAGTCACAGGTCGATCGCGTTGCTTCTTGCGCTTTTCACCGAGGATCCGACGATTGATTATCTGCTCCACCTTACCAATATCTTCCAACTGCAAGGAGTACATCAAATCCATAACATTGTCATCTCCACAATGCAGCAAGAAATGCTCGACATTGTCAGGTGCGTCGGCGTCACCTTTATCGTACTGGATCTTGGCTGTCCGAGCATACCCATTGGGTCGGATCAAGAAGTCACAGATTGGCTCGTTGTCTTTACGTCTCGCCGAGTAGTAGCGAGTGCGGGCGGATTGGTCAAACTGTGAGCAATAATAATCCAGGAACGCCTCGCTGAGTAGTTTCCAACGTCGCTGAGTCTTCTTCGGCAGTTGCCTATATCAACCCTTCACCGCGTGGCCCAAGCATAGCGAGAAGGGTTTGCACCAGGCACTTTGTGGCATCCTTGTGCTCTTCATCTCGTAGATAAAACGCTTAAGTCACTGGAGCGATGCGTCAGAACGGTAGTGTTTGCCTTCGAACTCGGCGATTTTGTCGCGTGAAGCGTGGGTCCGAACTTCTAGGTACTGAGTCTAGTCTTCTTCCGCCGCGTCAAAGCTCAAGTTTCGGATGTAGTCCTTCACGGTTTCTTCACGGTTTCCTCTCACGTCGAAGGCATCGTCGTCTTCTTCGTCCACCTCGGGAGCTTCAGCTTCGTCTTCAGCGTCGTACAGTTCACGGTAGCGAACTGCATTTCGCTGTCCACGACTCGGCGCTCGCTGAGTCGGGTTGAGCTTCACCGGAGTCAGCATGTGAGAGTCTTCGAAGTATGGAGTGCCTTGCGTAGCGCGGAACACTTCACGTCTCTTCGTCTCCGAGGTCTTTGGCAACGGAATTGTGCTTGGGTCTTCGCCGAGTGTTTTGAACTCGGCTACTCGGCTGTACACCTGCTTCGTTCCACCAGGGGCCTTCTCCAATCCAAACGCCACTCTCAACTTCTTCTTCCATTGCCAGAGCTCAGCTCCGCCGCGGGTCAGACTCCAGTCGGACATGATGAGGCTGTTTGGTCGGCTGTTGCACCGATAGCCCATCGCCTCCAGCAGCAACACAGTGTCTTCCACCAACTGATTGATGTTGGCTGCACGCGCCGGTTGAGTTAGTTCGGGACCCAACATCGGCCACTTCGCACGCGCCATCGCCACAGGCGCGAACATCATCATCCACTCCGATCTCGTTCTCATCTCTTCGCCAAAGCGAGCCAACACTTTATTGGCGCCCGGCGTATCGGCCATCCTCGTCGCTTTCGGAATAAGGGGCAGACGGTCCCCTTGAGCGACGCCATGTTCTTCTTCATCTTCTTCACCGTCCGCACCTTCGTCGAGCTCGGCGCATAAGTTGCGCTCGACAGGACGTGGGGCTCCCATGCGTCCCACCTGCAGCGTCAACTCTTCCACCTCGCCAAGTAGCTCGGCGGTAGTCTTCGTTTCTCCGAGCTCAGCGGTCTCGGCCTTCTCTTCATACCCTCCTTCACTTGCATCTCCGTTCACGCTCTCCTGGCCTTGGCTATCCTCGTCGAACTGGACGGTTCGTTCCACCTCCATCGGCATGGCGATGAGTCGTTGACCCGCCGGGTCCGACCCCGCGAGAGGCGATCCTCCAGCCGTCGCTGGGCTTCCGTCGCTCGGAGTTGGTGATCCCTTGACCATCTTCACTCTTCTCTTTCTCTGCTCTTCATAATAACTTGGTTAACTGGCACCTATAAAAACAAGCACACACTCCTGTTCCCGGGTCGCGGCACCAGCTGTGGTGTAGTAGAACACACAAATACCGTCAGATGTGGATTCCTTACACAAACCACATCAAATCGCTGAGTTAGGTCGGCGCTTGTATGGCCTGCGCAGAGGGTGGTCCCCTCGCGGTTCGGCCCAGCCGGGACAGACGAGTGGGTCGCTTCCACTCGGTTCCGACTAACCAAGTCAGAGCACTTCCGAGCTCGTTCACAAACCCTGTGCCCTCCACCAAATGATGGACGACTGCGCGCAAGCGCTTTTACAGGTCACCGAGCGCAGAGGCTGCTCAGCTAGAAGTGTTACGGCACTAAGGCTATCCGACGTACGGCCCGCTGAGTTGCGGGGCTTTCGTTCGCGCGTAGCGAGACTTTGTACCGACCTAATTTCATGGCGCTACCAGTCAATACCCTACAAGCTATGCCTCTCGAGTATCAACGGCAGGCATAATCCAGCCCTATGCAGGGACTTACCGGAAAAGTGTACACGTGTCTTGGACTAAGAAAATTCTGCTCTGTTTTCTTCTGGGAGCCCTATCGGCTCCCCATATTTAATCCTCTGCTTCTCATACAAATATCTAGTGAAATGTAGTCGTTTCGGATCTCTACCTACCCTTCCGCCGGGTTCAGGCGACCGTTGAGCTCAGCGGCCATCCGGATAACATCATCCGGACAGATCGCTGAGTACTTACCGTGATCCTTTTCTCCTAAGCACTGGTCTACCAGAACGAGCCAATTCTTGATCTAAAGTAGGCTGACGTATGGCTGAATCTGGAAATCCCTACACCACACGTCATGTCGGCTCAAGGAACTGCCACTGCGGCTTCGGGCGATGCCGTTGGTTTTAGGGCTCACGACGATATTGCCAAACTTTCTGACGCGTCTTCGTCTCCACCTTAGGGTGCTCAGGACGCGGCTAAGCCATCTGCGTCATCGGTTTCTCCTACCCAATCTGATATACGCGCTGCCGAAGAAGCTTTGCGTGAGGCAGATGATTTCCGGCTCTTGTTTGGCTCGGATGACGAAGAAGAAGCGTCGGACAACACCGTTCCATGGGGCAAAGCTGTTACGATGTCTGCCGCGACTTCCAAGATTACCGAAGCCTCGGGAGTGGTTCTACAGCAGGACCTGTCCCTGTTGAAGCTGCTTCACAACCCTCCGAGTCTTCAAAATCGGCTTCGACTGTTCCAACGATTTCTGTACCAAGTGTTTCCTCGGCTGAGTATTCCATGGATATTGATGACGATGGTAATGATGATAACGATCGTGGAGAAGGCCAATATGATGATGAACCTTTTGTGGATATTCCAGCTGGTGATATCAGTGGTGGCGGTAGTGTTCCGCCACCTACTGAGCATTCAAGTCCATCTGACGGCGATGATGTAGAAGATTGCGATGGCAACTGGAGCAGCCTTGATCCTGTTCAATCTCCGAGTCCTCCTCGGCCGAATCCATCACCTACGTCGACCTCTCCGTTCGTACTGCGTGATCCATCTCCTTCTCCATCGCCAGCTCCACAAACACCACCGTCTCCCCGTGCTGCTCAGGCGTCTCCTCGTCCGTCCTTTCTATCGCTTGATGCGGGGCCCAGGCGTAAAATCGATGCTACTTACATTTCTGTGCCACGTCGAGGAGGCACTCCAACGATTGAGCCGTTGCCTCACCGTGTTCTGCACCGTCTGTGATCTCCATCGTCCCACGAAGGTTCGAGATCCATTGCATCCACCATCTCCATATCCTGGATCCAGGTCACTCCGTGTGGGATCCTCACCCCCTTGGTTCCGGGCTCGAAAGTGTGGGATTTGGGACATATCGTGGTGGATCTTGCCTTCTCGTTAGTTGTTGATACCAAATCCACCTTCAGATGATACCCTACCATCCTTCCTTCATCGGATCCCCACTTGATCTACCTGTACATGGTATATCCCAAATCCCTTAAGTAAACTCAGGTGAGGGTGGTTCCGAGTCTCCCCTTGGTGGATCCTACCTTCCCATACGCTATCTATACCAGATCCGTCGTCGGCTCATACCTGACGCCACTTTATCTTGGCCAATCCACTCCGAGAAGTGTGGATCCATGCCGGGCAATCCAAATCCTTCCTAACCACTTGGTGCGATCACTATTTCGGGATACCGGCCCCATGTTAGATCCGTTCTCTTATTTCGGAGAAAGCACTTCACCACAATCGCATCCTGTACGTGGTCGGCGCTGCACAACAGCGCTCACCACGTGCACTCCCAACGTCACTGCTTCTCCAACAGCTTCCTCCTCCACGTGACTCATGTCTCCCACCAAACGTACGAGCAAATCGCCGGACAAAGCCCCATCCACCCCTCCGCCGGTCAGTCCCTCTATGTCACCTACGGATTTGCGGGCTTTGGCCCAAGCTCTTTCCGATCAAGTGCGAACCTTGACGGCGGAGCTACAGACGGCGCAAGATGCTCGGGACCGAGCTCAACACGCAGATGCGGCGGCTCAGCAGGCATACAAGTCGTTATCCACGTCTTCGTACGCCACCCGACTTCAAACTTTGCAAGCTCAGGTTCACGATTAGGCCATGGAGATACAAGGATGGGAGCACCGCGCGGCCTCTCGCTCGCAGGATCTGCGACTCCTGTTGGCCGACTAAGCAGTGGAGATCCGCGACTTGGCTGAACGACTGGATCGCGTCTCCCGTCAACGGGATGGCATGCGAGATTACAGAGACCAGCTCCTTCGGGAGATGGCGCTCGCCGGATCCGATATCCCCAGCTCCAATCGCGGATCCCCGGTCTTAACCCTTCCGTTACTAAGGCTTGATAATCAAGCATGTGGGGATTGTCATAGAATGGGTGTTTAGTCCGTTTAGTCCCCGGTGTACAGGGCTCGGGGTCCTAACTGTAAAGAGAAAGTTCCTTGGAGATACGATGTCGTAAAGACAGTGCTTCAAACGAGAGGCCTCTGAGCCATCCATTCATTCTCCAAAACGAAACACGGGACCAAGATGCCTCCCCGCCGCGTCACGAGCGCTAAAGCGGAGGCCTTCCTGCGTCGTCTCGACGGGAAGGAAGGCGCAGAACGCGCCCGGCTGCTTGAAGATCACCGTGCGTATGTCGACGGTACGCGTGACCGCGATGCTGACTTTGGCGACGACGTTGCGGGTGAACCGCTTGTTTCAGCCCCTACGTCAGCAACGACAGGAAGGCAGCCATGGATGACAGTGGCTTCACGCAAGCCTCCTGCTCCAGCTACGTACCAGAAGAAGGGCGCACTAGTGGTGTACTACAATTTGCTGGCAAGAGCGCCGCGATTGAAAGGGAAGGCGCCTGTCACAGCATTGTATGCAGAAGAGCTTGCTGCCGATGCTGCTTCTGCTGATGAGGATGGGAGTGACGGCGGAGATGAAGATTACGTAGAAACGGGAGAAGACCAAGAAAATGACGAAGCTGAGTTTGACATGGCGACAGCGGCAGAGATAACAACACCGAAGAGGGGGGCGAAGAAGAAAAGACCGGCAAAGGCGACTGGCACGACCAAAGCAAAAGGTAAGCGTAAGCGCGCAGCATCGAAGAGCTCAAGAGCTGACAAATCTGCGCGGACAACAAGTCCACACGTCGCTGCTGATGACGAAGCCGACAGGTGAGGAGATTATGCGTTTTGCGTACGATGTGTTTCTCACACTTCATGTTCGTAATTGTTTGTAGCGATGCGTCTGTTGGTGGCGATTTGGACTATAGTGACACGTCGCCATCTCCGCCATGTGCAACAAACACAACGCAGGCAAATCGTGAACCCATGTCGACATCGGAAGATGCTTCCTCTGCGCAACAGACTTCACCGCTAACGCCACCTCGATCTTCGGCTGCCAGGTACGGTGTCACATGATGGATATCAAGCATGTGGGAGATTTATTTCTGACAGCATGCTGTATATTACTGTTGGTTCTGCAAGGTCACTGGATATAACTACTGTTATTCACACAACTGCGGTTCCCACAACCCCGCCCCCTCTCTGTTCCCGTCAAGATTCCCGTCACGATGATGACATCTATAATGGCGGTGCATTGGATTCGGATTACGATGATTCAGACACTGGGTCAGCAGAATGGTACAAAGACATGGACAATCTTGAAGATGTTGTGGATGCTGAGATCCCAAGCGAGAGCGACACGGAGACGAGTGATGAACTGTCACTAGATGCACCTCCAACTGGCGATTCACCGAGTTGTACACCTGCAGTTGGCGCAGCTTCTACAACAAACCGTTGCGGGGGACAGCGACCTCCACGAAGTAAGGAGGAGGCCGAACGCTGGAAGGGCATCATTGACAATTGGCGCATCGTAGAAGGGTCTGATTTATCTAATATAATAGATACAAAGCTCGCTACAACTTCTTGAGAGGAACATCTATTCTGTGGGGACCATTCAAACTAACCGGTTTCTTCGCTCAGTTGCAAGCCCAGCTACTACATATGGGGTCGGCCAAATTTGCAGACACGGTAAGGAAGGTGCTTATTCTGCTGGTTGTTCTCATTGCTAACTATTACTGTATGTGTCCAAAGATGTACTCACCTAGACTAGTTACACCTCTGCATGGCGACACTCCACCGTCCACCCAACCAGCTAAAGATGGACGACGAATGGGTGGAGGTGAATGGAATTCGAAAGCGACGTCAACGGCAGTGCAAGGTCTGTACTATACGGAAAACAAGCAGTACACAGCGGCAGGTGACGCGATTCTACTGTCCTGGCTGCAGTAAAGGCTCAAAACGGTACGTTGCTATGCTCTATGTTTCTTACTACCGCTATCTAACACATATAATGCAGTGGCTACTTGTGTGACAAGGTGCGCCAAGCACATTACCCCAATAACAACCAGACTTGCTTCTCCATTTGGCACCAACTTTGGCGCAATGGAAGCGAGCGCCCACAGCCGCGCTACGACCGCGGTATCCAGCTGAGGGCCCAACCAAAAAAGCGGGCGGAAGGACAAGAGGGTCGTGAAGAGGAGGGGGGGGGGGGGGGGGCGGTGGGGACGAGGAGGAGGCCGCAGGCCTCGGCAATGAGGGAAGTGATGGTGGTGAACATTCTGATTGTGATCAGAACGAGACAACGGAAACTGGGGGTGACGACGCGGCAGAGAGAGAGCACCAAGAGTAGGAAACAGTGAAACTGCGTAGGTAATAGCCCAAATGACTTGCTTTTAGCAAACAGATGCAATACACAAATTTGCTTTCGTAGCCGTTCTGCACGTGACTCCGTCAAAAACGATTCATTCCCAATAAAAGAGCCATTTGCACATGCATGATGTCGCGTATGGGCTTTACGGAATTTACTCACCATGCTCGATATAAAGCATGTGGGTTCATAATGCGTACGATTGCAGGATCTTGTACAAATATACAGACACCGATCTTTTTTTTTCTAATACAAATTTTACGTTAAGACTTTTTTTAACATGCTTGATACCAAGCATGTGAAAAATAGTCTGTGCATTCAAGATTTGCTCTCGTAACGGAAGGGTTAAACGGTATCTTGAAGATGTCCAAGCTGCTAGTGTGGCTGCTGACGAGAGCGTGGATCGGCTCTGCGATGAGTTGCGCCTGACTCAGGAAGAGGTGGTTACGAACGATTATGTGGGGTCCGCCCATGGCGGATCCGCATTGGGGTCAGCGCGCGAAGGGTCCCCCGCACCGAATCCACCTCTCTCGTCGCCAAACGTGGCTCTGGCTCGTCTTTTCGAGGAGCTGGAGGACGCCAAAGAGTCGATCGAGAAGTTATCGGCTGGGCGAGACTACGCACCTGAGCAATTCGTACGCATGACACAAGCCCGCGACGAGATCCAGGACAAGCTAAAGGATACCGAGCTTCAGCGTGATATGGCCGTCACCGAGTGAACCGCTGCCAAGCGAACGCAAATGGAGCTGGAATCCAAGATCCGTCGCATGAGTACGTGGATCCTCTCTTGTTTCCCTCCCATATTTACTCGTTATGTTCGTCCAGGTGATAAATTGAAAGATGTCAAGACAACTTCGACACAGCTACGGGTTCAGCTTATTGCTGCTCGTACTCAGCACCAGCAGCTGATTCTGGAGCGCGATCGCAGGTTGTCCGAGCGTGACTTGGCGCGTCGACGACTAACTTTGGTGGCCGCTGCCATCTCGGATCCACTTTCTCCTCCCACTGGATCCTTGGATCCAGTCTCTCCCCTTGCTGGATCACCCCCGGCCGATAGCGTCTCAGCTGCCCAGCAGCCGATATGTGGGGAGGGCCCATCGGCTGCGAAACGGCCTCGTAGTGCATCCCCTGCTTCTGGTATTGGGTCTCCCCGGCCTCACAAGAAAACCCGATCCTCTTCTCCGGCTTGAGCCCCTAAGGCCAAGCCCAAAGTCGGCTCTGCCCTTAAAGCAGTCCCCAAGACCGGATCCTCATCCAAGAATTTGGTTTCGTCCACAAAGTCCGGAGCTGGATCCAAGACTGGATCCACGGCTGCTGTGTCGAACTCAGGATCTGAATTCAAGACCGGATCCGCTGCTACGTCCAAGGCGGGACCTGCATCCAAGACTGGATCCATGGCTGCGTCCAAGTCGGGATCTGGATCCAAGACTGGATCCGCTACCAGGTCCAAGCCGGCATCTGGATCCAAGACTGGATCGCTGCCACGTCCAAGCCGGGACCTGCGTCCAAGACTGGACCCACTGCTGTGGCGTCGAAGACTAGTTCTGTGGTCAAGACTGGATCCGTCGCTGCGGTGCCAAACACTGTTTCCAGCTCTAAGGCTGGATCTACTATCACGACGTCGTCCCAGGCAGTTGCTTCAACTGGATCCACGGCAATATGACGGGGCCAGCCACCTCCACCGACAAGTCTAGTTCGTCTCAGTCGCCATCCACCGCTGCACCTTCCGTGACGGTGCCTACCGTTCCACGACCAGCTTCTACCGGTTCCCCGACTGTCGGAACTGGGTCCGGTAAGGGGAAAGCTAAACGTGCTATCGCCACTGGTTGTGGACTCGGCAGCTCGGAAGACGGCGAGGACGAGGGATCTGATTGGTCCGACGGCTCGGGGCCTCCTATCCGATCATCCTCGAAGCACACTCTCTCCACCGGGCACTATTCCTTTAGCTCTGACGATGATGACGATGATGACGATGATGACGATGATGACGCTGAAGATTCTGAGGATTCTGAGGAGGCCCGAATCGCCGACGATGCCTGGGAAGAAGACACGCGGCGGTCTTTATCCCAATCCAGATCCGAAGCTCGGCGGAGTTCCCTCTTGACACCGACCAAGCAAGGCGCTGGCGCGCCCGGATCTGGGGCTGGCACTGCGGGATCCGCGATCCAGGTCGACAGTGACGATGAGTCGGGCAGCGATGGTTGAGGGGGATCACCTCACGGCGGCAGATCCACTGGATCTGCCTTGGTCCCCGCTCCTCCTAGCTCTTCTTTTCCCGGCATGCTTCCCGTGGCTCCGTTGAGTCCGGATGCTACCTTCATCCCTGGTCGGCTTGCGCCTGTGGCTTTCGCTACAAGAGATATCGAGCCTTGGTCCGCCAAGAAATTGAACCGGGTTGCCATCGCCACCATGAAGATCACCGTCCTGTTCCCTGAGCTGCCGTTCCGTACTGAGTGGATATTCCCTTGCAAAGAGAATGGCATGCCGACGTCCGGATATGTGGATTCGCTCGTCACCAGATCTCACGTGGAAGCGTTACGTAATACCGCACCATGGGATATGTTGATGACCACGCTGGCGGATCCGGTTAGCTTTCGAGACGACGTCGGTGGACGTCTTGGGTTGTTCGTTTGTGCCTTCCGAGATTTCGTTTCCAAGCACCGAATTGCCATATGGGAAGGCTCCCATCGGTTCCCTGTTTCTCGTGCCCAACTGCAGAGTTTGACATGGCTGTCGAACTTCAACAAGCTGCGCGGCAACCGACGCAGTCACGCCGGTCGGGCTTGGAAGAAAGTTCTCGTGATCCTCGTGTTGGCAATCCAACACGGTTGATGTGACGTGGATATTTTGCTGGATCCGTTCTTCCTGCACCTTCCCCGGTGTGGGGATATGGTGACGTGGTTTCCTGGATCCGTATCTCGTCAAGCCAACGTGGAAAATCCCAGCCTTCACCGCCCGGAACCTACGAACTTAGTGGGGGCTTTGCAAGAGATCGACGAAGCCGAGCCTTGGCGCATCCAATTTCGGGAAGACCCCAGCCAACATCCAAGACACCGGATCCAGCGTCGGGCGGGCAAGCTGTTCAACCCCAGACTACCTGATCCACACCGCCCTTTCTGATGCGCCTCAAGTTTCAGTCTTCGTGGATCCGCTTCGTAGTAGTAGATAGCGGCTGGAAACTGGGTCGATTAAGCCTGTTTGCATAATCTCTCCTAACCCACTTTTCGTTACTTAAAAATATGTTTTCTCTAACATCCTCTTGCTCGATTGAGGAGCTATGTCAGAGCCTTCCAACGTACACCTGGATCTGGGCTAGATCTACCCTTTCAGCGTACACCTGGATCTGGCCTGGATCCACCCTTTCAGCGTACACCTGGATCTGGGCTAGATCCACCTTTTCAGCGTACGCCTGGATCTGGGCTAGATACACGCTTTCAGCGTACACCTGGATCTGGGCTGGATCCACCCCTGGCTCCAATCCAAATCCGTACCTGGATTCGTGCCAACTTCTGGATCCGAACTGGATCCGCGCTTGGATTTGAGCCGGATCCACCTCTTACGGCCGAGTTTTAATTAGACCAGTATGGTCCGAGTGATAAAAAACTCGCGTTTGTTCGAGACTCTTTGCACGTGAAAACGTCACTCTTTATGCCTAAACTATTCACCTCTTCCTCCAAATCCACACCCTTCCTGTAAATTCTCCTTCTTTTTTTCTCTAATATGACCAGCTCACATCAGTGATCCTCCTCATCCTGGCCCACACTCTTCCTGTGGGTCCTTCTTCATTCTCCCATCGATAAGACCAACGCACATCCATGGCTCCTCCCCTACTTTTCCCCATGAGCCTGCATCATGCCAAATCGGTTCTGATTCGTACGATCCCGCAAGAAATCATAGCGTAAAGCTCCACACTTCAGATCTGCCTCGTCTACCCAACTGGGCTCGTCATATCCACGCCAATTCACTAGAAATTTGCGGTAAATTCGTCCATATCTAGTTCGCTCCCCTAACCTCATGTCAGAGATCCTCTCGACATCGAACTACTCAGCTTCGAGATTCACGTTCCAACTATCCTCCGGTAGGAGGACTTCGTCGAAATCCACTCGGTCGGACTCATCCACCGAAATACGGATTTGCGGCCGGTCGGGATATTCCCTGACCATCTTAAGCTTAGATACGTGTACCACGGGGAACAAGCGATATTCGGTACCGGCCGTTCCCAATTTCACAGCATGTTCCCCTTTCTTCTCACTCACTCGGAGCGGTCCTTGCCAAAGATGGGCCAGTTTACGGGCGTATCCTTCTTTCACTCGATCTAAGTACAGCTACACCTGTGGTTCAACTTGGATTTGATGTGGACGGGCGTCTTCGTTATGTCGATCGGCTCGATCCTGTATCGCGCTTCGCCGCCGCTCGTTTACTTGGGATCTGGCATGCCGGTAGTATTTCTGGACTTGGTTTCGCCACCGTCTTGGGTCTCGGTTTCTCCTCTTGGTGCTACATACTGGAATGGCCGCTTCCAGAGTGGATCTAGGATCCCACCCGTGTACCAAGTAAAATGGGGTATCGCCCCAGATCCTGTCTTGAGCGGTGTTCATCGCGAAGGTGAGTCGTTCTGCGTACTCATCCCAATCCCTCTCATCCTAATCCTGAACATACATCTTGAGCGCCCTTTGTGATCGTCTGCACCATACGTTCGACGTATCCATTAGCTTGGGGACGATATGCCATAGTTGCCCGCTGCCTCTGTCCCAGGATCCGGTTGAAGGCTCTAAAGAAATCAGACATAAAACTTGGCTCCCGATCATGCCGAATCATTTCGCTAGCCCCAAATCTACGAAAGACACATTCCTCGTACGATTCGGCGATGGTCTGTGCAGTTCTGGACGCGCCAGCTTTGGCTTTCACGTATCCGGTAAACCGATCCACCCAGATCAACAACGCTGTGTTTGCTTAGAATGACTTGGGTAGCGAGGGGATGTGATCCATGACTATGATTTGGAACGGGTAAGTCGCTTGGAAATTCCGTGGAGACTCCCCTTCGATTGTGGGCCTGCCTTTGCCTGTCTCACAATCCACGCATTCACCGACATATTGCTGCACACGCTTGAATAGTCCCCTCCAGTGGAAACATTCCCGGATCCGTTGGTAGGTTCGACCGATTCCCTGATATCCTCCTTCTAAGCTAGCGTGATAGTGATGTAGGACATCCTGTTGCAAGGATTCCGGTATCACCAATTTCATCAATCTGTCTCGATCCTCGCTAACTCGTTTGGTAGGAGGGCAATAGAAAAGCAAATCGTCCAGATCCACTGCATAATCCGTAGCGATAATACTGTAGGATTTGGCGTCTTCCCGACTCGGGTCTCGTACATCCCACATCAGATACTTCTTTAGCCCCAGGATCCACACTTCTTCGTTCTGTGCTTTGAGAATCCGCTCAATACGGACTCCCTTCACAAATGCTTCATCGAGAATCTGGGGGCTGGTTCTAATCCTTTCTCTGGATCTAGTGACAGCCATAACCTGAACCGTCCTCTTCACGGATCCAACCACCACCACTTCGTCTAGTCGGTTTAGTGTGACGAGATCCTGACGCTCGGCCTCTCTCTCCACCTCAACACCACATTGAGATCGTAAAGCGGCACTTGCCAAGCTGTTCGCACTTGCATAACAATCGTGCTTGACATGTACTAGCTCGTGATTCATCCAACCACGCAGGTGGATCATCGCCTTCTGCCGTAACAGCGTTAGCCGGGGCTTCGTAGTCGTGTTCACCTCGCATTTGTCGGATTACCAAATTTGATTATCCACATATCACCAGCCTTTTCGGGACCCCATCTTTAGGTATATCCAACCCCAACAGGAGTCTGTTGTACTCCGCTGCATTAACGGTGAGGCCTTCCAATTAACGTGGATCAGGCCCTTATTACTTCCGATTCGGGCAGTTTCCACAAAATTGCGCTGTAAGCTCCCCCTCCGCGTCGCACGCGAGCAGATCCATCGAAACTCAGGACGCACAGATCTTCATCCACTCGTACCGTCGGAATCAGGATCTGGATCTGGCGATTGGGCTCTTTCTTAGGAGCGATCCTAGTCGGTGCCTCGTCCATCTTGGCTCTGGGCGTGATGCTCGCAGCCAAAACTCCCAGGATCTCGTCTTCTCCTTTCGAACATTTTACGATCTCCAGTGTCCATGGTGAAAGTAAGGCTGCCCATTGTCCCAACCGTCCTTGTAGACCGGCTGACTTAAGCAACCAGGCGAGTGTGGAATGTCGAGTCAAAATCCGGATGGATCTTCCCACCAGCAGGTTATAATTGAGATCCAACACCCGCAGGAGTGCGAGTATTTCCTTCTCTACCGCTCCGTTATTCAACTCGTTCGGCTTTAGTGTTCGGCTGACGAAGGTGACCGGATGGCAGATCCCCTCATGCTCTTGTACCAAAGCCGCTGAGACCGCCCAATCACTAGCATAGACTATCGCCGTGGGTTGACGCTCCGGATCAAAATGGCGAAGGATAGGCGTCGTCGCGATCCTGTTCCTTAGCTCCACGAACGCGTGCTGAGCTCGGATCCACCGAGGCTCCACCTTTTCCGAGCTCCCCTCCGTCAACTCTGTCCAGATTGGATCCTCTACCAGTTGGTCCCGGGATGGATCCAGCTCCTGTTTCGGGTCAACTTCCGGCGTCGTACTACTTGGATCCCTTCGTGGATCCGATACCTCCAGGACCAGAGCTTGTTGGATTTGATCCGGACAGCCGGCGTGACCATCGCAGCAAAATCCACTTCCCTCAATTCATAGAGTACTGCAGCAAACAGTGCGTAATCCTAGATGAACCGACTGTAGTAGTTTAAACTGCCCAAGAAGGATTGCATCACCCGTAGTGACTGTGCGAAGGACAAGTCTGCCAACGAAGACAGGTCCTTAGAATTCGCCTCCAATCCCTCCTTGAACACTCGACGGCCTAAATAATCCACCTTCCGCATCCCCCAACAATTCTTCACCAAGCTGATTGAGAGATTCCACTTAGTACACGCCTCCAGTAGGAATGCCACTCTCTCGCACAGCTGATCCCGCGATTCCGCCGGGATTAGAATGTCGTTGATATAGGATCTGCGTCCTAGCACGGATGGAGTTCCCAGATCACCTGGCTCTCCTCCTTCGAATGGATCCACTGCCGCATGACCTTTCCCGGATCCACATCCCGGTATTCGGGTAAATCCGTAGAGGGCATTATCGATCAGGCGTTGATAGATCTGGGGTGCATTCTTTAATCCAAACGGCATCCGGCTCCATTCGAATAGCCCAAATGGTGTGATGAATGCGGATATTGCGCGAGCTCGATCCGTCATAGTCACCACCCAAAACCCACTTGCCATAACATAAAATCTGCGACCTCCGACAACCTCCGACCTGTACAAAAAGGGTGGTACATCTAAGTCAGTAACCCTTAAAACAAATATATTTCGTTTTCTTTTTTAACTGTGGGCCACATTGAAAATGTATTCACACAAAAAAGGAGGGGGGCGGTGTAGCAGTGCGGCGGCAGAGTGGTGGCAGTGCGGCGGCAGGGCGATGGCAGAGTGATAAAAGTGCGGCGGCTGAGCGATGGCTGTGCGGTGGCAGAGTGGTGGCAGGGTGGTGCACAGAAGGCGGTGCACAGTAGGTGGTAGCAGTGCGATGCACAGGAGGCAGCTAGCCGGAGTGCTTAAGAATTAATAATGCAATACATGTACATCTAATTGACGCTTGCTACATATTGCCCTGCGTAATACGAAAATAATGGGTCACCACGCAGGGGTTGTTGCATGTATTGCTCCTAATGGCGAGCAAGCTCCCTGTGGCGCTGCTTCCCACCTCTTCATACCTTACTACTAGTAGCATGATAAGTCTAAGATTTATAATTAGTGTGTGGTAATGATTGCACTGGTCGGAGAAGTCGGAGAAATGACTTTATGCATGTGATATGTCTACATATTGAAATTTGTAAGAGCATATCCATATTTCCTGAGTCCTCTCCGACCCGATATGTCAGAGCCAGCTTCAACGAGATTCAACCTAACCCTTACCATTTGGATTGGCCAAATAATTTTGTCAAGACCGTACGATTAGCTGTCTAATAAATAAAAATGGATGATTGGAGATTAATGCCAATACTAAAATTAAGTAGGGTCGGAAAATTGATGATATTCATCCATATCTAGAGAACAGTACCACAGTATTTTATCCAGATCTTCCAATAGCTCATTGATTAGAGGCATCAGATACACCATCAGTCTGGTCAGGCCGTTAACCATCCGGTAATCAATACACAGACGTTTATCCACCTCGTTATTCTTAATTATGATTGCCACAGGAGATGCCCACGGGGATGTTGAGAAACTGATGATTTTGGCTTGTAGCAGACCCTTGATCAGATCCGAGATCTTTTCTCGGAACTGAGGCGCCACCTTCCGTACCTTTTGAGCGATTGGCTTCGCATCACCGACATCGATGTCACATTTGACTCCGCGTGCAGCGGGTGGTAATGCGTTTCCTTTGCCATTTAGCAGATGTCGGCTTTCCCAGATCTTCTGACATAGCCGATCCATTTCCACGGGTTCGTTCGCCCCTGGATCCACTTGGATAACATCAATTGTGACCTCCTCTGTGGTCGGAGGTACCTCCGGGATTACCGCCATACCTTCCCCAAGATCCTCGGCGTGTAGATCCCCGCCTTCATGGTAGCAGACTTGTTCATCTTCAGTCTTTGTCGGATTCACCACTGGATCCAAGCACCGCGACTCCCCTTCTCCCGTCATTCCTTCTGTCTTCATGGGATCGGGTATCCTGGTACCAGGGAAACTACCTTTTGGATCGACCTGACACTCTGGCGAGCTTACACACGACGGTTCCTGTTTAGCCAGTGTTGCTACTCTCGACAAGGATCCAGGCACTATGTCCAATGGAAAGCTTGGATCCAGCGGTGGGTCAACAGGACCCAGCGAGCCGGCTTCAATTCTCTGTGATCCCCCATCCACCGACCCTGGGGTTTTGGGCTCTGGGTATCACCAGCGGTCTTGGATCCAGTCTCTACAACTTGGATCCCAATCCGACGATCCCTCTGTCGGATCTTTCGCGGACTCGGGTATGAAGGCCAATCCTCCAAAGGGCCAGTTGGATCTGCCGGGAGTTCCGCCTCTCCGAGAGCGTCGGTCTCGGTAGTCGCCTCATACGCCAGATTCTGCAATTCTCTATAGCGACGGGATCCCTCTGAAACATATCCAGGTCGCTTAGGGATACCATCCTTCACCAACCATCGCCCAATTTCTTCATAGTGGTCCAGTTATAGTCTCTTGTCGCTGACGTTCGTGACCTGGCAGTATTGTGATCGACCTGGTCCTTGGATTACTGTAGGCACCCACTTCCCACCACGAGTGACCCACAGTTTCTCATGTTCTACCCACTTCAACCGATCTGGCAGTTCCCAGGTTTCTCCAGGCTCGATCCAGGTCGTCTTATCCGCCTTATGATCCTCATCTTCGCCCCGTACAACGGTCGCCGTCCGCTGAGCTGGATCCGCATCTCGTCCGGGAAACACAGTGTCCCATCCGCCCGATAAAATCTTACTCCGGCTGGTACCATGAAATCCATCCCGAGGATGGCATCTTGACCAGCGAGGTGTCCGACCCAAACATCGAACCAATATACCAAACAACCTGACATCATGATCTTGATCCGCGTTCTCCCATTCGTACGGTACACGCCTTCACCAATCCCAACCCAATCTTGGATCCGACTCCCATCCACTTGGCACCCAACCTTACGAGCAAAGGCGGTATCTAGTATAGACACGCCGGCACCACTATCTAGGAGTAGGGTTACTTTTTCATTGTTGACCTTGCCTCCTACCTTGGCTTGTCTGAACCATTTTCCTGGGGCATGGTACTTCCAGTATCCACGGGATTTCCCTGTCAGCAGATCCATAGATCCAACATCTTCGGATCCACGGGATCCGGTGACCTGACCAACCTTAGGTGGATCTGCAGTGACCTCACCCTTGGTGGGCTCAAACCATTGGCCATGTTGCCGTTTCTCCCAATAACCGCACGCTTCTCCCCTCTGTAGATCCAGGGCTAAAGAGACCTCGGATCTGGCAAATTCATCCACTTGGCGCAAACTAGAGATGACACTTCATGTAGATCACGTGTATTATCGACTGGATATAGGGGCCTGCTACCTGGATCTAGCGGTGTCTTGTTCACAAAGGTATAAATGCAATACCTAGAACGCTCGGCTCGTACCGGATTCAAACCCGGCGAGCGTCCTAGTTTAACATTTTCTTTGCCACTTCTGGCAACATTTCTCTGTGCTTGGCTGGATCAAACCATTGGCGGATCTGGTTGTAGAACGCTTCCACCGGGCACTTGCCGGCGTCGTGGATCTCGCCACAGCCGCGACACACGTAGAAGCAATGATCCCCGGGATGACCCTTCTTGTCACACTTCTCACAAACCAGATGTTTCCAACATCCCATTTCTGTGTGCTTCCGGGATCCACACTGCGAGCACCTGATTTGTCCTGTCCCTTCCGTGAGATCTCGGGATCTGTTCATCCCACGGTCCCCGGTTACGGTATCACCAGTGCGAGAGTTGTATCCAGTCTTCGCCGTACGATCGTTGGTCGCAGTGAGACAGACTCGGCGGTAATCCTCTGGTTCAGAGGCCGAACCATCGGATCCCGAATCAGTTCCTGAGTCGGGCGCCGCGACTTGGTGGATGCGTTGAGCTGGGGCCGTGGGCTCCGAGCTTTTTGGCGATACTTGCCGGATCCGACTGCCGCCTTCTTCTGGCGGTGTTTCGCGCGATCCACAGCCCGCACTACTTCTTCAAGCTCGTCTGCGTCTGGAAGACGTAACAGGGTCAGCCTGTCGGCCAGATGCACATCTCCCACCGTCTCGATGGAATGATTTACGTGTTCCAGTAGTACCTTGGATCCCTCATCCTTGATCCTCAACTTGGCCCGTAGCCCGGCCACATTTAACTGATAAAGATATTCCAGCGGGGATTCGTCCGATCTGCGGCGAGCGTGGTAGTATTGTCGTGCCACCGACACCCCCTATCCACAGTACTGTGTTTGGAAACTGCGCAGCAAATCCGGCCACTGGTTCCTGGTGGATCTGCCCAGCTGTCGATACCTGTTTCTGGCTGGCCCCGCTAGCGGATCCGCAAAGGTCAGACATTTTCCAGCATCCGACGCTTGATCTCTCATGGGGCCGACTTGACTTTGCTGATCCATGTTCACGCTAGGTCTTCGTCTTGATCCTTGCCCGTGAACTCCTTCAGATCTGATTTGGCTGTGATCCGTACCCTCTGGATCATATACGATCCATCCATCCCGGCTGCAGCCGTGACCTCCGCCGCTTGCGGGGGGGGGGGGGGGGGGGGGGGGGGGGGGCATCCAGGTCGTCTGGGTCGAACTCATCATGGGAGCTGTCTCCCTCCACTGACTCCATCCCCGCGTCTCGTGCTCCATGTTCACGGTACACTTGCGCTTGCGGCTTGGGCCCTCTCATGCCTTGTTCAGCCAGGAAACGACTCATCGCAGTTTCGAAGTGTCGTTGCAGGGTGCCCGAGGAGGTGTCGGAAGAGCTTGTAGCCGTCTGGTCCACTGGCGAGACAGGGTCCGTCAGGCGATTACCTTGAACCAGATCTGACGATAATTCCACTGGCTTCTTGCTGGATCTGGCTCGATCCTGGTTGGATTGTATCAGATCACGGGTAGGACGTACTGGATCCCGAGCCTTCACGTTCACAGGGACTTCCTGTCCTCGGATCCTCGCCCGCGCTTCCAGCATGGATGCCCCGGAGGGTCCCAAAACCATGCGTCGCGGCTCAGACGACGTATCCGACCCATCCTCCGCCGCGGATTCGTAGTTAGAGGATGCAGCGTGGCTGATTCTCGGCGACGACACTGGATCCATAGTGTGCGACCTTTCTCCGGCGATGGACTTGACTCTGACGAAGAGGTCCCGCGTCGCTGATACTATGAGATCCAAGTCTAGCTTGAAGATATCCTCTGCGTCGAACACACCAGCCACGATGCCTGACTCCGTAAGCAAACGTAATAGATCTTTGACTGCCACCAACTTGTTCGCCATTTTCGTTGATGCTCTCACCGGTTCCCTTGGATCTTCGATCTGTCGTGGATTCAGGATCCGCATGACAGGATCTTGATGCAGTAAATCGCGTAGAGCTTGGTGACGATATACACACTCGAAATCCTTGTCGGACCTGCTTGACCTGGATCCAGTTTGGTCTTCTTTCGACTCTGGAGCTTGCATCTTCTTCCGCGTAGTCTTACTCGTGTGGTCTTCGTTCTCTTTTTTTCGACTAGCAGGCTTGGATTTAGGTACGGTGCTGGCTTAACCCGTGAATCTGCAAATGCATACCGTTTCGCCTTCACTTTCCCTTGTTTTGTTAGCAGATCTTGACTTGCGTCAAGATCCACAGGGGTCGTTGAGGGGACCTGGGGAGGATAGAGAGGTTTCTCTTCTAGATCAGTAACCGGATCCACCTCTCTTCCGTTGACAGAGTTCCTCCCATGACTCCATCAATCCGCGGATCTTGCTTCATTCAGAAGCTTCTTCGCCGACCCGACCTCCGAAGACGCCTCTTCCCCTGGCTCAATCTTCACTTGAGCATCTTCTTGGGACTCACGGTGAAATCCGGAGTCACCAAAAGATCCAAGCACCATTGTGGTGTAGCGAAATCAGCAAAATCAGCGCGATTGCAGGATCCAACTTACCAACAGCGCCCAGACACTGACTAACGGATGGGTTTTAGAATAGAGGCGTCAGTGTCGCCTCGAAAAGTGAGAGGCACTCTGGGTGATGGAAACCGTTCGCGTAGATTGGCGTGAACCCCGTGGAGACGTGCATCCTGTTGTTGAGCGCAAACTCAACAACTGGAAGCTGCGTCGATCACGTACGTGGTGCTTCCGCGCACACACTGCGCAGAGTGTTCTCAAGCACTAGATTGACGTGCTCGGTCTGACCGTCTGTCTGTGGATGGTCCGCAGTGGACATCTGCAGACGGGTTCCCAGTAAAGGAAACGGCGTTTTCAAAAACGCAGCCGTGAACCGCGGGTCTCGGTCTGAGACAATCGTCTCCGGGAGACCGTGATAGCGGAACACGCCATCAACGAACAACCTTGAGGTTTGTTCGCCCGTAACAGTGACGGGAGCTGGAGCAAGATGTACCATCTTGCTCAGCCGACACACCAACACCGAATTCCGGTGTTGCCGTGTCCGTCGGAGGGAAACCCAAAGATGAAGTCAAGACTCATCGACTTCCAACAGTCAGCCGGTACGGGCAGGCTCTGTAGTGGAGCCGAAGAGTGCCCTGCGGGTTTGCCCCGCTGACATGTTTCACATGTTTTCACGTATCGGGCGCCCTACTTGTACATGTGGATCCACCAGAAGGCCTGAGAGACCGACAGGAAGGTCTTTTCGCGCCTCACGTGGCCGCTGGAGGGCGCGTCGTGCGCCTCCGCGAGAATGTCGAACTTCAGATCCTCGTCGTTGGGTACGACCACCCGTGGAGGTTCATTGGGCTCCACGCAGTAACAGAGGAGGCCATCGTTCAACTCATATCGGTGGAGCCGGGAGCGCTGTCGCGACGAAAGCCAGTCGGACTTCGCGCTCGTTCCTGCCGTGAGGAACTTGGCGCGGCCGTCTCATCGTCCCGATACGTCATGCGTATCCGATCATATAGATCCGTTGTCACCCGTGTGGTGTGGGCCAGCTCGTAGTCTGGACGCCAAGAGAGGGTCACTGATTCGGGATAGTGACCCCTTGTTAGGTCCATTCTCTTATTTCTGAGAAAGCACTTCACCACACGGTACGGTGAAGTGCTTTCTCAGAAATAAGAGAATGGACCTAACAAGGGGTCACTATCCCGAATCAGTGACCATTAGAAGTGATTAGAGAGGATTCGGATCGTCCGGATTGTCCGGCGCGGATGCAAGTTGCCTGAGGTGGATTAGCAATGACGAGCAGCATCCCGTATGAGCCGACGATGGATTTGGTATGGGTGATGTACGGGAAGGCAAGATCCACCAAGGAATATCTCGGTTCCACCGTTACCTAGGTTCACTTAGGTGGATATGGGATATACTATGTAAGGGTGGATCGAGTGTGGATCCTATGAAGGAATGATGGTAGGTGTCATCTGAAGGTGGATCTAGTATCCACGACTAACGAGAAGTCAAGTTCCACCGCGAGGTGTCCCGGATCCCATACTTCCGAGTTCGGATCCAAGGAGGGGGGGGGGGGATCCCGCATAGAGGGAACTGGATACAGGATACAGGGATGGTGGATGCAGTGGATCGCAAACTTTCGTGGGACAATGAAGATCTCAGACGGTCGCAGAACCATGTTGGAGGATTGGAGAGCTCGGATCCATGACGATCATACAGATACAGTGAAGTGGATCCAAGCAACCTGGATCCGGATGAGTGTACCCATAATAGGGTGACCATAATGATAACGCCATGGATCCGGTGGATCTGAGGATAATACAGCTGGGATGATGGGTCAAGGAGAGAAAGGACATGCAGCCGAGCCTGGTAAGGTATTTAATAGGTAAAAGACACAGAACGTAGAAATCCAGGCAGGTATAGGCTTAAGTATCAATACAGACTTCAATTTGCACAGTATCACACAAGTGCCTTCCTTCCCTCAAGAATCGGAGCTACATTGGCCGTACGAGCTAGGAGGAGGTTGGGGAATCTAGTGTTGGTAGTGATAACTGGATAATACATTGGCCAGATCCTACAACCTAGTGAGCTTTCCAATACACGTGCAGATCCGACAGGTTAACCGAATTTACTACTTGGTCGGTTACAACCTAGAGGCTCTTAACTCTCAAGATCCCGTCACAGGAGGCGGCAAGTACGACGAAAAGGAAACACAAAGGCAAGGGGACACACCCGCAAGGCAACCCTACGGCCCGATCCACGATCTAGGCCCTGGATCCATAAGCTCGAATATTCGCTTAGGATCCAGAACCAACCACGGACGCAGAGTAAAGATTTTTCCACTGCTGCTCCACCCCATCCCCACGTCTCGCCAAGACACTCAAACTTCACCACTTGAACTCTTCGGAAGTTACCGAGAGAGCAAGATCCCGCCCTACCGACTGGTACACAAGGTGAGGAAAGTTCAGCGGAACACGGATCATCGGGGGACCCCCTCCGTTAGTCGGTGTCTGGGCGCAATTGGTAAGTTGAATCCAGCAATCTCGCAGATTTTGCTGATCCCGCTACACCACATCCACAAGCACGTTGAGCCTGCCCGGCTTGTCCTCGACGCGCAAGTTGTACTCCGCGAAGACGCACAGCCACCTTGCCATCCGTTGGGAGAGGTGAGACGAATTTGTCGTCGTCCTCAAGGATGCGTGGTCTGTGTAGATCCCGAAGGGCCGTGAGCCCAGAAGGTGAACCCGAAACTTCACAAGGGCATACTTCATTGCCAGGAGCTCCTTATCGTAGACAGGGTAGTTCCGTTCGGCGGCTTTGAGCTGCCTGGACTGGAACGAGATGATTTGTTCATGGCCAGCCGTGTCGGAACACACCCGATGGCATAGTCGGATGCATCACAGACGACGCTAAACGGCTTCGTCTCGTCCGGTAGGGCCAGGACAGGGGGCCCTTGGAGACTGGTCTTGACGCTGTCAAAGGCATCCTAGTGATCTTGCTCCCAGCGCCAGTCGACGTCCTTCTGAAGGAGGCCCGACAAGGGCTTAGCGAAGCCCGCGTACCCTGCGCTGTACTTGTGAAGGTAGTTGGCCAAGCCCAACCAGTTTCGAAGATCCTTCTGGGATCGGGGCGTTGGCCATGCTGCTATGGCATTGACCTTGTCTGGGTCAGCCCGAACGCCCACGATGCTTACGAAGCAACCGAGAACTTTAATCTCTGGTGATGCAAAGACGCACTTGTCGAAGTTGGCGTAGAGCTTGTTCGCTCGCATCAGGTCCAACAGTCGACGAAGGTGTCTTAGATGCACCCCCATGGCCGTCTTGCCTCCCTTGGCACGGCTATGGACGAAGATGTCGTCTAAGTACGTCTGTACGAAGGCACGTAGTGGCAGGAACCATTGCATCACCAGCCCACTCGAAGACTGTCCATGAACACAGTCATCTTGATGCGGGCGTTGAGTGTGTTTCCCACTAGGGACGCCGTGAGCTCCTGTATCTCTTGGACGTACTCGTGCAGCTCACGCCTCCCTTGTTTGCACGAGAGGAAGCCCGAGCGCTGGCGGTAATCGTAGCTCGCCGGGAGGAACGCTGTTCACACAGCCGAGTCCAGGATATGAAACAGCCTGGGGATGTTGCTTCCCGCGTATACACCCAACGCTTAGCACGACAGCTAAGGTTGGAGAGTGGAAAAGCAACACGAAGTTGCTCGGTAGAGATCAGTGTCGCGTCCATCGCGATCTCTACCTCTCGGACCCAGAAGTGAAAAGTCTCACCTTCCTTCCCTTCATACGGCTTAACCTTCCGCCGTATTGGCTTCGGGTGTGACGGATTTGCTTCCGCCGCCGGAGTATGCAGGATCTCCCGCACCTGCGCGATGAGCCCCTGCTCGTAAACGCATTGACGCGCTCGAGCTGCTCGACCGGTATTGAAACCACCAGTCTCTGAAGGGCCTCCATCCCGAAGATGCCTGCCCATCTTCCGAACCGACTCGAACTGTGAGTCGTTCAGATGGGAGAAGTCGTTCCTATCCATGGCAACGAGCTTCAGAGAGGTTCAGGTAGTCTACCCGCGATGGCGTGGATTGATTACAAATGCTACCAAGTGTGACGGGGTCACACAGCACCTTGCGCTAAAGGAAGTTGGCTTCCGAGAGTATACAAACCCTCAGTGAACGGCAGTTCACAGCCCCCCTTTTGCGTAAAGGGAAAGAAGTGACCAAATTAAGGTAGATTGCAAGGTGAGTATATTTAAAGGTAGGCTAACCTTGAGCTAAATACAAACTATAAGTCACCTATAGAAAATCAATGTCATCAGCCAATGGTTGGCTTTGGACGACCGTGGTACCTTGTACCAAATATCCCGAAGTATGACGTGTCATACTTCATGTAACTAGGGGTAATCTTAGGCCAACGTACCCCGTTACAAAGACAGGCCCCCCACATCCTCTTCGGCTGGAAACCCAAGTCACTTCTTGTTGAAGAATGGGATCCGAGGCGTCCCCGAAGACATTCGCCTTGTCATGCCCGTTTCGGACCGGACCGTCCGTCACTGGATCAAGCTTGTACACGGTATTATCCTGAACCTTAATGGAGACCTGGCTGAACATTGCCTCTGTCGTTTTGCGATCCCAATTCGTGGCCTTCTCAAAGACCCGCCGTTAATGGCTTGCCGACCGGCGGCGTTGACATTTAGCTATCCGACGACGAATCCGTGTGACCCGCGAAGCGCTAGCGGCCTCGTTCAAGGTCAAATCGTCCGTGGCCTCCGTGATGACATCCACCGTGTCCGGGGCCCCAGTCATGTGCCTGTAGGTGCCGTAATTGGGCTTTGGTGCGGCGTATCTTCTCACGCAAGGCGTTGCGTCGTCTAACCTGCACTGTCCTTTTCGTGACGGAGGCCAGATACGTCTTGAAAGCGTACCAGTGATCCGCAATCTCCTGCGCTGTATGATCCTAGTCAGAGATTTGTTGTTGGAACTCAATTAAAAGCCCCACTGAAGCGCCCTGGACTGTCTCCTTTGCATACTGCGGCACTGGAAAGGGTTTACAATTCTTTTCTGACGCGGATCGGGTCGCTGGGAAGCTGTAGATGAACCAGGGCGCCACTGTGATCCGCGTGGTCATCTGGCGGGAGCATTTTCCATCTCCTCAACCACTTCCTCATTGCCTCTGGATCCGATCGTCTGGGCTGCATATTCCGCGTGGGTGGGGTTCGAGGCCATCTTCTGACACTCGATGTCCCAGGTACTCTACCTTGCGGTAACCCCATGAGCTCTTCACCACACTGATCACCAAGTTCCAACGGCAACACGCGTCTAGCGGTCGACCTACTCTGTTGCAGAGATCGTTCCAGGGCCGAGCGGTCACCAGAATGTCGTTGATGTACGAGCGACGCCCCAGCACCGGCGGGCCAGCGTGTACGTCTGACTCACAGGTCTCGAACGCATCCGCCATACCTGACTGATCACCGCCGTCGGGGACCCGAAGATAGTCATACAGCGCTATGGGTCGTCTCACGATGCCTCTCGGCGTGTCACACTGCGAGCGAGCGATCATCACCTCCGTCGTCTCCTCGATCAGATTATCTTCTTCGATCGTCACATCCGTGGTAGCTGTAGCACCATATTCTGCCACTCAGCGTACCGACGCAATCCGACGGTAATGAGTACTTGACGTCTTCTTCGGACAACCAAAATCCTACCGAACTATTAGAGGGCAGGCACCTCGTCCGGTCGCTGACGTTCGTGACCTTCAGGTAACGACTGTGTACAGGCTCTTCAACCACGTCGGAAATCCAATGTTCTCCTCGAGTGATCCACAACGTTTCCGACGGCTTGGGTTGTAACGCCATCTCGATGCTCTGTGCCGCTTCTATTATATTGAGCCCGCCCGTATAAACTGGGCGAACGTATTCGCCATACAGCGGGCGTCGCACGGACAGCAGGATGCGGACCTCGTCGGCCAAGTGCAAGCTGACCCCGCTAGTCCCATGAAATCCATACCGAGGATCGCGTCTTGGTCTAACTTCTCGCTGACCCACACGTCGAAGAAGTACACCATGGCTCCAGCCAAGGTAATCGTAATTTTGTCCGCCCCTTTGTCACATACACACCTTCTCCAATACCAACCCACTCTTGTTGTTGACTTTCATCCACATAGCACCCGACCTTAAGAGAAAAGGCGGCGTCCAAGATGGAGAGCTCAGCGCCGGAATCTAAGAGTAAGTTTGCTTTTTCATTATTGATATTTTCTCCCGTCTTGGTTTTCTTAAACCAGTTACTGGGTGCGAGGTATTTCCAGTATCCATTCATCTCCCTGGCAGTAGATCGAGCATCATGACGGTGTCAACTCTCGCAACCTCATCAACCTTCCAAAGACTTGTAACAACACCGGTAAGTTTTCCATGAAGATCACATGTATTGTCGATCGGGTTCTTCCGTTTACCAACTTCGGATCTCTTTACGACGTATGCATATATGCAGAGCTTGGAGCGCCCGGCTCGTCCTGGCTACCAGCCAGGCGAGCGTCCTAGTTTAACATCTTCTCGGCGCTTTCGGGTAACACGCCGCCATACTTTGCTGGGTACCACTGACGGATCAAGTTGTAAAACCCCTCCATCTGGCACTTGCCAACGTCGTGGATCTCGCCACACCCACGGCACACCACGAGACAACGAGCAGACGGGTGGCCCTTCTTTCCACAGCGCTGACACTTCAGCGGCTTAAAGGAATGTAGAACGTCATGATGATGCGAGCCGTAGTGCGTACAGCATAGGAACGCGTCACGTCCGTGCGGTCGGCGATGTCCTGAATCGGGGTCTCGTGCTTCTCCAGGCGTGGTGCGATCTACTCGTACTGTTTCCTGGAGTGATGGTATCTGAGTCGAAGCGTCTCCTTTGGCTGCAGCGATGTAGATCCGGCGTAGATCACCATCCATTTCCGGCCCACTACGACCAGAGGTATTGTCGCAGTCCGCAGCCTTCACGGATTCCACCTTGTGTGTTTGGTTTGACGTCACGGTATCCGAAGTGGTGGGTTATGTCGGAGCTTGCTCGATCCAAAGTGGGCATTTCCTTGACGGCTCTTTGCGCGTTGCCGCGTTCTCATGTCATCCTTCAGCGAGTCTGCATCTGGGATCCATAGCAGCGTGAACTGATCGGCCAGATCGCAGTCGTGCAGTGTTTCGATGAAGTGCTCTACGTGCTCGCGGTGGACGTCCGGCGGGTCATCCTTCACACGCAACTTCGCCCTCAGTACTGAAATGCTCAGACGATGGAGGCATTCTAGCAGTGTCGCGTCGGCACATTTCCTCGAATGGTGGTACTGCCTTACGACCGATTCTCCCAGCCCACAGAGCTGCACTTTAACCTCGCGTAGGAGCTCCTTCCAATCGCTTCGTGTAGTCCGACTGATCTGTTGGTACCAGTTGCGCTTCGACCCTGTGGGCAGGCAGCCAAGTACCAAGCACTTCTCATTGTACGGAGTCTGATCGCGGAGGAAGGCTGACGTTACCTTGCAGATCCATGCTCGCACGCAATCTGCGCCGTGGTTATCCCCGGATAACTCCTTGAGCTCCGACATAGCGGGGCCGCGGATGCGTGGAGTGATCACTGGCGTTCCGGCGGCTGTAGCAGCTGCAGACACTGTCGGTTGACGGATATCAGTGAGGTCCAGCTCGTCTGGACCATACTCACCGTGCTCCGATCCAACCGATCCCATACCAACGTCGTGCCGTTCGGTCGCTGCTACCGGTACAGCGGCTGGCATCCCTTGTACAGTGCGCTGCTTTATCGGGAAGCGCTCCAATGCTGAGTTGAATAACGTCCACAGTCTGCTTGGGCTCTCCCAGAGCTGGTCGCCAATCGTCGGTAAGTCTGTCTCGACTTCCGCCTTCGCCACACGATCCGGTCGAGGCTACATCAGCGCCACGCCCAACGGTCCCAGCTGCATTTGTTCGACACCTTCGGTGCTGTCCGAGTATGCATTTGAAGCCACGGAGGCATACTGTGACTGTTGGGACGATCTCGTCCGTGACCCTGGCCTAGTGGGTCGTGGCAGGCCGGCAAGCCGGCTTGGACTCTGTCTGATCTGAGTCTGCGACTTGACGCCCAACGCACTCAACTTCTCGAATAGCCCTGACTAGGTGTTCTGGATCGTTTCAAGATCCAGATCAAGCAGATCCTTCACCGCAAAGGGGCCTGGCGCGACGCCGGCCTCCTTACGGAGATACATGATGGCTTTAACAGCCTACAGCTTAGCTTGGTCGGCGTCTCAGGTGGCGGTGTCACCGGTCCTTTTAGCGATCTAGTTATCTACGGCTGTACGATCCCCACCATTGCTTTCTTGGTCATAAACATTTGAAGCTCAATGCTAGTTGTATTCTTCCTCGAACTGATCGTCAGACCAAGTTGCTGCGATCTCACCGCGGCTATCGGAGTACGAATGGGGTCTTGAGCTTCTTCCGCGACGCGTACGAAGTCTTCTGCTTCGGGGTCTTTGGCGTTGATGAGGTTCCTTCGGTTTTCACTTTGGGTTCCTCATCGGGCAGATCACGATTCACATCACAATCTGCGGTGCCTCCAAAGGATGCATGGGGGGGGGGGGGGGGGGGGGGTTGCGCTTTCTCTTCAAGAAACAAATCTTCTTTGTTTCCGTCGGTTGAGCTCCTTTCTAGGGCTCGATCGATCGGCTTATCCGGCTTCACTCATCAGCGTTGTCGGCTATCCAGTTTCCGTTGATGCTTCCTACTTGGTTCCACTTGATTGAAAATTCCTATTCGTTTGGGACTCACGGTAGAATTCCGAGTCACCAGAAGCTCCGGGCACGCGCGCCATTGTGATGGAGTGTTTTTTTTTGCAAAAGCTTGGGATCCAATCTCACACACCGTGCCTTAGACTATCACCTGACGAAGGGGTACTCCGACAACCGTGAGGTTGCTGAGGGCTCACCTTGTGTACCCGTCAGTGGGGATGGTGGCACTCCTCTGGCTCTGAGGACTTGAAGGGAAGTTCGGCCTGCGGCTGGGTCCGCCTTGGGATGGTGTAGGTTGGTGTAGCGTGGAAACTCTTCAGGCTACGTGCCAGGTAGGTTGTCGACCTTGATCGACGTGGGGTGTTGTTATTCCTTTACGGGGAGGTATTGTGCCTTTCCATTGCTAGACTTGACCGCTTCCTATAGCGGGGGCGTCGAGGGCGAGAGTGAAGACGATCGATCGAAGCTGCAAACTCCGGTGACTGACATATATACTTAGTAGACTTAGCTTGTTTACTGTATGGGTCAATGTACTTCCCACTACAGTCTCTAAGTCTGGTACCAAAGACACTTCTTGCTGATGAGGCAAATTTCACTTTGTTAATACTTACTTCCTGTCGTTGGTAATAATTGCAACAGTCTCCTAGTCAAGAACGTGGTTTTTCCTACAGACTCGCTTTAGAAGCGCTGATTGGCGGAATCGTCGCGGTGTGATCTCCTCTTTCCAACGCTGGTTTGCTCGCAAAAAACGCTGCTTAGACGCCAGAGTTATCGACGGAAATGTACCGCAGGCAGATTGCCATTTCACAATTTTTAGCATCTTTAACACCAGACACTCCCCATTCCCAAGCCGCATGACCAACGCAGCCGACTCAGCTGGGGCCACTTCGAGGCCAAGCCTAACGAACCGAGAACGCCAGGATGTCGTCCTCTTCATCCTCATGCACAGCGTGCGGGGGGAAACCTGACTGGGGTTGCTTGACCCGTGCATCTGACCATTTTGGCGTCGACAATAGCACAATCAGCCGTGTTTGGTCCGCTCCGCACTGCTGGAGCAGATAGCCGACGTCCCTTTCAGACGCCGCATGACCCAAGACAGTTTAGCAAAAGAGGTGGGTGTGTCTCGTTCGGTCATTCGCGACGCGCTAAAGGAAGGTAAGCTGCTGCGGCACTTAAAGGTGTGGATAGTACAATGTTGCACTTATTTCGTCCCGGAGGAAGTAAAATCTTTGCCGTCCACTACGTTGCGTATCCTATGATATCAAACTGACTTGAAGGTCATATCGTACTTACCCGACATGGATACAAATCAGTCGATCTACTGAGTAGATCGCATATCAAAATGACGGAGCCTTACCGATCCGCGTATGCGCTCGTTGATCCGCCGTCGTCACTGGCGGCCAACACCCGATCGGGTCGTAGCCCATCAATCAGCTTCTAAGTTAACCAACGGGCGCTTCACCACATTGTACTGTATCATACTTATACTGACATGGATGGTTTTCGTGCTATGTTTATCCGACTTGGACTGTTATTTTCTACAGCTTCAAGAAATACTATCACTCGCTATTTCTGGGGCTCGTGAACATAGTTATCATCCTTCATCACCCACGCCTGTATTAGCGAGAGAAGAAAGAAGACTTTCTTGCTACATTGCACGAAGGTCATCGTACGGCGAGTGAAGCTGCCTTCACATCGATGACAGCGCGGCAGTCAGCCCAAATGTTGGTGACACCCAAAAACTGAGGTGGTGATCTGGTGGTACCTCAAATCCACGCTTTTGTGCAAATTACAGACACGAGAGTCAATAACGGGTGGAAAGATGCGATAGCGACAATGTAGGGTGGGTACACTGCTGACTCGTGGAGATCGATTAAAGCGGCCTGGAACAACATCATGGAACTGCGCAACATGAAGTAGCGTCTACAGCTGTTATTAGATCGCTTTGGGGCCCAAAGCGATCTAATAACAGCTGTAGACGCTACTTCATGTGTAACAAGATTCGGTATCATGAATCAAGCCCGGGACTTACCTGCTCCCAGATTTTCCACTTGGTCTGGTACAATGATAAATTTACACACAACACCACAATCGAACTCTACAAAAACACCATATGCACAAAGTCATATCTAACAGTAAATATATAATTGATGGCTAGATCATACCTCCTTTCGCTGTTTTTAATTTAATTGGCGCTGTATATTCTGCGCTTGACGATGCGTCTCGGCTGCCGTTGCAGCTCTACTACTTCTTGCCGCCTCGACCGTTCTCGAGATGGGGTTGCGGATCGCCAGATCCCCATTGCTCTGTGCGTGGACCGCCACTTTCATCTTACTCTAAATGATCCTGTCCTTGAAGTAGTCGAGCTCCTAATAGGGCGGAGCACGGGATGGCAGCTCAGTCCGCTGCATAATTCCAAAGAAGTGTGAATCTTGGCAAATTTGGACAAATCTACGAATAGTCTGCTGCAGCCCACAACCCTTGCGGGACCATGGGTAAGGGCATCGAAGCACCTTCTCTCTGGACATCAGCACCGTAAACCCACTACAGTTGCTCCTAACGCTGAAAAAAAAACCGTAGATACATACTACAACACTGTGTAAGTGGTCATCACCACCGCAAATTAAATATATAACACAGTAACCCAAAACAGCATAACATCCAAGATGCAACTGAAGTTACACAAAAGGACCGCTGTAAAGCGCCGCAGTGGCAGGTTTCATCCATTCATATATATTTGGGCCCAGCCAAAATCTTTTCCTATTAGTTGGTGCGCATGTTTGACGTGTGATGGTGGTGTTTCATTCGAAGCCGGTAGCGTAATAACGTTCGAGTGGGTACCATTAAAGCCGAAAAAAAGAATGGTGTTTGAGTGGGAACTGCGGGTGTGTGAATGAAAGCTGGTACTGACTGGATATCGGACATTGCGACCGCAATAAGAGGAATGATAGGAGGTTGGCTGACCTCCGGTTGGCGATATATACTGTGGCCAGCAATTGCATGTCGTGGTATCGTAACGGTAATTCTTGATATATTATTTTTCATCGTCGGGTGGATCTTGTTCTCACAGAAGTCTCTAGGTAAGAGCGGAATACGACGCTGTCTGAAACCAAGCCGTCGTTGGTGTGATTACCTTCATCTCATTGTGTTCGATTGTGATAGTTTTTCGCAGCCTCTATGACGTGAAAACACATCGCAACTTTAAGTTAAAGCGGCAATGACATGATTTGGACGCAGGGTCCACAATCCACCCGTCCCATACGCAGGGTGTATGCTGACTACAACGGTAAAACATTTCCTCGTTGTGAAATTCACTCTCGTCATCATATTGAAAATCTATAATGGTCTGGGCGGGATCTGAAGAAGTAAATTCAATTTTGGCAGCTTATACGGTAGAGGCATCTAGCATAATAATTTCTGCATCCAATTCAATGTTCAAAATACTATCAGAATAGAAATTTGTGTCACTGGATCCACTGTCAGTGATGTATCCGGCACTATTATCTCCCACGTGGGATGTGTTTGATTCGCCATCTGAACCAGAAGTCTCTGCTCGACGGATGCTGTAAGGGCCCGTTCATACCGCTGGGACTACCTGAGCAAGTCGGAAATTACCAACAGGATGAATACGTTTACCATGTATAGCGCCAAATCGTTTTATTTGATAGTACAAAGCTTTCAAACATGCCGAAACATGGGCAACACTGTTGAAAGAAATGTTTTTAGCAAAAAAAAGCCGTTCTTGACCCATCCAAGCGCTGCAGGATCTCGATTGGAGCTACTCGATTAGAGGTGTTAACAAGCTTGAGGGTCTCGTGATACTACTGCTCTAGTGGATTGTTGGTGGCGGCGTATCCAGGCGGTTTGTGAAAATCTGCCATTTGGAAACCATAAATCCTTTCTACCCCATGTTCCGTTAGAAACGGTTTCTATCCACTATGAAATAACGACGTAGCAACTATCTTGAAGCGAGGACAAAGGCGAATGCTGACTGCCATGCAGCAAGAATTTGATCCTTCTTCTGCTGGTATTCCACTTGAGAGTCACAAAAGTGTAGACGATTCAGGTTACGAAATATCACTCCTCTTGTCCCCCCCTGCTAGCTGCCGAGTTTTCTCCCTTACATTTTGGGATACATGAAACCAACACATCTGTATCGTAGCGGACGGTAACTCTCGTGAACAAGCGATGTACTGCGCGTCGGCATCGTCAGTTATGACGTAACTCGGCTCAAATGTAGATGCGTAACGCTCTCTCAAAACCTTTTTTTAAGAAAGGCTACGCACCAAGCAGTATCCTATGTACATTGTACAGTAGTATACGAAAGGGGAGTATCGCCCAGAGGGTTCGGAGATTCCAATAATGAATACAGGATACTTTGTATGCATGGTATTGTGTGTCCTCTCGATATGTAGTACTATTGTTCAGCGTGGATCACTTTGAACAGCAATGTACGCCTCAACAAGTGAATAGCTCGTAATTCCAACTCCCATTGGCTGACTATCAGATCCATCGCCAATTAATAGATTAGCGTGCACATTTTCAACGACGCTATCACAAAAAAACAAGCGGTCCTTGATATTTCGCTCTAAAAAGTATGTTGGAGCAGTACATAGCATCGGTGCAAAACTCAATCACCGCCTGTACGGTACCATCACGGTGCTTTGCACGCCATCGTTTCGTATAAGATTGAACCTGGTCTTGAGTATGTGGAGGTCCACGAAACACACCATCATTTACCTTCTCGCAGATGAATGGGAACTGCAAAATCGGAGATAAAGTAGAGTCCTCAGATAGTTTCGTATCAGCATAGTGCTTCATCTCCTCCGTTAAACGCGCTTCTCGTGGAGACTCAATCGCAGGTTCCAACATGGTATGGACGCCGTGGATATAGACAATGATATGAGAATCCACTTGGCTCACAGGATATTATTTTGTATCTACATGACAGAGCGGGCTCGGCAGCGAGATGAAACACATCTTGTGTATACTGTCCTTTTTGTGTGATCATGAGCATCACCGCGAGCCCTTCCCATGTGACGTGTTCGCAAATGAGGTTACACCTTAGTTCGTTGTTTTTGGTCGATACGTGAAGGGAGTGAGTCCGTATAGCTTAGATATGACACCGTAGATCCAACAGGGGTGCTCCATAGTATCGCCCAAGGATGTCGTGGGTGCCTCCCTCGCTGAGATAGACCTTCTGCAGTTGTCGACGCAGATATAGGGGATACGCACATCAGTTAGCTTAAATATGTATTCGATCGTACGCTATTGCATGCGCAAGAGGCTATACCTGCGCTTTGTGGGCCATCGCCAGGCTTGAGCTCTACCGACGGTCCACGAAGCTCGTTCAAGTCTTCGATTTCTTTCTGCATTCGGTGGCTGTCAAATAGTGTATTTTCAGTTGGAGTTCTCCAGGGAACTTGCTGAAAGCTATTTTGGTGGCGCTTCATTTTTTCTTCCTTTCTGTAAAGTATAATCCAATGGGAATTCTATATATTAAACTTAATAAAATAATAATTTCTGCTTATTCGTGATTCCTATGCAGTACCCTTGCCTTTAATGATCGAGTGCTAGGATATCTCGTATTGACAGCGAATTCATATTTTTCATATCAGCCGTTGGAGGTACAGAACCGAGACGTTAAATGAATTGAAAAGGTCATTTGTGATGCTAATCAACGCCTCTGTATAAGACCGAGCTACATAAATATTAAGGCTTGTAATGACCACCAAGATATGATCCCTATGAGTACATTTAATTAATTGGGATTGTTTGGGTGATCTCGTCCCTTTTTGCGGTGCAACGATTATAAGCTAAGGATGCAAAATGCGGTTATTATGCCCCTCTTCTACAGAGGTGTTGATTGCCAGTGTTAAGAACGTGACGTCTGTAATGACGGTGCTCAACACCATCCCTCAATTAATATTCGAAGTGCTTAGCTACACAATAAGCATAGAGGGTACGTAACTAATCTTAGATATAGCATGCATATTTACTGTATATATAATTTAAATCGTCCCGGAAGATTTAATAAACCGTCCATGACAGCCTCCGTCTCCGGAGCCATCAGTATATTGTTAACGCTAATGCTTTTAGTGCAGTACATTATTTTGCCTCAATAAGGAGATCCTGATATGAATATAATTTTTACGGTATTGTAGAGGTTTGAAATCATGCATTTAATGTTTTTCAGAGGATATAGTGCCCAAAGTTATTAGTCTTATAGCTTCCTTATTTACGCAAAATACTGTACTACTGACAATAGAAGCACTTCTTCTTTCGGAATCGCAAAAAGCTCTTAGTAGTGCTATACTAGTTTGTAGTCTGGGCGTTGCTATACAACAGTGTGATTGGTGCTAATAGAGCTGCTAGCCTCATATTCATTGAAATCTTCGAATGTAGCATGCGATTGTCTGTATATCAGCTTTAATTTATTTCTGTATTTGCTGAGCTTATAGTAACCACAACAAAGGTGTGCCTAGCAACCTCTGCTGGCAAGACATCTCGCAGGTGTTTAGTCCACCATCTAGACGTCAACGAGCTACGAAACTCCGAGCTGACTCTACCACGCCTAAACCCAACCAAAACCACGGCTCTGATAATTACTCAGAACCCCTAAGAATCGGAAACTGGGTTCTGAGTTTTTTTTTAGTTGAGAGATTTAAATGCGAAAGGACAAGAACCGCTAATTTTCAATAGGTTCTCTTTCTCGAGCAACTATTGGACAATTGTTATTTGAAACGGTGAGCCCAAGGGCCGAAGTTTCACACTTTGCAAAAGTGTGAAAGTGACTTTGGGCTCAGTAAAATATGCGAAAAGACACGTGAACCTATTAAATCGGTAATACTGGATCATACCGAATCCGTCTGAAACCAACAACAGTTCTTGGTTCCTAACCGGTAAGCTCATTTAAGGTGTGGACTCTACAGCACGGATCTTGTAAAGCTCAAGAGTGTAGAAAATGCCGCCCGGAAGAATGATCTCGGGGTGTATGTTGGCACGCTTTGAATTACAGGCATTTTTTACGATATAGTATATACTGTTAGCACGCACCAGGCGAGAAAACGAGAAGGTTTTCAAGTTTATTTTGACGGATTTGCGAGTGCCAAGCATAGATGCGACGCCAAACATGGGCGATGTCGGGGACACACCAGAATGTAAACGGGCCTTTAAGGTGGTATCTTTTCGACGGGTGGCGCTCTCAGTTAATTACTCACTTGTCGTTGCCTTGTATTATTTCAGAAAGTAATAATTGGGTATTTCCTGAAATCACATTTTTAATAAGGAGTGAGTAGTGCACCCAACTCAGCGTCGTAAATCGCAACCAGATTTTCCCCTACCCCAGAAGAGGCCCGGTCGACAGAAATTTCGATATCCGTCAAGTATGTATACGTGCATATCATTGTGAACTACCACTCATTCCGAAAGTGAGGGGGGGGGGGGGGGACACCGAGAGCAGTATGGAAGCCACTACCGCGGGCTGCTACGCGTCAATTGCAGCCGGTGCTGGGGGCTTGGGGAGCCCGCGAAGCGACCACTCCGATCCTCAGTGTATCGTGTGTCGCGATGAGGAGTGGATAGATTCAACTGAGAAATCGTCGGCCACTTCCAGCACAGTACACATGGATTCGAGCGACTCCACACCGCAAACAACAGAGGCACCATCCCTTCAGCGCACTCAATTTGATTGTTGGGAAGACCTGGAAGGCTACCTTCAACAGTATTCGCGGGAAACGTATCAGGTACTTGACTGTATTTGTTATCGTTGCTAGCCAGGATTCACATTCCAAGTGGCATAACTACTGATGGATTGTTTGTTTATTGTGACTAAATAGTGTTTTAGAGTCCGGACGAACAACAAAGTCGAGGTCCGCAACAAAACAATTCGAGCAAACCCCGGCTCGAAGCAACCAATTCTTCCGGATGAATGAATTTTCTACGGCAAGACATTTGTATGTACCCATGCTGGTAAGTACAAGGCACGAGGACAGGGGAAGAGGAAGCGACAGCAGTCGAGGTCTATTGAATGCGATGTGCAGGTGCGATATATGTAGTTTCTCCGAGTTGGGTCTGAGTTGGGTACCATTGTATCAGTTGGGTGTTATTTGGATGGTAGATTGTCTAAAGGCATGCAGGTGTTGTGGACGTAAATTAATGCTTGTGTGCAAGTTGTCGATGCTACGGTACCTACATTGCTGCTGAGCAACTTGGCTAGACAAAACGACATTACAGCTTCTGCGATACCGCTACATAGGCATGCTTATCGAAGCGTAAGGGGCCAGTTGTACAGCAACTTGTAGGTGCTCAGCATTCAATACACCACTACTTTGTTTGCTTAGAGTGATGTTGTTGTTGTTGTTGTTTGTATTGGTTGGAAGGGATGACATGAACATCTAACGCTCTAACTTCGCCCCCAAAGGCGCTCAGCTTCGGACTTTGACATGGCGCGCACATTCTTAAGTGTGTCTTTCCGGCTATACACGTTTGATGTATACAAATTTTCACTGGCTTCTTGAGTTGGGCGCGTAGTTGGGAGCAGTATGGGGGTTTGCTTGGCACGAGCTGGGCTCGTATTAGGCGAGCTGTGTACAGTTGGTTGCAGCAGCCTCGTCACGTATTTTTCAGTTGGGTGCAGCAAAAAGTGCCTTTTCAATATAGGCACGTGTTGCTGTGCCCAGCTGAGAATCCTGAGACGAGCCTCCTGCGCCCAGGCATGCCCATTCGGCGCCCAAACGTGACCATCGGACGCTCATATAGCCCCCTAGCACTGACCAACTCAATAAAGCCGGTGTGGGCACGTTATACCCTTATACGTTTACCCGGATGCTGTGCCGGTGTACTTAGGCGAGGGGCGGCAAGGACTTGTAGAATTTTTTCTTGGTCACATGTGTCACTTAGACAGTAAGAAGTGCCTGTCGAGATGCAACGGTGTCCATATTGTACACGGTGCATTCGTAAGCGAACTACATCACGCGAGTCGTAGCATTCATGAAAACGTGTATTGATCTTAAGCTACAAGACGTAGCTAATGTAACTGTCAGGCTTGCAAACGCATATGCAGGTATCGGTATCTCAAACACTGCAGAGTCTTCTTGTCTAGATGACCTAGTGGTTCACCTCCACAAAACATTTCGAACGCCAGCAACGCGTAGACACCGCAGTTATAGCGGTCGACTTGAACACCAAACACCGACTCGTACGTGTGCACCGGTGGACTCGGTCTAGCGGCCTCTGGTAATAGTATCAAAGACATCTGTGCCACTGAGCGAACGCTAGTTATGTAGGTAGATGAACTGGAGTCGTAGATTGCTACCTTTCCTTTAGCGAGGTCCATCATCACGGAGCACCAGTGGTACCCGTTGCAGTTCAGAGGAAACAGAGCCATCTCGTTCGAGAGGCCCGGCAGATTTCTGCGAATAGTTTCCGCATCAGCCAAAATTTCCGTCCACGACAACTCCTAGGGCTTCAGCGTCGAACACGACGATGTTGGAATCAGCCCCGAACCTCTTTGCAAACACCAAGTGAATAATTTCGTAGCTTAGGCATTCCTTCGCTGTAAGACCCAGCACTTGTGCCTGTTCAGTTCATAATAACACATTGGCATTATCATTAAACTTCACAAAGTATAAAAAAAGCAACTTGTACCCGCGTTGAAAAGAGAGGAATGGTCTTGCGTTTGTCGGGTAATTCAAGGCCGTCTTCTACCACAATGGATGTACCGTTTAGGCGCGAGAGGTCTAGTTGCTTTATCCAATACAGTGTCCTTTCGGTCTTATTTAACGTTTCATGGGCACTATGCCATTTTTTGATGAGTACGATAGTCGAGTTGGCCTATACACCCAGCCCAATAATCTCAAGAGCAATGTCGAATCCTCATACACCGGCGTGTTTATTTTGGTACGCGGTTACCTTGGCCATACACTTCTTGATCAGATCCATAGGGAACATTCTGCATATTTCCTTGGGTCTCATCAACGATTTGGTCGCAGGTAACGTGGAGATCTCATAAGCAATTGGGGGCCTGGGCCTTTTTAGAAATTTGAAGAGGCTGAATTGGAGCAGCGTTTCATTGGATGAATAGTACGTCGGCATTCCATCTAGAATATCGTAAACCGGCAGGAGGTTGAGCTGATTCTCGTGCATGCCCAGATCTTCTAGAACCATCGTGATAGCCAGGTTTCGTTTTGCTTTTACAGCTTTGGACTTCTGTTTGGGCCGCCCTCTTGCTTTGGGAGGACTTTCGATTTCAAATGTATCGTTGGAACCTTCTAAGTTGATAGGTTCCCTTGGACGTGACTTTGGTTGGAGATAGAAACTGTTTCATCCATTCCAGTACTAGCACCCAACCGCCCGCTACCAGAGCCCAACTCGGTGCCCAATTGTGTACCAACCTGCGTATTCTCTACTTCATCTGCAGTCGAAGAAATATCAGCAGTAGCAGACCCCTCGACAATTGTAGAAGAATGAACAGTATCCGAATGGAGTTCGTTGGCACTCGGACTCATCACTTTGTCGCAGTTTGGGTCACGAATAATCTCCTCGCCTGCGTTGCCTGGTAATGGTCGAGAAGTAATTGCATCGTACTCGCCATGCTTGAACAGGTTCGCGACATCGCGGAAAAATTTCATTGCTGTTTTGTATTTGACCATCCCCAGACCACTCAGGTGCTCGCTGATTGTTGATGCAACTGAGTTTGCTTCACGAAATTTTCGGTTTGAATCCCATACAGCACTTGTGTCTTGTATGACCCGAGACACGGCAAATGACCCACCGCTAAACTATGGGAGCTCGGTGTTCGTGCGCATCGAGGCCAGCAGCCATCTAGGATTCAACTGTTGAGTGGGAATGATATTTTCACAGTCTAGATCCTTTCGAAGGAAAAATACATGTCGACAAGGCAGCAAACGAGAGCTCATGAATAGCCACGAGCACGACCAGTCGCGCTTCGTAATGGAGTATTCGCTCTTGGGCTCGACGAGAGCGTCTTCGTCGTAACAGTCGTACTTCAGCAAATATACGTTGGGGACTGGCTCGTAGTAGTTGTACTTTCCCTTTGTGGTCGCATACGCGTACTGCTCATAGATGAGCTCACACGCATGTTCACTCACTAAATTGGATACAAACTGCATCTCAGCATCATACTTTGAGCTGTGAACCACACTCAACTTGTACAAGTCATCCAATATTTTTTTCTCCTGTTGAGGCTGGTAGCACATAATCGAAGCAGCACACTCGTCAACACTCATAAACGAATCCACGAGGTCTTTTATCTGCTTCCATGATGCTTCGAGCCTGTTGTTCGTGTTGTTCCCCATAGTGACAACATTCTGCCGCTCGAATGAGCACCACATCGATCTACAAGAATTCCAATTCTTGACGAAGCAAGCCGCAAAAGGATGTTTCGGCCTGTCGTCATCTCTGCCATCGCAATATGCTTCCACCCGCTCACTAACCGCACCAATCCCAGCACGATCACCCAACTCACTTTCATCTATGCCCAACTCGTTACAGTCAGCCCCCAATTATGGTGAACGAGATACAGCACCTCGTCCAATACTCATGATATGTCGCATGAACTTACAATACTTTTCGAACTCGTGCTTGGTCCGCGCGTACACCAACAAATTCACGATTCCTTGCAGCTGTTGTTTCTGCCATGAGGTGAAACCGTATTCAGTGCTCGATATCTCTTCTCGCAAATATTTGATGACATGAAACTTGCACAGAAGTACCAAGGCGTGTGGAAACGCGACCTTGAGGACGGATATTTCAGTGAAATCTTTGTCAATCAGAATGCACTTAATCCGTGTCCAGGCCAGGTTATTTTTCTTGAACTCCTCCACAGAAGTCAAAAGGGTAGGACGACGCTCATTTTGGACAAGGGCGTGTTGTACAAACTGACCCTTTTAAAATACATCATGTGCCATTATCGAGAATACCTTGTATTTCGACGCATTCGCCCCGTGCGTGGCATCGATCATTAACACCTCAGGAAACATATCGAACAATTCACGCATGTGTTCGGTCTGCAACGTGATACAAGTGGCGATCGTCTAATATATACGACAAAGTTAGAAGGATTAGAAGGAGATTCTGGTTAGAAACTGAGTCCTTTATATACCTTATCATTCACTGAATCGACGAAGTTGCGGCCAACGTTTTTCCAGGCTCCTCCGAGAATTCGATCATTCACTTGTTAAGTCGCTTTGCACTCGTGGTGGCAGTGCTCCCGTCCATCTTTAACGCTCGCACTAGGCTGTGCACATCCTGATTGGAAGGGTTACAGGGAAAATTGTCGCGGCTGTACTTGAGTATGGGCTTCTTTTTGGCGCCTGCCTTCCGAAGCTCATTCACAGTGTGAACTACGTCTGGTTCATGCGCGTTTCGGTTGTGTGAGTACTGGCTGAACGTGTGCTTGTTGATGTGATGATTGTGCACCAGGCGAGCAGTTGTATTCCTCAAAACAAACGTAGGAACGGATCCATCCTTCACTTGTACACATGTGTTGATCTATAACAATAGCAAATACAATCTCGTGCCCAGTCAGCCCATACAGAACATACTGACTCCCAACTGCTCAACTGAGGTGACGTGTACCCAACTGACACGACTTGTGCCCAGCCGTGGCCACCCAACGCTCAACTCAACTCAACCAAGTATGATACCTGTGCTCCACACTCCATAGCTCTCGACTGCAGCCGCTTCCTCTTACCTTTCCCCCGCGGCTCGTACTTTCCCGAATGCGTGCAGATGTACGTATTGCCGTAGTTCTCCCAGTCGTCCGGTAACAAAGGTTGCTTGGTGCCCGACGAGCGGATCTTGTTATTTCTTGAGACAACAGTGTTGATGGTACGGACACGAAAGGTCTGTACAATCAGCAGCAACACATCTGAAGTAAGTGTAACCCCTCTGAATTGACAGCATTGTCAACGTACCTGGTACGTTTCCTTAATATATTCGGCCAGGTAAGAATCCAAATTGTCCCAGGGGTTGAACTCGTAGCGCTCTAAACTCGGAGCAGGCATATTCAGCTGCTGGCTCCCCTGTTCGTCGCCCTGAACACTCCGAGGATAGTCCAATCCCTCTGACCTCCCTTGCTTTGACTCTGATGTCCCGTTGCTTGTGGTGCTTAACACCTCCTCCGAAGAGTCCAAATGAGTGGTGTTTGAGTGGGTATACCCCGGAGTATACGCTTTCCTCCGTACGGATATAGAGAGAGCCAGCTGGAAAAATCTGGCCTAACGTAACCCTATCCCAGTTGGGCGTAGTACTCACTCTCTTTAATATAATACATCTTCGGCCATGTAATGTTGCATTATCGCGGCGACTTGCTCGACGTTGTTGCCTCTACGAAGAAAACAGTACGATCAAATCCTAAGACAGTTACTAGTTCAAGCCAAACCACTGTGTGCATGAGATTTGTCACACCCTCTAGCATATGATTGGGGGACCCAGGTCGAGTGGTGCAGGGGGTCTCAGTTCTAAAGCGTGTCAAACAGACTTTTTGTGTTTTGGAGAGTTAGGCAAATCCAGAGGAGACGACGATGAAGTCTTGCACAACAAAGTTGTTGAGACTATGCTAAAGGCAGACGAGCTCGAAGTTATATTGCGGGAGCGAGTTGCATGAACACCAATGCTGACAGATATTGTGCTCTTATAGTCAATGATGTCACCAGCGCGAATCACGACAACTTAGGTAGACATATGTATTTTTCTCGTGATCTCGAGTGTTTTTGGATATGTTTTAGCACATTATAAAAGCCGCCAGTCTTTAACGGGAGGCAATATCAGCATTACTGTCGCTGCGAGGCTGTATACGTACAAGTACGTTTTTGCTTCTACTTACGCAAGCCTAAATCCTCTTCGACTTAGCTGGTAAATACCAGTGTTTTATAATTCACTTAGAATGTCCAATTATTTTATTTGTGCTCCAAGTCTGTCATGCAGTGAAGAGCTGTGAGAGGAAGGAGAGACCATTGCCAGAGCAATAGTTATAGCCATGGATTCGCTTACTGAGCGATACTGTCCTGTTGGGGCTGCATGAGGAGCTGTTTGAGGAGATTAAGCCCCTAAGGAAGACGCGAAACGTGACAGGGGCCAAATATTCCCCGCGATTTAAGGATTGAGTATCGTTATAAAGAAGGTTTGTAGCCGACGATGGGAATCTGATTGAAGAAGGTGGGCAGTGACGACAGTTTTGTTCTGGAATGCCAAGGCAGTGGCAAATGCGATTCGTCTCTCAAAAAGGTGCGATGCCCTAACACTCACGAACTACAAGATTGGTATCTACAGTGTGAACGCGTATATCAACAACCTCAAAAAGACGCTGCCCACCAAGGCAACCAAACTCGGGGTGACAGAGGAAACAAGAGAGAACCTATATTCCACAAGCAGAAGAACAAAACAATACCAAACCAAAACAAGCCAAAAAGAAAACGGGTGGACAAGCCTGGATGTTCCTACTCCAAAGAACGTGGAAATCTGTGAAAACTCACAAAAATGACGATTATTTTCGGAATACAGTATTATCACGTTACAGACCTCGCGCCAAAAACGATCAGGCAAGAAACGAAAGGCCAGGTCAAGCTACATCAACCTCAACGTCTTGAATAACACCATTAACGTCAGCAACAGGAGCTGAGCCGTATCCACTCCATTATTGGCAGGAGTCGGCTGAACCTGGTAACGAGACAATGGCAATCCAAACAAGTGTAGACAACTGCCAAGCTAAGAGCTCTCTTGCACGTAACACCATAATACGGAAACATCCACTGAGCTAAACCTCGTATTAAGTGCTGTTGGATACAGAATCAACTGCATCGTTGGTGGCGAAGGAGGTAGTGTCGTGATACACACCGCATGGCAAAAACAAATGGTACCGGAATGTGAACAATGAGTTGCAACCAGCTATGGGCACTATTAAGCTGCCATTTACACTTCCTGAGTTTACTGACAATAGGCAATGTAGACAAGATTTTATGGTCGTTGATAAATTGTTGCACCCAATAATTCTTAGCACTGACTTCGTGCGTGAGCAGGAAATCGTTCTAAATTAAAAGAACGAAGTAATTATTTGATATGAGATGGAAATATCTATAGATACGAAGCCAGAGCTTAAACCGCGAGTGGTATTCGACGATCACGATGCTGACGACCGTTCAATGCGAATTATGGATGCTACCAGCAAATAATCAAGCTACAATCTCGAATACCAAAGGAGCACTTGACAAGAGAACATAATGTGTGGGGGGATTGCAGTCGTTTTGACTGACATTTCTCGGAGGAATTGGAGAAATTACATTAAAGCCTTACGTGTTGCCGGTGAAGAAAGGGAGTGTTCTACAAGCCTAGTCGTCCACATTATATACCATTGATTTTAAAAGACGCTGCATTGCGGGATGCGGAACGTTAGTTAAACGCGGAGTAATGGAACTAGACAAAGACTCACTTTGGGGTGCTCCAGCAATTATAAGTACTAACACGGATGTATCCGTACGATTTTTTTTTCTGCATTTCGAGCATTGAATAGATGCCTGCAACGCAGATACTATCCATTACCCAGAATCCAAGATCTCATTCGAGAATTACCTAAATTAGCGTTTATTTCAGCACTGGATCTGGGTATGGGTTACTACAGTCGCGAGTTGGCCATGGAAAGTAGACATTTTACAGCATTAGTGTTACCATTGAGGAAGTATCGATATTACCGATTGCCTAAAGGGAATAAGCACAGCCTCATATACATTTCACGCCGTTATGCAGAAGTTAAAGGAGATCTGTCATTCGTGCGAGTTTACCTCGATGATATTTTAGTTATATTACAGTCGTTCGATGGGCACATGAAGCATTGATTAAATTAATGTTCCAACGCTTACTTGACACAGGAGAGGTGGTTCATCCAGAGAAAAGCAAGTTTTGAATGCCGGAGGTGGAGCATTTAGGCTATTGTATTATTCGACGTGGAAAATAATCTATGCGCAATAAGATTATGCTATTCAGAAGTTGGAAAAATCGAGAAATATCAGAGATTTGCGTAAATTTATTGAAATGGTAAATTATCATAAAGATATGTGGCAATGCCGGTCTTAGATGCATTCTTCGCTTACAACTTTACCGTCCATCAAAAGACCATAGCAATGGACTCATATTCAACAAGAAATGTATCAGAAAGTGAAAGAAATGATAGTATAGCAAGTCCTGCTACAATATCCAGATTTTAACGATCCATTCGAAGTATATTACCGATGCATCGTAACATCAATTGGGTGGAGAGATAATGCAAAAGGGAAAACATCTCGCCTTCTGGTAAATAGAAGTGTAACCAAGCACAAAACGGATATACCACAAGAAAGAACGCTAAAGTAATCTTCTGATGCTCCAAGAATGTCGGTCAATTCTGTGGGGAAGAGAAGTTATGGTATTCACGGATCACAAGCACTCATTGAAGGCTACATTTCAACATACATAAATGAACACATGGAGGTTAGAAATTGAAGCTTTTGGTAAAACAATGACGTACATTAGAGGGCATGACAACATCGTGGCCGATACTCTGTCACAACTCTTAATACAGCAGAAGCGGCGGCCGTTACGACGACCAACGATTCCACTGCACTATTTTCGATCAAAGAAATCGCAGGAACGCAACGACTCTGGCATCGATGACGGATGAAGAGGTCAGAACCACCCAGATCCAACCCTCCCAGTCAGGATCAAACGGATTATGGATCTCACACAGAGTGACTATATAGGGGTGGTGCGTTCAATGGATCTCGAGCTGTCGTGGAACGAGAGAGACTACAGACACTCGTAATGTGGTGTTGGATGACTTGAGGGATCAGATCCACGATTAGTGTACACATGCAGGAAGGTGGATGTGGTGTAGTGACTTTTCCACAGTTGCGGATAGCAATCCGTCGACAAAGAAGGAGCACCGCCCAAGATGTTCAAGCGACGAACCCTCGGTCACGTGATGTACGGCGACCCCAAGATGCAAGAGACTCGACGGCGTCACTAACGATCTCTCAACGGATATCGTGTACGGTCCAGATGTCACTTAATCCAGGCTGTCCTTATTATTGAGAATGGACTGGGCGAATTCGCATTCAGCGGTCAAGAACTGAGCATCTACGGTGCGAACCCTCGGTGGCGGTTGGGATGAGTTCGCAGAAGCCTCCGCGACTCTTTGAAGACACGTTCACCGTCTGGGACAGGGCGCGAGCCGTTAAAGATGCTCATCGACGGTGCAGATGACGCTTGGCGTGCAAGAAGATCCATAACGGATCATAGCTTACTTGATATTTGTACACTTAATTAGGACTTATTATTAGGAATAGGCCCAAAAGGCCAAACATAAGTACAGAACAGATTTTCCACTCAAGCACACAGAGCGACGTCTGGCTTCAAGGTTAGCGTCTGGTCAAGCTTGTTAGAGTATGTTATGCCTGTCGGTGAGCTCGAAGCTCTGTAGCGAGGGTTCATCCGGCAAGGCCAAGAGACTGTGTATTTTTGCCGATTACTATTGGGAGGGTTTACGTGACGGCTTATTGTTGCCTTTTTGCACGACTGGGAGTGCTTGAAATGCATCCCTTTTATTCTTCCAATTGGGTGTTGAACACTCGGTGACCTCGTAAAAGGCTTACCCGTGCCTGGTACCCTTCCGCTACTGGGACCACGAGGATCCATAACACCTGCTAGCTTTGCTCGTGCTAGTAGCGTGTTCTTATTTTTTTCTGGTTGGCCTATATAAGTAGTTTACAAGGTCCAGTTTGTCCCGGTGCAAGGGCAGAACTGGGGTCTTCAGGTCCGCCCGAACGATCGTTTACTATCCTAGTAGACGTACTGTTGTGGGAGCGTCCTAACTACATTTGTAGCTAGAGTTCACGTGGGAATTCCAACACCACAACTGGTGCGCGACCCGGGAACAGATTGTGACCATTGTGAACTGTTTGCATGGCCTTCCAGTTTATGAGCTACCACGAGAACAAGCAAAAGAAAAAGAAAACTAGAAATATGGCGAAAGGACAACCGGCGGTACCAATCACGCCTGCCAAGTCTGGCGGAGCTCGCATCGAGAGTTCAAACCCGGCTGCGCGCTTTGCAGCCGCCACCGAGCTTTCGGTGAGGTTTGACGACGAGGCAGACATCGGTCCTGACGCCCACGATTATGAAGATTACGAAACAAAGACGCCGGCTCCAGAGCCGTGCGCAACGACACCGGAGACGGTCATGCATATCATCGGGGATGAGCGGAGCGACCAGATCCCTTTCGAGCAACCTCGCCGACGAGCCAGATGATGTTGCGGGATCAAGATTGGTAACGTTATGAGGCCGTAGCCGCTGTCTAGATATGGAAGAAGAAGCTTTGGAGGGCATATGGTGCAGTCGGCATTAACGCTGAGAAGCAGCCTGTGAGTCGACCGACCGCTCCTGATAAAGGGTCATCGAAGCTTCCGCTGTCGCAGACACCCCAGAGATTCGACCATAATCCCCCGACCAAGCGTGGAGCTGACCGTGGTGCCTTTGACACTACGGAGGCTTCACCATACTTTCAAGACTCGCGCATAGTTACACCACGTTCGAAGCGCCGTATGTGTGGTCTGTACGCTGATGACGATGTTTCATTAGGTCGTCGGGCTGGTGTACGAGTGTCCAATGGTGATGTCAGACGGCGTCAGGTTGGCAGAGATGGTCAAGTTACGATGACATTTTGGTGCGTACACTCGAAGAGGAAGACCCTCAACCCGAGTTGGTGCGTTAGATGAACGAACTGGCAACGATAAATGACACGGACCCGACACCGAGGATTGAAATGGCGTCGCACCGACTATTGGATCGCAACAAGCCGTTCACGGGCTCTCGCTATAAGAACGAGAACTGTATGCAGTAGCTTTGTGCGTTCGTCTACCAAATGACTGGAACACACACGGATGCTGAAAAATGGTGCATTGCATTTCAGCTAAGCCTTCGGGACGGAGCCATCCATTGGTTCCGTCAACTTCCGAAGTGCAAGTGGAAGCTGCTGAGTGACGCGTTCATCCACTACTACTGCTAGCCGTTCAAGCAGATGGTACTGCCCAGTTACTACTCCGCAAAGCGCGGCGTAATGAACATCTATGCGACTACAAAAACAGGCTGAATGGTTACGCTCGGAGCGCCTCTCTACACTTCGAAAAGCGTGGTCATGATGCAAAAGAGCACGTACAACAGTCCCTGGTAACGTGCGGTGAATCCAAGCTGGCGGAGAGTCTCTACCACACACGAGTCACCGACATCCACGAGCTCGTACAGATCATCAAAACTATTATCAAATGCAAGGAGCGAATGGCCAAGTGTGACGGTGAGCTCTGACACGCCAGGGGTCGTGATTCCCAACGCGTTGATGCGCGCGCTCGCCACAATCGACGTGATCGCGACCCTGATCGTCGCCGTGACGACTGTCGCAATAAACTGAGGGTGACGCTCATTGAAGCCTCGGTGGCAGATCTACTAGCTGAATTGGAGGATTGTGAAACTGTCCTAAGGGGAACTGAGTATTATAATGAACAGCAGAACACTTGCGACGATGATCAAGACGAGTATAACGACGACACTGTATCAGTCGGAAAATATGGATAGTGACTTCGTATTGGACGAATATGACCAATGAAAATGAGCGCCGCGCAGCCGCCGAAGGCACATACGCACGTTCCGACAACCGTCAGCCGCGTGGGAACATGCCTGATTGCGAGCGTGGCTTCAATCAAGATTACCGAGGTGGTGACCGTGGGTTTAATAAGGACCGACGTGGTCGGCGCGACTTCAACCGCCAAACCAGACGCCCTACGGACCATGCGCGTTGTGCGGTGGCATGAGTCACTCAGCGCAGTACTGCATCAAGCGTTTCAAGTTCTGCAAGCAACCCCACGATGCTGGACAATGCGAATTTTTCAGCAACTTCCAAGACCTTGCCAAATTTGTTCGAACCAAAGGCACGAAGGAGGAACTCCCACAGGAGCTCAAGGCCGTCGCTCAGGAACATTATTTAAAGTAGGCAGACCACCAACTACAACTGGGCTGGTCCCTATCGGGCTTCCACAGTTTACCGAGCCTTCAATGGAAGCAGAGTGTATCCTTGCTTTCATGGGGCAGAATAAATGACCTGGTGATTATATAACAGGTGTGAACGCGACGGAAAATGCAAAGGAGAGGACTAGAATCGTCGGTGGGGGTGTTGTAGATAGAATGGAGTGTGCTGGTGCTGATGGGGACACTAGCGAGGGTTCGTTCGGCGTGGTTTCTAGTGCAACGCGAGACGAGCGCACCCGTCACTCCAACATGATGAAGTTGAAACCCGGCGAGAGACAAGAGTGGTGGTCGGCCAAGCAATTCGACCGCAGGATAAGAATGAGAGCTCTGGTGCAGGGCGCAGTGAGCCACAAGCGTACGAGAATTCTCGTCGACACTGGAACGAACTTTAGTGTGATCACTGACACCTTTGCCAAGAAGTTGCGATTCCGAGATGTACCTGATCACGAACGCCGTATTGACATTCAAGGAATTTGCGAAGGCAAGGTATCGACGATACGACGAGCGTGCTTAAAGATCGCGCTCGGTTGGGAGATGGTCTACGAATTCGAGATATGGGTCATGGCGCATAGTTCAGGCGTCGACGTAGTACTCGGAACCGACTTATGATTCTAGCTGGGATTCGGTTGAACCTGTTTCATGCGCAGTGCGATTGCCGCACGAGATTCAAATCCGACTGATCACGAGCAAGAATTTGATTGCCAGTAAGTAGTACGGCTCTCATGTTAACACCGGGCCACCTGAGCGTTTGGATATTCAAGCGCAGGAGCGGCGAGAATATCGACTATTGTAGCGTCCATTTGGGCTCGAAGAAAACATACTGTGAGTTCGTCGAACGGAACCGATAATCCGGTCAGTGGCGCAGTTTCGAGGACGACCTCAAAGTATTCGGTTGACCAATGTGTCTGACCAAACTGTGTACATAGCAGCGCACGACACGATTGCTATGTGGATACCAGATGCAGATTTACCTCGAGGTGACGGTTATGTGCATCCGGATACCAGGAAGTACCAATATTTATAAGGACTGGCCTACAAAGGCTGCCGAGGCCGCGAGCTGTTCCAACGGGAGTGTGAGTTCGCCGATCAAAGGCTCGCGACTCCGCCTTTGGCGGTTGAGCGACCATCCTATCCAGAACCCCGTGCGGTACTGGCACGGTCTACAGAAGACCCGTTAAAGGACACTGGGGTTTGTTTGACGTGTGCTGGGTGCTGGAAGAAAATCATGGAGGAACAGGGTCGAGTGGAAGCCTGTCTGGCATCTGGGGTGCCATCCGAGGACTCGGTTGATGTCCAATTTTCCGGAAGTCCTTTGGACACTTATATGACAGCTCACGGCGGAGGCAGTAATGAGAGCGAAGGCTCGGTACCACGTTTACACTACCTACAAGGCTTGGTAAACAAAGTGCATACGCCAATGGTCGCTGGTATTGTCTGGGGTGACGACCGAAGCGACGCGTAACAGCACCGGATCAGATGGGTACGCCAGTCTAGGCGAAGTTAGCCCGGCCTTGTGGGTAGACAAATTTGCTAACGAATCATCGGAGATTGTTCCAGAAGATGCTGACGAAGCGATGAAGGTGATGAACACGGCACCGATGGTTCGCTACGAGATTGGAAAGAATACCGAACCGTCAAGACAATTGTTACCCGAGACCAAGAACTGATGCCACCGGCTCAGTATGTCGGCCGCCTACGCTTCTAAGTTTGCGACCAAAGACTCTAGAGATGGGAAACCAGGCGATGAAGGAGATGGAGCCAGTACCGAGTGTTCAAATCGAAGCGGATACAGACGCTGAGCTGAGGGAATAAGCCGTCCCAACTTAAGACGAGACATACATGTCGGTTGCTCGCGTGTTGACTACCGAAGGAAATGAAGCGACGGATGATACAGGAGTTGATTTCTGTGAGCTCCCAGCTAATAAAATCGGCCTTGTGAGCTACGCAAAATAAATGGCCTTCCTGCCAGACCTTACCGAAGAATTCAACACAATAATATACTACAATGTGCCCAATGTATCAGATCCCCAGCTGCCAACCGACCGCCGTGGACGTCTAGTCGCAGCGCTCAAGAACCACGCGCACATCTTGAATGCTAGTGGTAACGCATGACCACCACCATCCTACGGCGGAGTATGCGATATTGACACGCAGGGGCATGCCCAAATTATACCGCGTGCCCGACGCGTACCGCTACGATTTCTAGGTAAACGCTAGGAGCTGCTAAGGGCTTTGTTGAGAGCAGGATTGATCGTCTTTTCAGATGATCCATGGGCATAGTCAATCATGATTGTGATGAAAAAGAAGGGGCTGGACATCCGGCTCTGCATTGATTACAAGATGGTGAATGCAATTACCACAATCATGGAGTATGCAATGCCGCTAGTCGACGATCTGTTGACCGATCTCGAGTATTACTGATGGTTCTGCTCGCTGGATGCTGCTAGCGGCTTCTGGGCGGTCATGGTGACCTTGCGAGCACGTAAAGCGTCCGCGTTTGTCTGCGCATTCGGACACTTTGAGCGGTTCGCATGCCCTTCGGGCTTAAGAACGCACCGATGATCTACCAGCGCATGATCGGCAATGCGCTCTGGGGATTCGTTCAGCCTAAACGAGGTTGGTTTGAATACTCGGAGATGATGCGTTTAGACGAAGAACAGGCGAAGGAGCATTGTGGAGCAGGCTCCGAGGGAATGTTTCAAACGAAGTTCGCGGAAAATCGCGAAACACCAGTGGAGACCGACCCTGTGTTACAACTCGTCAACAGTCCCGTCGCTGCCATGTTTACGACTAGGGGGCCAGACGAATCATCGCTGGTACCCGGATTAGGTCGAAAATCGTTTGTGGATGATGTTTGTTTTGGTGGCGAGGATTTCGACAGCTGTCTGGCGACGCTGGACCGATTGCTGGCTAGATATGCACAGTGTCGGTATTAGTTTAACCAAGAGCATCTTCTGCCAGCCCAAGGTGGACTTTGTGTCCCATGAAATTTCGCCAGAAGATATCAGAGCTGATCCAATGAAGCTTGCAGCCATCACCGCGCTTTCGTTTCCAACGAGCAAGCGGGGGATGCAATCGTTCCTTGGAGCGCTCGCCTATTACAGCCGCTTTATCCAAGGGTTTGCCATCTACGGTGCAGTGCTGTACCAGCTGAAGGCTAAAAACTTGGTTGCTGGTGGTGACCTTTCTGGGGCACGTCCTTCTTCTAGAAACAGAAAGCGAGAGTTGCACAGGCGCCCATACGTAGGCACTTTGATCGGGCGAAGGATATTCATCGCATGTTGTTTGTAAATGAATGGGCATTGGGATCGATGCTTATGCGAGAGCACAAAGTCAAGCTACACCCCGTACGATTCCTCGGCCGAGTGCTTGAGGAATCCGAGATAAACTACAATCCAGCTGAGAAAGCGGTTCGTGCTACTATTGCTGTTGGCGATCTGCTACGTACAGCTGGCATGAAAGACGCTACATGTCTTTACACGATTCTTGACGTTAGGGTGGGTACATACATCGAAGTCTCTCTTTGGACGTGCGGTCCAGCTGGCAGTGCTGCTTTCGCAGTTGCAATTGAAGGTACAGCGTGTGAAGGAGAAATATGTCGGCTTCGTGCAGCTACTGTAGTCCTTCATCACGAGTTTCGTCGGCCTAGAAGACTCACTCGCGCCGGTGGCCACTCCGGCAAAGGCTCTCCGAATATATGCATGGACCCGTCGTTGCTTCACGCGAAGCTTCCCCGTAATTACTGTGGGCTCGTCATGTCATTTGACGGATCGGCGAATCCAGCGAAGTACGGCGACTACGGTAGCTGTTCCTGAGTGTTGTGGGGCCTTCCTGAGTGGAAGATAGTGATCGGTGCAAACGCTTACCTCTCAGCCACCACTGTAAATGAAGATGAGTACACAGGAATGATCAATAGGGTCAAGGAAGCTATTACGTACGACGCCAATGATTTAGGCATCGTTGGTGACTCAAGGCCCGCGATTTAACAATCACTAGGGGTGATAGCATGCAGGAAGGCGACACTGCTAGCGCTGCTGAATAACCCAAAGAGCCACGGCCAAGCTTCGATCAGTGAAATATCTTCATGTTGGGCGAGAATTCAACACTGCCGCGGTTTCATTAGCCACTGAAGCGGTGGAATCGAACGTCAGTCGTGTGATATTGGCCGAAACTCGCAAGTCGGATCTGGCGTCGCTGAGTTGTATCCAAGAAACGATCTACGAGCCAGACGAAGACTCGGTAGATATTTCGTCACGTGCAGAGCTTCAAGTACATGTTCTGTCAGGCAGCGAGTCTTCAAAGTGAAACACTTTCGAAAAAATCGTGGTTGATTACGGTTCACCAGAGTACGATTATGGTAATATGGCAGAGATGACCAGGCGACAGACAAAAGCTAAGAAACATGTCATGTTTGCAGATGAACAATCGGAAGGGGTCCCAAAAGCTTAATAACAGTATGAAGTACGACGAGAAGCGTCCAACGAGTATTCAACCGGTGAGGATTTGATAAACCATACTCCCAAGACTGTGTCAGCAGCGCTTCTCGAAGCGGAAGATGTTGATAATGTAGCAATACAACGTGAACGACGCAGACTGATACTGGTGGCACAGGGAGGTGTTCAAACATCAAGAAGGTGCTTCTAGGCAAAATGAAAGAGCTGAATTATAAAGAAGCTCGAGATGCCTGGAAATATGCTGACCGATTCGTGTTATCCAAAGCCGGTGTACTTCACTATCTAGGTTTGAATTGTTGGTACGACCACGGTTGGCAAGAAGAGACCAAACTGCGGGCTGTAGTACCGACGACGATGATTCAGGAGGTCTTGCCGAACTGGCACGATTTGCTAGAAGGTGGAAATCAAGGTGTGGTTAGAACGTTCCACTGTGTTATGTCTAATTATTATAGGATCGGCGTGTACGCTGACGTGGAGAAGCATGTGAAGTCATGTCCAGATTGCAGCTCGAGTAAAAGCCGTGCGCAGCTTCGTGGTTACTCACCTGGCAACGTACTAACCGAACGATCGTTACAGAGCGTCTCTATGGACTTCGTCATCCCGCCGCCGAAGTCTTGCAGGGGCAACACTGCGTTGCTTCTGATTCAGTGTTCGCTCACAGGATTCGACATCGCTAAGGCTATGTCGGATACGACTGTTCTGAGTGTGACTCAAGTGTTCGAGGAATGTGTGTACCGACGGTTCGGAGTCCCATCATTGATCAGGCATGACCGCGACCCACGCTTCATGAGCGAGGTGCTCTAAGCACTCACTGCGATGATGCAGTCAATGTCACGAGCAACTTTGATCTATCGACCGCAGGCTAATGGACAGCAGAAACGCTCGATAAAGTCGGTGATGGCTTCCGTACGAGTGTACGCCGAAACGTCTCTGCAGCAGAATTGGGATGAAATCGCCGAGAAGTTGGTATTTGCTATTAATATCTTCAAGGATACTACAAGGAAAGAAACACCAATCTACCTGGGATGCGCCGTCGAAGTTGTGGGCGATGTCGTCATCACTCAAACGAGGACTCGGTAGGCAGTGTGGCGCATTGGTATGGCGACGTGAAATTAATCGACAACACGAGATCGCTCTTACTATGACCGAGAATTATTAGGCTGTTGAGAGAGAGCGACGGGTTAAGAAGCATAACGATGCCTTGTGTCGACTGGAAAAATCTGATGTACCCCAACCAAGTGGTAACGAACCCGTTCAAAGTCAAGTGGGTCGGCCATGAAGATCCAGCTTGGGAAACAGCGTCCAACTTGTCATGTGTAGGCCTGCTGTACGATTACTTGCAAGGTAAGAAGAGCGCGAACCGGCTGCAGATGGTCCAAGTAGCGGACAAACACTAGCGTAGCTGGGTCACGTGTGATCTGTCCACAGGGCAATGCAGCCCGTTGTTACAGAAGAACCAAGCTACTGCAACAACAATTTGTATCTGCATTTGATGGACATCGTGAACATGATTATGCTTTGGAAGTGGATTCAGAATAAGTAGATACGAATGCGGAAAAATTGCGACCACTGAAAACAAACTCACTCTGGACCCCTCAATAGTTTGCTGGATCGCCGGAGTACGTGGTGGGACATGCCAAAGATTACCGCGAGCGTAATGTCGCGGCTCGCCAGCGTTTCGAGACTATTTCAAAACGTCATCTCATCGATCACCTCCATATTGACGCTTTGGAAGCGGGAATCCCTTGCGCAGTTCAACGTCCTTCATCAGGACGTCCCGTGGCTCCCATGTATCTCCATCGGGAGGAGCTCAACCCCAACGAATACGAAGACGAGCCTGATCTTGGTTCGTGTTCGGGGCTTCATAGTCCACGTCTTGCTAGACAAGCCAACGTGTCGAGCCGTGCCGTCACGCAGCGGCGGGGGCGGGGGCGGAAAGATACCCGCCGTATGGCCAACCCCAGGCTGGCCATGACTCTCGCGCTCTGCACAATCCTGTCGTCGCTCTAGAGCAATCCCAGAGTTCAGCGTTCGCCGCCCTGCAACAGCAGCAGCGGTTACAGAAGGCGTAGGTCGCCGCGTCTCCTCAGACCGCTTCGAACACCCATGTCGCACTTGAATCGGAGCTGAGGCGCCTGCGCGACCGCTTTGTCGTCCTCGAGCCATCAAGACGAGATGGCTCGTGTTGCTCGTAGGATTTCAGCCGCCTGACGTAAAATGTCGGATGGTGTCGTAAGATGAACGGTATGTCCAACGTATTCGCGTATTATGCCGTTCAAAATCTGTGACCGGGCCGATGAAGCGGGGAGCAAGCTTGCTTGCACCGAAGTCAGAGATCAATGTCGTGATGGGCGCTGCGTAGCCAACGGAACTAATGAATCCTTTTCAAATTCATTTATGTTGCCTTTACCGACATTGTCTGCGTTCAGCTCCTGAATGTCTACATAAGCTGCTATTGCGTCCTGGACAAACCATAATACGTCTTGTCGGTTCTAAACAACGCCCAGCGATTGCGCGCTGAATGGCTTGTTCAGCACGGCTTCCTTCTCCACAGCAGGCCCGGCCTCAGCGTCGCCTGTGCCCCCATAGACGCGCATCAGACCGGGTCTGCCCGCTGACTGTAACCAGGCCAGACGACTTCTTAGTCGCGGGGCCTGGTTGTACCGACACATACGTCTTCTTGTTCGCGGTGTATATACCCTACACAAACACGATGTTCTTTGTCTTCGCCTCGTTTCCGAAACGAGAAGCTTGTTTCGTGTCGTCACCGTCGATAGTACGTCGGTATCAGTGCTCTGCTGTGGTTGTTTCGACGCAACCGTAGATCCTCCCCCACTTAAGGAGGAAGCCACCGTTCTGAGCAGGCTCAGAAGGCGTGGATTCCACACATCATTCACGAAAAATGATGAATGCCCAGTCGATGCACGTACCCATCTGTTGAAGGCAACCTCTGTCATTGGCAAGCAGTCGACCACTGTGGGAACAAGCGTGCGTAGCTCTTTAGTATGTCACTGAGCACCCGATTCACGCGCTCGATCGGTACGCCCGTCTGCGGATTCTCTGCAGTCGACATTGTCAGTTGTGTTCCAACAAGGAAAACACTTCTTGCCAGAACCGCGCTGTAAATCGTGGATCATGGATCACGGTCCGACACAATGGCGAGTGTCATTCCGTGGCGTCGGAATACCATGTCGCCAAACCGTTGTTTCGTCTGCAGGGCCCTGACTTCAGCCGGTACTTCAGCAAAATGAATCATCTTGCTGAATCGGTCAACAAAGTCCACAACGACAGTCCTCGGCTTGTTGTCTGGCGAAAGACCGAAAACGTCCATAAAAATTGACGGCTAGCACTCCGACGGTGTCAATAGTGATTGTAATGGAGCCTGCGAAAACGCAGCAGGCTTCATGCGTTGGTACACTTCGCAAGCACGTATGTACTTGCGCACCCACTTGTACTGGTGGTTCCGGTAGAAGTCCCCCGTGAGAAGAGTGCATGTCTTCTCACAGCCCGGATGTCCTTCCATAAGGGCATCGGCATACTCGTTCGTGATCCGCATACGCAGAACAAATTGTTTCGGCACGGTGATATGATCCGTATCGTCGTCCACTGTGCTGTAAATCGGCTGTCCTTCGTACCAACGATAGCGGTGTGCACGATCCCGCAGATGTAGCGACAACTTCCGACGTGCCGCGTCGAAAAGGTGCTTAGACATAGTCTAGCAATTGTTTCGCGTCTGCGTCACGCACATACGCTCTCTTCACCGAATCGATCAGTGACGACGACGACACACGTACCCATTCGACGCCAATCGGATTGGCGGCGGCTGTTTTAACAGCGTAATCAGGTCGACGCGACAGTACGTCGGCCACCACATTCAACCTTCCAGGTTTATACTTAACCCAGAAGCCGTACAAGTCGCAAAGAACGATAAGCGTCACGCCATTCGTTGCGGAGTCTTCACTGCCGTTCGCAGCGAATCGTGGTCGGTGTAGACCACGAACGGTATACTCCCAAGTTAATACACTCGGAACTTCGCGAGTGCATACTTTATGACACGGAGCTCCTTGTCATGTAAGGGGTAGTTACGCTCAGTTGGCTTCAGCTGACGCGACTTGGCGTAGACCACACGACCACGACCCTCGTGATCGTGCTGCATCAACGCGCATCCGATCGCAAAATTGGACGCATCACATACTATGTGGAATGGGCTACCTTGATCAATGATGGTCGACCGGTTACATAATTGAAATAAAAAAGCCGTTAATATTAGGGTAGGTTCAGGACCGCTCGACTGGTGATAGCGATTGCGATGGCGAAAACGATTTGATCTTGATAAACAACTAATAAAGTATAATAATTACTACAAGTTATAGGAATGTACAATTTCATTTTGGATAATGAATTAAATTGTTAAGCAAAATCATTGCAAGAACGTTGTGGTATGCACACATTTTCAAAATTTCCTCCCATTGAAAACTTCTCACCAGAAGTCAGTGGAGTGATATGAAAAAAAAAAATGTCAGGTCCGATGAATATGAAGAATTACTTGCTTGTGTGGGTTATCGAAGGAAAGGTGGAACCTTGCAAAACACTGCAATAAAGAAAGGCATTCGAAGTGGATAAATACAATGTCATATCCGCAAGACGTTGGGTGGTGGGGTCTGGACTATAGTAAATGGTAACCAAGCTACTTAATATTTTTACTTTTTCCTCAAAAACTTAAAGAGGCTATGTATATAGATACGCCTTAACAATAACATGTCGTTCGAACTTACTTTGGGAAAATACAAGAACAAGCCTATTGAGGAAGCATATTCTTCCGTTCCCGACTATTGTCGATGGGCGCACAATCAACACAATCTTAACATTAGCGAAGACATCGTTGTTTTTTACTAAATGCTGTCAGGACTTCGTACACTCGTCTGCAAGATTTGTTTACCAGTAGCCTGGTCCCAGCTCCGTCTGGATCTTAGTTGGGGCCTCTATACATAGACATCCAGAAATCATCCACTACATTCGCAGTGTGGGGGTTGTTCCCGTCTTTTTACCATCACATTGCCCAATATTTTAATCCGATTGAATTCCTGGTCGGCTATGTGAAGAGATCCCTTCAGCGCCACTACATCGAATTTAGCAATCATGACCTGATACTGTTTGGGCAGCGTGTTTGAAAACTGTGGATGGCGAATCCAGGGCTACTTCGATCCATCTGGACCACTATCGACAAAGGAACAAACAACACCTGAGCTTCGAGGTGATGAACGCAACCTCAGTGACTTAGGATTCACGAATATCTCGTCCGAAGCGTAAGCCAAAAATCAAATACGTCAATACTTTTCTTTTCTTACTGTGTTGCGACTTCGTGTCGAAAACCTATTCTGCATGTTCATGGTCCTCAATATTCTCGAGCTCGAGCAGTGAATCAATAACCAAACTAAGAGACGGCGGCTCAATGTCTTGGATAAAGCTCTCGACTGTGTTCTGACGAGCCTCGAGACGTCTCTGACATTCGTCCAACAAACGTCCGTAAGCCCCCCCAATGACGACGAAGCTCCTTGTATTCAGCCTGGGATCTTTTGACACAATTTAGAGCTACATTAGCTGACTGGATCCTGTTGGACAAGTGTCGTTGTAGCTGCGAGTCAGCGGGTAGAAGCCGATTTGCCGTGTAGGTTGGTGGCGGCTGCTTCATTGCTGCATATAGAGTGAACCGATTTAGGTTTCTCGTGACTTGCTTACCCCACGTTCGCCAGACCACGGGTTCAGCTTGAAAAGTATCCCCCATTCAGCTTGAAGTTTCTCGACAACTTCTTTTAAGCAGCGTTTAGCGGTTACGCCAGCTCGATCAGTTTGCTCTGGCCTGATACAGGCCTGCGTGAATGCATCGAGATCTTGTGCTCTTGTAATAGCTACTCCATATTCATATACCAAGAGCGTCACAGGCTCACCAGGCATCTTCTCTAACCATTGCCTCCATCCTTGCTCGGACTTTGTTGTGTCAGCAGGGCGTCGCTTCACTTTGAGCTGCATAGCCTTTTCCCATTCTCCAACGTCCGCTGTCTCAGTAGACCAACCTCCATATATCATCACTACACGGCATTTCGCGTGAAGGCTGAATAGGTCCCATATCTTCTGAATAATGTCGTTGAATGAGTCCAATTACAATTACGTCGTCCAATGTATTGCCCGCCGTATCGCGTTGCACAATCGTTAACTTCTCAATTGGACGTACGACGAGTTGATACCGGGCTGATGTCAAGGAGCGTGGCCGCTCGGCACCGATACTTGAGTATGGTCTAGGGAAACACGCCGAGGCTCAGTGGGGGACCCTCAACGAGTGAAGTTGGGTGTATTCTCGCGTTTAGATAACATCGTGACTCAAGCAATAGTTGTGAATCAGCAGAGAAAGAGAGCTGTGGTCAGCTGAGGACGCAGTTGAAGAATGTTGCAGCTCTAGCGAGGCCAACTGCGGTTGTGGTGAAGAGCATTGGGACTCAGCTGGAGAGCGTGGTGGTGCAACTGAAGAGCGTGGCGGGCGGACTGGAGAACGCTGTGAACGGACTGGAGAGCGTCGTGTAACGGCTGGCGAGAGGCGCTTTTCAGCTAGAGAGCGTCGCAGGTTGGGTAGAGAGCTTCCTCGTTTGCCTAGAGCGCGTCCTGGGCCTGCTGGAGAGCATGGTGGACCTGAAGTAATGCGTCGTGACTCAACGAGTGAAGAGCATTGCGAGTAAGTGGAAGGAGAATGTTCGACGTGAATAGGTCGGGGGTGGTACTGTGTAGTGTGTGCGCGACCGCGCTCGGAAGTTCTTAGTTGCGGCATAGTTCGAGATGCTTGCTTTTGAAGGATCTGGAGCGGCAACATTCCGTAACATAGGTTTTATTAGTTGGCGTCGGCTCGTCGGTTCGATAAACCCTGATTTTAAAATCGAGAAGAACCCACAATATTTCCCGCCACCTAAACTTGCAGCGTGTCTGTCCGTCCGTCCGTCCGTCTGTCAATCAGTCCGTCGCTTTCCTCTCTTTCTGCTTTTTCCTACCCTTTCGCATGGCTACACCGGCCTGTCTAATACAGTTTCCTCCCATCTTACCGACCGCGCCTACCTTTCTGACTCGACCTCACTATGCAAAAATTACAAATATATCCAAAAGCGTTACACAATGAACTCGCGCCCTGATTGGGCAATATTTTTCGACTCACTTTTCATTCAAAACACAAAATTGGATTTTTGAGCGACGGCGCGGAGAGGACAAGGTGCGCTGGCTGTATAATAGCAGTAGGGTAGTTTTAGATGTATATGCATGTATGTACGGGTGTGGGGCTCCTTGCCCTACTATATATTCAAGAGAGACCTCTCAGGATACAGTCTGAGGCTTGCCCCGAGACTCCACAGTGGTATGGCAGTTGGTAGCGATAGCAATCAGGTTGGGGTGGGTGTGACTGGGAGCGTCTACCACCATGCACGCGCCTAGGGGTCCTAGACCCACCGCGAGTGCCCACGCTCCAAAAGCGAGTGGCGCGTGCTGCCAATTGGCCAAACCGAAGTTGCAGCCACATGCGGAAGAGTCGTTACGGTCCCGCAATACAGAGGTGCTCTTAAAGTGTGAGATCCCACATCAAAACACACTTTGCGAGAGCACTTCTGGCGGGACGGAAAGGAATGCAGCAGTCGGTCTCACAAGAGCATGGAGCCCAAGACCAAGTGCAAGAACAGCTCAAGAACAAGAGATCAAGACAAAAAAAAAAACACTTTAAGATCATGAGTGAGCCCCGCGCCTGTACACTTAGATATCATAGCGTCATAATAGACAGTTTTAGAGCATTTTCGGAACTGTGTGAGCCCCGTGAGGGGCTGGGTCGTTCTCGGACACCCTGTGCATACTACTGACATGACCTGAAGGGCTGGACGGTATCAAACAGACCTGGGCAACCACGCAACAGGGCTGAGGCAACAGCTTTGACGTACCCAAGAGGCAACAGCGCGATGCGGCGTCTGAATTACCATGTACAGCTGCTTGGTCCACAGCCGTGCAAGGTAATTTGGGCCCGCGGAACGTGAGCTGAGGGCTGTAACACGTCGGCCAAGGGGAGGGCCTAAGCTAAAGCTGACTGGACCAACAAGCCGCCTGGAGTGACGATACCCCTAAGTTGTTTGTAATCCGAGGAGCCGGTATGGAAATGGCAGTGGTGTGCTATATTCACAGAGGTCTTCTGGATTAGTACTGGAAAGGAAAGTTCGGGGTTCTATTCGAATACCACGTTGCTTAAGCTACCGTGTCCATGTTCTGGTGCTTATATTATACAAAATAGCTGTAGAATAGCTCCCAGTGCACTTAGACTTTCGAGTCTAACCGCCCATGTAATTATTTTCCATTTAGATCAGGCGAAAGACGCGTTTAAGATAGAAGGACATGGCAAGAGGCCCGAGGAAAAGAAAAAGGTTCCCCAACAATTGTGTAGCGGGCTTTGGTGCAAAATTAACTCGACTAACTCTGTCCAATGGTTAGAATTACCCGCGAGGAGCTAGATGATCGCGTGCAACGAGCCCGGCGTGAGAACGCATCCCAATCCCACGAAGAATCGCGTAAGGATAGGCAACTCCGTAAACAGAGGCTTCGTACCGCAGAGGCCCGCTACCGCAAGGCAATCCAAGAATTGGAGCAGCTTGAGTTAGTTGAAGCCCCAGCACCAACTGAATCCGGACAGATGAGAGTAACTGGTCCGGCGGTAGAGAGTGAGGAGACGACAGAAGAAGACGATCATGCTGAGCATTAACGACGATTTGAGGAAGACGCGCATTGCGAACACCCTGTCGACAATGCTCGCGGCTTCCAGATTGGAGCGTCAACGAATTCAGACGATAGAGCTGCGGCTAAACGTGCGCGGGATGCGGAAAGAGCACGGGCCAGGCGAGCCGCTATGACGAGCTCACAAAAACTACGGACACGAGCGACGTAGAACTAACAGATCCGACTCCGAGGTTATCCTATACCGCGGACGAGATGCCGAGCTGGTGAGGGTACGACGCGATCGAATGGCTCCAGAAGACCTGGCAGCTCATCAAGCGTATTATCGAGATGCGCAGTCCAACCACAGAGCCACAAGAACAGAGGAGGATAGTCAAAATGCAAGGATTCGTGATGCAGTGGCACACGACAGTCGCAGGGAAGGCATGTCAGATGAACAGCGCCAAGCGGAGCGTGACCAAATACAGACGCACACCGCCATCGCAGGAACGGCATGTCAGATGAGCAGCGTCAAGCTGAGCGTGATGTAAACACAGCACAGCGACGAGACTTCAGAGGGGGCATGACGGATGAGCAGCGCCACGCTGAGCGCGATCAAAACACAGCTGTGCGAAGGGACCATAGAGGGGGCATGGCGGATGAGCAGCGCCAAGTAGATCGCGATCAGAATACAGCGGTGCGAAGGGACCATAGAGGGGGCATGCCGGATGAGCAGCGTCAAGCGGAGCATGAGCGGGACGCAGCCGCGCACAGAGCTCGAAGAGAAGCCATGACGGAAGAACAAAGGGATCAGCGAAAAGAGCAGGAGCGGTTCCGCCGGCGGTCTCGGCAGTATAAGAAGGGCCTCGCCTACCACGAAGATTTTGACCCTTCCAGTGTTTACGGGGGCCGTCACTACTTCACGCGTTACACGGACGACAACCAGGAGAACGAGCGGGTTTGTCACTACTGCAACGCTTGGAAGTTTCCGCAAGAGACAGATGGATGCTGCTGTCGTAACGGACTCGTGTTCGTTCCATCTTCGCGTACAGCACCTGATGCGCTTCTGACACTTTTCGAAAACCCGACCTTCATGCGGTCAATCCGGGCCTACAACAACGTATTCGCGTTTACGTCCATGGGAGCTTCGCGGTCTCGGCCTCTAAGCGTTGACGAAAGCGTGACACGGAATGGTGTCTACAACTTCCGTGTACAAGGGTCAGTGTGCCATCGCTTGGGATCGTTACTACCTCCAACATTCGGCCGCTCCATGTATGCCCAAGTTTACTTTAACGATCCAGACATGGATGCACGTGTGCGAAGCCGTATGAACATGACGCAAGGCCTCGATCGCGCCGTCATGGAAACGATTGACCAGATGATGGTGGCGCACAATCCGTACACACAAGAATTCATCAACGCGCGTAGATTTTTGATAGATCGTGGCTGGGATGCGTATGCAGCAGCCATCAGGGAGCACGAACGACGCCGAGCGGCAGGGGAAGACGTTGATGAGCATGATCCGTCATTAGCCTTGAGTAATTTTCTTCCGGAGGGGGATCACCTTAAGCTGCGTCTGCACGTCACACGGAATGCGAACCCGGGTACGCATAACACCCCAACTGCATCAGAGGTGGCAGCCGTTGTGATCGATACAAATGCGGCTGAGCATCGGGATATAATCCTACACACGACAGGAGGAGGTTTCAAGCGCATCTTTGAGACGAGCGTTACCTACGACCCGCTGCAGTACCCTCTACTCTTTCCGTACGGGGATAATGGCTGGACTTACGATATCCCGTACGTTGGTAATCCCCTCGATCGCCACGGTGACCCCTTAACCATGTCCGTTCGGGAATATGAGGCGTATCTGCTTTACGACCGGACGGTTAGTAATTCTCTTATCCTGCGCGGTGGGCGACTGACGCAGCAATACTGCGTTGACCAATGGGCCAAATGCGAACAAGAGCGCCTGCGCTTCATCAAGAAGAACCAACTCCAGTATCGATTGGAAACCCTCCAGGGACTCACGGACGCGTTGCGTGGCGAGTCTGTAGAAATCCACAGAATGGCAGCTGACGACGAGGCGGCCATACGTAGGACTCGGCGTGGGAATAATACGGAGCAGGAGTCAGCGGAGCCAGATGCGGGTGAGGTTGGGCGCAAGTTCATCATACCTCCGAAGTTTACAGGTGGCCCCCGCTACATGTACCAACGCTTCTTGGATGCCATGGCAATCGTCCGTGAAACAGGAGCCCCGAACCTGTTCATAACGATGACATGCAATCCGAACTGGCCTGAGATCAGGAAAACTTACGCCGTGGAGAGAAAGCATCCGACCGACCGGACATCGTGGCTCGCGTGTTCATGGAGAAACTAAAAGCTCTTAACAAGGATCGCGATGAGGGTGTGCTGGGGATTCAAGCCGCTCGAGTCCATGTAGTGGAATATCAGAAGCGTGGTCTTCCCCACGCCCACATACTGCTTATCCTGCGTCCGGAGGACAAGCCCACTAGCAAGGAAGACGTCGATAAGTTGGTGTCCGCTGAGCTCCCGGATAAAGAGAAGTACCCCGAGCTGTACGATACGGTGATTTCCAATATGCTGCATGGACCCTGTGGTCAACAGAACCCGAACTGCCCGTGCATGAAGAACGGAAGGTGCTCCAAGAAGTTTCCAAAGGCGCTCGCGGACGAAACGGTGATGACCCCCGACAAATACCCCACGTACAAGCGTGGTCGCCGTCCGGATGGAATTTTGTGCCATAAGGGGAAAGTATGGGACAACGCGACCATCAATCAATGGGTGGTCCCCTACAATCCGTTCCTGTCGCAGAAATACAACTGCCACATCAACGTCGAAGTTTGTGCCACGAACAAAGCCATCAAGTACATCTACAAGTACGTCTACAAGGGCTCGGACATGACGACAATCACGATTGAAGGCGAAGAAATTCGGGCGAACGAAATTCTTCAGTATCTCCTCGGGAGGTATATTTCTCCGGTACAAGCTTGCATGCGGCTATTCATGCATCCAACACAAGGATCAACACATTCTGTTGTGACGCTACCTATTCATTTGGAAAGAATGAGCATGGTTGCTTATCGCGACCAAGCGACGACCCCCCAGCTTCACAACTTGATTAACCGCGGGGACAGATCAATGCTGACGGCGTTTTTCAACCTGTGCGCGCGTAACCCAGAAGCTACGGCAAATCTACTGTACAAGGATGTATCACGGAAATACAGGTGGACGAAACACAAGACGTGGGAACCGTACAAGAAGTACGTTGCTTCTCTGGGACGCTTGGTACACGTATCTCCGCAGGACCCGGAACGCTTCTACTTGCGACTTCTCCTGTGTAACCGACGCTCGCCTAAGTCCTTTGCGGATCTTCGAACGGTTGATGGTACGGAACATCCTACATATCAGCAAGCCGCTTTGGCGCTTGGGTATTTGGAAAATGACGACGAGTGGATACATTGCTTACGCGAAGCCGCCAAAGTCAAGATGCCGTACCAGCTACGCCAACCCTTCGGCATCATTTTGGTTTATTCCATGCCTGGTAATGCCAAAGATCTATGGGACAGGTTCAAGAAGGATATGTCAGAGGATTATGCACGAAGCATTGAGGTAAGAGACGCAGACCTGCATAATGTACGCGAAGAGCAGGTGCGTCTTCGAATGGCGGAGTACAAGGCGTTGAAGAATTTGGCTGATTACTTGGTTTCGAACCAAAAGTCCCTCGACATATACGGCCTTCCTCTGCTAGCCGATTACGACGATGTGTCTGCTCCAGTCGACGACCCGGATACAGCGTCTGTTGATGTTGTCCAGCAAGAGATTGATGCGTACCCCCAAAACGAACTGGAGCATGTTGCGGAGCAGGCAGACCACTTGAACAGCAACCAGAGGGATATTTTTGACCAAGTTATTGCTGCTGTGAGCAGACCGGTTAGAGGAGAGAAGCTTTTCTTTTTGGATGGTCCGGGCGGAACAGGAAAGTCGTTCCTACTCGAGCAAATACTCGCTCACGTTCGGATGCAACGTAAGGTTGCCATCGCGGTTGCTTCGAGTGGGATTGCAGCCACTCTGTTAACTGGAGGTCATACCGCGCATTCAACGTTCCGGATTCCCCTCAAACTAACAGAGACGTCGACGTGCAGCCTTTCATGGCAGAGCCACAAAGCCGAATTGATTCGTATCGCGAGTTTGATCATTTGGGACGAAGCGCCGATGATGAACCGAGCTTGCTTTGAGGCTGTTGACAGGTCGCTTCGGGATATTATGAAGAACGAGCTGGAGCCGTTCGCCGGAAAGGTAATGGTGTTCAGCGGTGATCTGCTACGCGTGCGGAGACGATTCAAGCTTGCTTCAAGTCTTCGCCCCTATGGGAGCATTTGCGTCAATTGCGGTTAACCGAGAACATGCGTGTCCGCACCGCCCCAGACGCGGCCAGTGCGGCTGAGTTAGCGGAATTCTCTGAATTTTTACTTCAAATTGGAGAAGGCCGTTACCCAGTCAACCATGAGATCGGTGATGGCGACATTTGCCTTCCACGCGACATGTGTATCATTCCAAAACGACGGGTACAACAAATGACCTCTGACGAAGAAGACGCGGATATGGAGCCTCCCCCAAGTTTCAGGCTACTACCTCCGGCGGACGAGGAACACGAGCGAGACTTGGACGAAGTTGAAGAAGCCCGACGAGTCCGCAACGTCAACGCACTCATAGATGCGGTGTACCCGGGCGTTGATACTGAGAATTTACCCGATGAATACTTCGTTGAGCGAGCCATACTAGCCCCCACAAATGCAAGTGTTCGGCGTATCAACGACATGGTTGCGGAACGGCTATCGGGTGAAACGAAGGAGTATCTCTCGGTGGACAGCCTCGAAGGGGTCGCGGATGCAAATATGTTTGAGCAGGAGTTCTTAAACTCTCTTAGCTTCTCCGGTATCCCTCCGCACAGGATTGTTCTGAAGGTTGGAACACCTATCATCATGATTAGAAACCTGAATAGTGACGCAGTTCTTTGCAACGGAACGCGACTTCGGGTTGTGTCACTGCGTGAGAGAAGCATTGAGGCCAGCATTATGTCCGGGCCGTTCAAGGGTAAGAAGGTGTTCATTCCTCGGATCGTCTTTTATAGTGAGGACGATGACAAGGAGTTCCCGCTCAAACTCAAGCGTAAGCAGTTCCCCGTGGTTCCAGCGTTTGCCATGACTATCAACAAGGCCCAAGGACAATCGATCCACCACGTGGGTATCTACTTGGAATCACCGGTCTTCGCACATGGGCAGCTTTATGTGGCGTTGTCGAGTGTGACTTCGAGGAAGGCGATCAAGATTGCTGTAGATCCAGAGGCCATCGATGAGAACGGGAACGTACATACCAACAATATTGTGTACAGGGAGATCTTTGGAACGCGGACTTGGTAGGGCACGTAATACATATAATACATTTAGCTTTGATTTCAGAATATTCTTTCATCCGCCGCAGCGCAGCGGAGGCAGGCAGCCCACACTACACCAACCAACCATGCCCTAGCGTCCGCGGAGCGGGCGCCCAGACCGCTAGTCTTACCCCCCTAGTGGAGTCTGGTGTCCGTCTGTCCGTCCGAGCGTAGGGTTCTTAAATGTAACGCAAATACGCGCGTTCTACTGGCTGCCGAGCGCAGCGAAGGCGGCCTCGATTCGCTAAAAAGCTGCCGAGCGCAGCGAAGGCGGCCCCCATTGGCTAAAATCGGCATTGTGTTTTGTACACGCTGTATGTGGTCAACACATCGTACTTAAATGCACCGTTCAAATTTCATTTTGCTCTCATTTTCAGCTGCGGTATGCAAGGCCACGCAAAGGGCGCTGCCTGTGTACGCGTTAGTTAGCTTTAGTAGAAAGCGCCGATGAGCAGACACGTACTATATCGTCGTAGGAGCTGCTGAAAAAAATAGTAGGCTTTGGTGACACATATTTCGCCCTCAATCGAAACTTTAGTACTTAATGGATATATAATGATGTTTTGGGCTTTGTAGTACTGTTGTACTAATTTAACTTACAATATTTTTTTTCTTAGTACTATTATCAAGGCATTTCCTATTTTTGCATGCAGTCATTTGTGGTAGTAGTACACATAATAGTTATATCAGCGCTTAACAATAAATAGCAATTAATAATAATGTAATTTTTTTAAAATATGACTATTGTGGCTTACACCCCTGCACCCCACACTGCCTCGGGGAGAAATATCACCTTCCTTTGTATTTGCGCGCGTAGTGTGTGACCTTAAGATATTATGTGAGCTTTCCAACAATATATGTTGCGTACACCAACCAAAATGGAAACAGCGTTTGTGATCAAGTTTGCGCGGAGGCACGTGACTCAGCAAGAACACGAAACACGTAAGAATACCGACCCACACTATGTAGACGATGGGATAAACGAGCAACACGAGACACGGAAGGTCGTGGACGATGATAGAAGACTTAGCCGATGCAAACCACAAAGTTGTATGCGTAGCGTGGAAGACGGAAGAGCACACAGCCATGAAAAGGACAGAAGGACAAGAATATGACGGGAGCGTACGGGCCACGGAAGGGAACTACATATAAAGACACCCCAGTCTGCTGAAAGCACGGGTTACGGAAGAGCACGGACGTTCGAAGCCACAGTAGAACACGTACCGGTGAGCGTGCACAGAAACAATTCTCCAACAACGCCACGGGTAAACATGGAGCACAGCCAACTGACCAAACCTGAGCCTGCGGGAGGCTGGACACGGGAAATCAGAAATCATCAATCTTTGGAGCACGAAGCCTGGGTAGAACAGGAGCTCACCGATCCACGGAGAGCTACACTACGGTAGCAAACGATAAGACAGACGACAGACCAGCCTCGACACCAGAAATAACACGACAGCATGGAAGTTGGGCTAGCTACTAAACCATCGGAGAGCACGCAGCCACGCGAAATCACCGAGTCACGGAAAACCATACCAGTGTACAACTTGAGCTTACCGAGCCACGGAGGACAGTAGTACATGAGAACACAATTGCACGGACGGCGGACCAGCCACGATATACACGGGGGGTGTCCACGATTGCACACCGTGGAGCACGATGCCATTGTAAAGCACGATAACACGGGCAATGCAGATGCACTACGCGAGCACAATACCATAAATGTCATTACCACACCGCGATTGCTCGATAGCGTCGTAGCGCAGTCGATGGAATCTCACCAGGAGAGCGCGATACACGGGCGACGGAACAACACGACTTCGGGGAGGCACCAGACCACGGAATAGCACACTTCGGCTAGAACACCGGCGATGGAAGGCCAACGGCCATGAAATACTATGTACCACGAAGCCGGTGCCTATGTAAACGTTTGAGAACAGGGAATAGATATCAGCCGCGAAAGAGGTAGTACTAAAGCGCATGAACCCACAAGAGAGAGAGCGCTTAACCTCTAAGCAGCGTGTGCCAAGGGTGAGCAGGGAACTACGAAGCCAGACAGAGCACGTAACAGCGCAGACCAGTTAAGAACCTGATATCCAGCCTGTACTATGGGATAACCGAAACGTCCCAAACCACGATATTATGCGGGGCCGGATGAGACTCGGAAAGGTAAGTCGTGAAGTACACGAAGCTAAGATCTACTAGGTGAACGACGCTCACAAAACCCGCGACACCACGAAGCACTTAAATTTGTGGCCACCACATCTCCAACGAACCATGCCACTCAGCCGCGTAGCGGCGGCGAACGGCTAGTCTACCCCATCTAGTGGAGTGTGCTCTGCGTCCGTCCGTCAGTCCGTCCGTAACGGGCCTGTTTGTTAGCATGAACCTTTCCTCACGCATGGCTACACTCCACCTGTTCGGTACTATATCGTCCCATCCTTTCAACTGCACCTATCTTTGTGACTCGGCTTGACTATGCAAAAATTACAGTTTTAGCCATGAAAAGGGTTAATAAATGTAGCGCAAATACGCGCATTCTACTGGCTGCCGAGCGCAGCGAAGGCGGCCCCAATTGGCTAAAATCGGCATTATGTGGTGGACACCTTGTATGTGGTCTACACCTCGCACTTAGCAGCACCGTTTAAATGTCATTTTGACCCCATTTTCAACTGTGGGCCGCCACCTCACGCGAAGGGCGCTGCCTGTGTACGCGTTAGTTAGCATAATTAAAAGGCGCTGATGAGCACACAAATACAATATCATCTTAGGAGCTGCTGCAAATTTTTGTAGGCCCTGGTGACTTATATTTCGGCCTGAATCGAAACTTTAGTACTTATTGGAAATAGAATGATGTTTAGGCTTCGTAGTACGTTTCGTGTAATTAAACTTACAATACTGTTTTGCGTAGTACTATTCTAAATACAGTTTCATAATTTTGTTTGCAGTTATTGGTAGTAGTAGTACACATAATTATTTTATCAGCGTTCGATAATAAATCATTACTTATTACTATTAATAATATTGTGAAAACTTTAAATTATGAGTATTGTGGCTTACACCCCACACTGCCCCCGGGAAAAAGTATCATCTTCCTTTGTATTTGCACACGTAGTGTGCGACCATAAGATATTGTGTGAACTTTCCAACAATATATGCTGCGTACATCAAACAAAATGGGAACAGCGTTTGTGATTAAGTTAGCGCGGAGGTACGTGACTAAGCAAGAACACGAAAACGAAGTAACACCGACCCACACTATGTACACGATGGGATAGAAGAGCAACATGAAGCACGGAAGGATGAACGATGACAGAAGACTTAGCTGATGCAAACCATAACGTTGTATGGGTAGCGTGACAGGCGGAAGAGCACACAGCCATGAAAAGGACAGAAGGACAAGAATATGACGGGCCACGAAAAGGAACTAATTATATAGACACCCCAGCATGCTGAAAAGCACGACTACGAAAGAGCATGCACGTTCGAGGCCACAGTAGAGAACGTAGCGGTAAGCGTGCACGGAAACGTATTCTCCAATAGCGCCACGGTGGAGCACGAAGCACATGGGCGGACCAAACACGTGGCCACGAGACACAAAGGGGAAATCACCGAGCATTAGAGCACGATACAAGGGTAGAACCGGAACTCACCAGGCCACGGAGCGCGATACCACAGAAGAACACGATAGCACAGACACCATACCAGCCACGAAATCACGAAGAACACAATAACGTGGACGGTGATCCAGCCACTAAAACATGGGAGAACGCAGCCACGGGAGCTATATATATAGACTGGGGATCACTGAACCACGGAACACGATACCAGTGTAGAGCTTAAGATCACTGAGCCACGGAAAACGATTGTACCATTGCACGGACGGTGGATCAGGCATGGAAGCACGAGGGGGCGACCACGATTGCAGACTACAAAGCACTATACCATTGTAGAACACAATAACACGGGCACCGCATATAAACTACGCGAGCACAAATGCATAGACAACAAAGCCACACCGCGAGTGCACGATAGCGCGATAACGCGGTCCATGGAGCCACACGAGGAAAACACGTTACACGGGTGACGAAACAACATGGAGGTACCATCCCACGGAATCGGCCACGAATGACTATGTATCATGAAACCGGTGCCGCCCACGTAAACGTTTGGGAGCAGGGAATAGTTAGCAGCCACTTAAGGGACCGTTCTAAAGAGAGTGACCCCAAAAGAGATAGCGCGTAGCCACTAAGTAGCGTGTGCCACGGGTGAGCAGGGAACCTCGAATCCAGGAAGATCACGGAAGAGCGCCGGCCATTGAAGAACATGACATCCAACCTGTAGTACGGGGTACCAAACCACGATACTATACGGGTCCACATGAGACTACGGAATGGTAAGTGGTTAAGTACACGAATCCAAAACCTACTGAGGTGAACGAGGCTAACAAAGTACGCGACACCAAGAAGCACTTAAATTTGAGGTTACCGCATCTCCAACAAGCCATGCCACTCCGCCGCGTAGCGGCGGCGAACGGCTAGTCCTAAACTATCAATGCTAGCACGGTGTCCGTCCGTCCGTCACACGAAACGCTCAGACTTTTGAGCCTTCCCATTGGCTGACGAGCGGAGCGAAGGCGGCTTCGATTGGTTAAAACGGAATTATGTAACTTACATCAATAAATTCATGTGGTTCACAGAGCACATATGGAGATTTGCACAAGACTATCCATTATCCGATGGCGGCATCGTTTAAATACGACGAAATTTTAATTTGTACTATTTTAATATGGGAAGTTGCTATTAATATTCGAGTGCTACTTATTCTCAGATGAAATAGCCTAAAGACGCTTCCTATGCTGCAAGATGCTTAGCGTACACTTAGGAATGCGTGTTTTCGAGGCCATACTATAATATACGGAATACTATGTTCTTAGTAGTTTCGGCAAGTTACTAAAATAATAGCTACAACTGTTTTGTTGTAGAAATATTAAGAAAAGATCTGAGTGTGAGGTAACTGATTGAGCTGTCAAATAGTAGTACATGTACAACAGAAGCTGGCCGTAAGAACAACGCTGTGCCAATAAATGTTGTCACCTGATCCATAAAGATAAATAGTTTTAGATTGAATAGAATGAACTCATATGTGTTACTGCTGTAACCATTGTTTTCTAAGAGACTGCTGTAAGCCATTGTTTTCTAAGAGCTGTTAGGCAGCAAAATCCGATACTACTTAGCTGGCGGATGGGTCGTCGACAGGGGCGTAGGATACCCGTATAAATGGAGCGGCAATACAATAACAAAACACGAGAGGTGTTAATTATAGTTGGCTAAGTAGACACCATAAAGAAACGTTAATAAACTTGGAGCCTAAATGACGTTTAACCATCCTGAAAATATCGTTAAATTATCAAATTGAAAGTACTACTGCACCGTCAACAGCAACAACAGCAAGGCGTCTTGCGACACATTATCCAAATGCTTTAATCATAACTGGTAGTCTATTGACGAATTTTGAATCAGCAGCTGCATGCATAAAAATATTACAATTTGAATATTTTTTAGCTTTCATTGAGTTTTGTGTGTGAAGCAAGCTCAAATAGACAATACAAGCGGATAAGTAGTGCAAGCTGGACAGACCATTACTATCATGTGAGCTAAGTTTCATAGCGGCTCAGATGGTCCGTGATATCGAGCACAACGCTAAACTAAACATATTGTGTAGCGTTTGTATAAATGTTATTTGTAGTGCAGGTGTTTTTGGGTGGAAGATGAAGTTACAGTGATAGCCTGCAATAAAAAAGAGATTGCATCAAGAATCTTGATTCAAGATCACTAGAATAATTATTTCTTAAATCCGTTAAGCATCATGCTGACCCAAATTAATGACATTCAAAAGAATCGATTTAGATACACATATGCTCAGCGTTTTTTCAATAGTTATCACGCCGAAGCGTAGCGGAGGCGGGAAGGCCAAAGCAAGTAGAACTAAACCTAAATTACCGCCGCGTAGCGGCGGCGCTCGGCTAGTATTACCTCTCTAGGGGAGAGTGTTGTATGTCCGTCTGTCAGTCCGTCCGAGGGTAGGGTTCTCAAATGTAACGCTAATACGTGCATTCTACTGGCTGCCGAGCGCAGCGAAGGCGGCCTCGATTCGCTTAAAAGCTGTCGTGCGCAGCGAAGGCGGCCCCAATTGGCTAAAATCAACATTGTGTTTTGTACACACTGTATGTGGACTACACATCGTACTTAAAAGCACCGCTTAAATTTCATGTTACTCTCATTTTCAGCTGTGGTTTGCGAGGCCACGCTAAGGGCGCTGACTTTGTGCGCGTTAGTTAGCATAATTAAAAGGCGCCGATGAGCACACAGGTACTATATCGTCGTAGAAGCTGTTGAAATAAATAGTAGGCTTTGGTGACACATATTTCGGCCTGAATCGAAACTTTAGTACTTATTGGAAATAGAATGATGTTTAGGCTTCGTAGTACGTTTCGTGTAATTAAACTTACAATACTGTTTTGCGTAGTACTATTCTAAATACAATTTCATATTTTTTCTTGCAGTTATTTGTAGTAGTAGTACACATAACAATTATTTCAGCGTTAGATAATAAATAGCAATTGTATTACTATTAGTGATAATGAGAAAATATGACTATTGCGGCTTACATCCCTTCACCCCACACTGCCTCCGGGAGAAAGTATCATCTTCCTTGGTATTTGCGCGCGTAGTGTGCGACCTTAAGATATTATGTGAGCTTTCCAACAATATATGTTGCGTAGATCAAACAAAATAGCGTTTGTGTTAAAGTTAGCGCGGAGGCACGTGACTCGGCAAGAACACGAAACACGAAGGAACACCGACCCACGCTATGTAGACGATGGGATAGAAAAGCAACACGAAGCACGAAAGATAGAAGGCTTAGCCGATGCAAACCACAAGGTTTTATGCGTGAAAGGTGGAGGAGCACGCAGCCATGAAAAGTACAAACGTACAAGAATATGACGAAGCGTACGGGCCACGGAAGGGAACTAAATACATATACGCCCCAGTCTGCTGAAAGCACGGGTTACGGAAGAGCACGGACGTTCGAAGCCACAGTAGAACACGTACCGGTGAGCGTGCACAGAAACAATTCTCCAACAACGCCACGGGTAAACATGGAGCACAGCCAACTGACCAAACCTGAGCCTGCGGGAGGCTGGACACGGGAAATCAGAAATCATCAATCTTTGGAGCACGAAGCCTGGGTAGAACAGGAGCTCACCGATCCACGGAGAGCTACACTACGGTAGCAAACGATAAGACAGACGACAGACCAGCCTCGACACCAGAAATAACACGACAGCATGGAAGTTGGGCTAGCTACTAAACCATCGGAGAGCACGCAGCCACGCGAAATCACCGAGTCACGGAAAACCATACCAGTGTACAACTTGAGCTTACCGAGCCACGGAGGACAGTAGTACATGAGAACACAATTGCACGGACGGCGGACCAGCCACGATATACACGGGGGGTGTCCACGATTGCACACCGTGGAGCACGATGCCATTGTAAAGCACGATAACACGGGCAATGCAGATGCACTACGCGAGCACAATACCATAAATGTCATTACCACACCGCGATTGCTCGATAGCGTCGTAGCGCAGTCGATGGAATCTCACCAGGAGAGCGCGATACACGGGCGACGGAACAACACGACTTCGGGGAGGCACCAGACCACGGAATAGCACACTTCGGCTAGAACACCGGCGATGGAAGGCCAACGGCCATGAAATACTATGTACCACGAAGCCGGTGCCTATGTAAACGTTTGAGAACAGGGAATAGATATCAGCCGCGAAAGAGGTAGTACTAAAGCGCATGAACCCACAAGAGAGAGAGCGCTTAACCTCTAAGCAGCGTGTGCCAAGGGTGAGCAGGGAACTACGAAGCCAGACAGAGCACGTAACAGCGCAGACCAGTTAAGAACCTGATATCCAGCCTGTACTATGGGATAACCGAAACGTCCCAAACCACGATATTATGCGGGGCCGGATGAGACTCGGAAAGGTAAGTCGTGAAGTACACGAAGCTAAGATCTACTAGGTGAACGACGCTCACAAAACCCGCGACACCACGAAGCACTTAAATTTGTGGCCACCACATCTCCAACAAACCATGCCACTCAGCCGCGTAGCGGCGGCGAACGGCTAGTCTACCCCATCTAGTGGAGTGTGCTCTGCGTCCGTCCGTAACGGGCCTGTTTGTTAGCATGAACCTTTCCTCACGCATGGCTACACTCCACCTGTTCGGTACTATATCGTCCCATCCTTTCAACTGCACCTATCTTTGTGACTCGGCTTGACTATGCAAAAATTACACTTTTAGCCATGAAAAGGGTTAATAAATGTAGCGCAAATACGCGCATTCTACTGGCTGCCGATCCCAGCGAAGGCGGTCCCAATTGGCTAAAATCGACATTATGTGGTGGACACCTTGTATGTGGTCTACACCTCGCACTTAGCAGCACCGTTTAAATGTCATTTTGACCCCATTTTCAACTGTGGGCCGCCACCTCACGCGAAGGGCGCTGCCTGTGTACGCGTTAGTTAGCATAATTAAAAGGCGCTGATGAGCACACAAATACAATATCATCTTAGGAGCTGCTGCAAATTTTTGTAGGCCCTGGTGACTTATATTTCGGCCTCAATCGAAACTTTAGTACTTATTAGATATAGCATGATGTTTTAGGCTTCGTAGTACTTTTCTAATGATTTTACTTTCAATACTGTTTTGAGTAGTACTATTACGACATTTCAATTTTTTGCTTGCAGCTATTTGTAATATCAGTACACATAATAATTATATCAGCGCTTGATAATAAATAACAATTGTATTACTATTAATATTAATGTGAAAACTTTAAAAAAAAGATTATTGTGGCTTACACCCCTGCACCGTACACTGCCCCCGGGAAAAAGTATCATCTTTCTTTGTATTTGCGCGCGTAGTGTGCGACCTTAAGATATTGTGTGAACTTTCGAACACGATACGTTGTGTACGCCAAACGCACTGGGAACATGGTTTGTGATTGAGCTCTCGTGGAGGCACGTGATTAAGCAAGAACACGAAACGCCGAAGTAGACTATGTACACGACGGGATAGAAGGAGCAGCACGAAGCACGGAAGGCCGCACGCAATATAAGGGGATTGAGCCAATACAGGTTAAAAAAATTTGCGAAGCACGAGCCACGGAAGCAAACGCGCAGCCATGTAAAATACGGAAGGACATGAAATGAAGGAGGTAGATGACGGCTGAAATAATGACATCCCACATGCTGAGACTCACGGGTCTCGAAAGAGCACACACGTTTGAAGCCACGGAAGAGTGAGTGAGCGAAAAGGAATTATTACATACCACCACGGTAGAGCAACGGAGCACGGTCAATGATCCAAGCATGAAGCCGAGAGAGATCATGAACAAAAGATCACCGATCATTAGAACGAGAGACTAGGGTAGAGCTGGAGCTCATCCGGCCACGGAGCGCGATATTACGGTAGCAAACGATCGCACAAACACCAGACCAGCTACAAAACCACGAAGAACAAGATAGCATGGACGGTGATCCAGCCACTAAACCGTGGTGGAACAAGCGGTCACGAGGACTATGGATGAGCAATCAGCAGTCCACTGAATACGATACCAGTGTTGAACCTAAGCTTACCGAGCTACGGAGGACAGTACTACATTAGAACACGATCGCACGGACGGTGGCCCAGCCACAAATTACACGGGGGTGCTTGGGGTGACAACGATTGCACACCACGGAGCACGAAGCCTTTGTAGAGCACGATAATATACGGAAAACGCAAATGCACTGCGCGAGCACAATACCTTAGACAGCATTACCACACCGGAGTTGCACGATAGCGTGATAACGTAGTCGATGGAACCTCGCCAGAAGAGCATGATACACGGGCGACGGAACAACACGACTGCGTGGAGGCACGAAACCACGTAATAGCACATTTTGGTAAGCGTACCGGCGATTGGAGGGCACCGGCCACGAAAGACTACGTACCACGGAACCGGTGCAACCTACATAAACGTTTGAGAACAGGAAATATGTAGCAGCCACATAAAACGCAATACTAAAGAGCATGAACCCTAAAGAGAGAGCGCATAACTGCTGAGCAGGGAGGGCCACGGGCACGAAGTCGGGAAGAGCACGAAAGAGCATGGACCATTGAAGAAAACAACATCCAACCTGTAGTACGGGGTAGCGGAAACGTTCCAAGCCACGATCTTATACGGGTCCACATGAGACTACGGAATGGTAAGTGATTAAGTACACGAAGCCAAGACCTACTGGGGTGAACGACGCTAACAAAGTACGCGACACCAAGAAGCGATTAAATTTGCGGCCACCGCATCTCCAACAAACCATGCCACTCCGCCGCGTAGCGGCGGCGAACGGCTAGTCCTAAAGTATCAAGGCTAGCACGGTGTCCGTCCGTCCGTCACACGAAACGCTCAGATTTTTGAGCCTTATCATTGGCTGACGAGCGGAGCGAAGGCGGCTTCGATTGGTTAAAACGGGATTATGTAACTTACATCAGTAAATTCATGTGGTTCACAGAGTACATATGGCGATTTGCACAAGGCAATCCATCATCCGAAGGCGGAACCGTTTTAATACTATGAGGTATTTACTGTTTTAATAATGCATGTTGCTATAATTATTTGAGTGCTAAAGCAGAGCTACTTATTTTCAAAAGAAAAAGCCCCTAAAGACGCTTCCAATGCTGTAAGGTGCTTTAGCGTACACGTAGGAACGCGTGTTTCTGAGGACATAATATTAATATACGTAGTTAATCGTTTCTGCATGTTACAATGACTAAAATATTAATTACAACTGTTTTGTTGTAGAAATATTAAGAAAAGATCTGAGTGTGAGGTAGCTGACTGAATTGCCAAATCGTAGTACACGTACAATAGAAGCTGGCCGTAAGAACAACGCTGTGCCAATAAACGTTGTCACCTGATCCATAAAGATAAATAGTTTTAGATTGAATAGAATGAACTCATATGTGTTACTGCTGTAACCACTGTTTTCTAAGAGACTGCTGTAAGCCATTGTTTTCTAAGAGTTGTTAGGCAGCAAAATCCGATACTACTTAGCTGGCGGACGGGTCGCCGACAGGGGCGCAGGATACCCGTATAAATGGAGCGGCAACACAACAACAAAACACGAGAGGTGTATAATTATAGTTGGCTAAGTAGACACCATAAAGAAACGTTAATAAACTTGGAGCCTAAATGACGTTTAACCATCCTGAAAATATCGTTAAATTATCAAATTGAAAGTACTACTGCACCGTCAACAGCAACAACAGCAAGGCGTCTTGCGACACATTATCCAAATGCTTTAATCATAACTGGTAGTCTATTGACGAATTTTGAATCAGCAGCTGCATGCATAAAAAAAATACATTTTGAAAATTTTCTAGCTTTCATTGTTTTTGTGAAGTGAACAATCTTTAGTTACTTACAAGCTCACATAGGCAGTACAAGCGGATAAGTAGTGCAAGCTGGGCAGACCATTACTATCATGTGAGCTAAGTTTCATAGCGGCTCAGAAATGGTCCGTGATATCGAGCACGACGCTAAACTAAACTTATTGTGTAACGTTTGTATAAATGTTATTTGAAGTGCAGGTGGTTTTGGGTGAAAGATGAAGATACAGTGATAGCCAGCAATAAAAAAGAGATTTCATCAAGAATCTTGATTCAAGATCATTAGAATAATTATTTCTTAATTCCGGTAAGCATAATATTGACCCAAAATAATGACATTTAAAAGAATCAATTTAGATACACATGGGTTCAGCGGTTTTTTTTTAATAGTTATCCCGCCGAAGTGGAGCGGAGGCGGAAAGTCCAAAGCAAGTAGAGCTAAACCTGAACTACCGCCGCGTAGCGGCGGCGCTCGGCTATTAATAGTTACTATATAAATGTTAGCAACATTTGCACTTTTTACGTGGTAAAAACAATTCTGTCCATTAAATGCAAACATGCAAAGATTTGAAAAAAAAACTGATGCATTTTTTTACAAGCGTTAGGCTGATTCTCAACCGGCACGACCGCACCGCACCGCAGCGCATGGCTTTGTAACGTGCGGCCGCATCGGTTGAGACCAAAACCAGCGACTGCGAGCAATCAATAACGACAGCTGGTGGTTACAAATAAATATTTAGTGATCTCAGCCGGCACATTCCAAGACTCCACCAGCAAAGAGAAAGTGAACCTGAACTACATGTATATGTATTTTACTAGCAGCTCACTAGCCATGTTGCTGCATACAGAATGTCATCTCCCGGACGGGCAGCGCGTACGCCACGAACTGTCTGCATTTCATCGCTTCTGTTATCGTTGCTGACCAAAAATGATGCGAGAACAGGTAAAACCAAATAAAAAACTCGTTTTCTTCAGCTTTATTAATAAGTAGTACATAGTTGTAAGTTAGACATGGTAGTGAACGAATGTGTACCTCGCGAACGAAAGAGGAAGTGATCTTTTTAAGGTTGAAGCAGACACCCCCATAAGATCGTGAGTCACAAATCATTTTGATTGGTGATTCTTCACTCGACCCCTACACTCTACTGTGCGGCAAGTTTAGCGCATGCGGGCAAATTGCCGCATGAGCGTCTTTTTATGAACTTCGTCGCATGCGACCACCTACCCCGTAAGCCAATTAGAAGACTCTATTTGTCCTCCTGGGACCGCATGCGGTCTATATTTCCGGTTGAGAATGAGCCTTAGTACTAAGATGGGGTCCCGTCTCTTTAGTTTTAGCACCGCACTTTTTCTTTTCCCGATTTTATTGTTTTTACGCTGTTGCATTAAGACCCTGCGTCACACTGAGGCCGTGGTTTACGGTGAGTGTCATGTGGTTTCTAAGCTATCGGAAAAGTGCCGTTTGTAGCGGAAACAGACTTCTATTTACTACTGTACTCCATTCCAAATCAAGTTGGCAAATTTCCCAAAGCTAGTGAGCGTGTTAGTTTATGCACAAAAATAAAGCATCAGAAAAAGTCATTTCTCACAAAGTGAAAATTCTACTAATCGACATTGCGATCAAGTGGATATGATAACATCTCGTTGAAATCTCTACTTTCCTAGTTCCATGGACGGTGTCAGCTCACGGTACTCGTCCGTCGCCTACGCTGCCGTAAAGAGATCAGCGCCAAAGCGCGCGTTCTTCTAGGTCCAGAGTGTGTTAGCATGGGTACGATACCGGTGCCAGCTGAAACACCACCTTGTACATGTAAGTTGGCTCTATTAGATGGTACCAACGCCACTATAGCACGCTCTCTAACCCGCGCGTAGCCGTCACTACGCGACAGATACATGTTGAAATTGGTTTCGTCCTGAAACACCATCATGTCACCCGCAAACGTGTGTTTCTCCACCTTGTCCGCAAACACTTTGTGCTTCGTCTTGTTCTCGTCGTTATTCATCGTAATCTTCTCGATCCGCAGCTTCTTTAAGCTGTGGACCATGCCCTGGATTGCTCGGTGCACGGAAGACGTGCTCACGGACACTCCCATATCGCTGAGTAGCCTGTCGCGCATCTGTCCACAGGTGTGGCGGCAATACTCGTCGAGATATACCTCCAGCTGGCCCATGACTGGGACAGTCATTTTAACGCAAACGTCGCGAAGTCCTACGTAAGCCCCCGGTTCAGTTCCAGCGTTGAGAACGGCGCGACGAGCGGTGCTGTACGGAATGCCATTATGCTTGGTGACATCCTGAATCCTAAAAAGCACGTACGACACGTGCCTTGCAACAGTGCGTTCGTATTTCCTTGTGGGGGTGGGCGTTGACGACATGCTATAGGAACAGCGCAGAAGTGAAATGACGAGAAAGATGGGGCTAGAGCTGAACACAGAAGGGTTGGTGATCCGTGAAAAAAATTGGCGCCAGAACTGTTGGCCAGTCTTCACTTGATTGGGAACCTCAACGCGCCAATTTCCACTTTGTGGGAAAAGCACTTTTTCTTCAATAAAACCTATTTTAGGGGTTTCTCTTAAGAACCTCACTTGCTTTGAGAAATTTGCCAATTTGACTTGGAAATGGTGTAGATGTCTCGTCGAGTGACATAGACAAACATTTTCAGTACAAAAAAACAAGACAGCGTTTTAGTGTCCAGCAAAAAATTTAAGAGCAGGCAATTATTTGATTTCTGTAGTAGGAGATCTTGCATGCGGTACTAAAATGACGTAAAAACAAAAACATGATCACAGTGAATTCACCGAAAGGCCGTTACGAATTTGTCTCGTTTATATATCATGTGTCGACGTCGTCAATTCGTCAACTTGACGAATACCACTAAAAAGATACCTTTACAAATGGCCAGTACGATGTCCGTACAAGGCCGTCACTAATGAGCAACTGCGTCGTCTTCGGCAGAAAAAAAATCCTTTGCATCTGCGCTGTCCCAGAGTCGTCACTTTCGATTCGAATTGGTGTGGACGTAGCAGGCAGCACTGGTTTCAAAAGTTTCGAAACCAGTCCTGCTACGTCCACACCAACAAGGAGGCTTAAGCACATGAGTGCAGAGATCGATGATCTTGTTTCGTGTAGGCAAACCTCATACATCAGCAGCCCAACTCTGCTGGTTTTAATATCGGCAAACACCATTAGTCTGTAGTAATACATTTATGTAACCTCATGCAGCCGTGTTTTGAGAGCATCGATGATCATACCTCGCTCTCAATAACAGTCCATAGCATAAAGAGGATTTAAGGCACGTAAAGCAATACGAAAAGAGGATTTAAGGCACGTAATAGCAACACAAAGCGTTGAAGTCCAGCGAAACACTCCAGCGAGATTGAGCACCGGGGATGGAGCCTCTACTTCATTCTGTAGTTTGCGCTGCAGTAGAGAAGGGATTACCTGAGTAAAGCGACAAAGCAGCAACGCAGAGTCGTAATCGACCGTCTTTCGTTCAAGCTCTCAGCATGAGCTCTCGACATTCTTTCCACTGTACCATGAAAATGCGGGCTTGCGGTCTTTTCTGGTGAGATTTCTTATCTATAGCTGCATGGTCACATCGCCGCCCGTCGGAAAGCAACAAACTGACCCCCTTTATCTTATTTTTCCTCGGCATCTTCTTTCTCAGGCACAAGGCTGTGGTTTCGCTCAAGTATGCCTCCCAACTGTCGTCTGATCAGAGCCAGCAGGGTCTGCTGACTATCGCTCGTCCCAAGATACTTGGAGGTAAGCTGGAGATACCGCTCGATGGTAACACGACCAGGATCATGTCCGTGTCTGGAAAGCATGTACATCGCCACCAACTCAAGATTCGCTACGGTCCGGTGTTCCACATCGTGACACTATGCGCTCCAACCAGTGCCGTTTACGAGACTTGGTGGTCACTACTTGAGAATGCACTTGCCTGTACCAACTTTGCGGTGCCCCCGGTCATTGATGCACGTGCACGACAGGTGAATATCGCACCCGTCCTTCCTTCAAGACGCAACATCACTCAACGCAAACACAGACCAACCCTCGAAACGGTGATGGAGGGCACGAGGGCGGAAAAATTGATGGATGGCATCCCCATGCTAGAAGTTGGTGGTCCTTCCTCTCCAACCGAGACTGATATCCTCGCAAGCTGGCGGACATGGGCAAGTCTGGACTACTTCGCCACTCCTCCGAGTATTACCGGTCCTCTGTCAAGTAGCGAGGCTCGTGAGGCAGCAGCTAACGGTCTTAACGACAGCACTAAGGACGACGACACTAACAGCGACAGAAGATCGGTCTACAGTGACATAAGCGAGTTTTGGTCGAGATTGTCAGAGTGGGATGACGAGATACCCTTCTACCTCCACCCTACTCCCGTCACTAATATCGCTGTATGTGGGTCTAAATCACACGATCCACAGAGGTGCATCGCGCTGCAGCCTCAAGACGACGATGAAAAGTGGCTGGATGAGATTGCTCTGTTTGCATTTCGGCAAAAAGTTGGTGCAACTCGAAAGTTAGAGCGTCGTCCAACCAGACACATTACCGAGCGGCTTCACCCTCTGCTAAACGCAACGCACGCTCTGTTTTAATAACAGCATCTACTTCTGATCCACACTGTGGAAAACCTCGCACCCAAGACAATCACTGCCAGCACCACCGAAACACAAGGCGAGGACACTCTTGCCTCCGTCTGTATGAAGCTGACCGCCGCAGTCGAGATCTTCACTCCCCCGTCACGGCAATAACAACCAAGGTCGTGCGAAGCAGGAGAGCGCTACAAAGGTTCTCAGCGGAAGCATCGGTCATCCAAATGCGTAGCAATGCAATATCTCCACAGACAAGAGATCCAACCCATGTAAACAAGTGCAAGTGGATAGCAGTTCAGTAATCCGAGTATTTAAAGTTAAACGGAGCAGCCACACAAACTTGGTCGAAGGCATTGCAGCTCTGACATCAGATCGTCACTTGAAGACAATTGAAGATTCATTCATTCTCTCGCGCCTTCCATTTCATTCTTCAATGCAAGTCTGCAGCGACAGGATTGATCTGACCAAACACTATCCTTCACGACAGGTACATCGCAATAGCCGAGGGGATAGCGGAAGTGTCGCCGTAGGCTGTGAGAGTAGCTGCCTCCATCCCTTGCTCAGTCATAATCGCCTGTCCGTCCGACGACAGCAAGTAGGCCACGAACTCTTCCGCCTCCGACATGTGAGTTGCGTTGTTGAGGATAGTTACGGTGTAGATCGACGCTGATCCGTTGTAGACCATCCCAGTCTGGGAGTTGGTGTACGACATGGTCTCATACTCGTCGTTGAGGGCTGGATTGCCCATGTTGATCTCCTCGGGCAGCGTGATGAAGTCGATGTCACTCAAGCTGCCTGCCTCGACGGCATAGAAGAAACCAACATCCAGGTCTCCGGACGACAGATAAGTCTCTAGATTTTCCTCGGAGTAGATCTGGTCGCGGTTGGTCGCATTGCCCAAAATACCCGATACCAATCCAGTGGTGTTATAATACTCCTCGGCCAGTTCGAACATCATGACGGTGCGGTAGCCTTTGGGGTCGGCATCAGGGTCCGTACGTCCGAGTTTTATGTCGGGATTCTGTAGTAGAGCCTCGTACCAGAGCATCGAGCCATTCTGGATGGCTGCGAACACGTCAGTGTAGGGAGATTGCGGGTAGTACCCGATGCCGATGGACGTCTCTCCCAAGTTGATGTACCAGGAGATCAAGTTGTTGTTGGCTGCGCCCATGAGAAGCTCCGAGTTGAGGGAAGCGTCGGCGCTGATGAAGACGTCAGATTGGCTACCATTGATGATGAGATTGGCCAGTTTGACAGAACCTTTGGCCACCAGCGACGTCGCTATACCCGTGGCGTCGGTGAAAGCCGGAGCTAGCTTGTCGTCCATGAGACCAACCAATGATCCTGCGTGGTAGATGGTCACGTTACCTGTGGCGGAGGAGGAGGAGGAGGAGGAGGAGGAGGAGGAGGAGGAACCGTACGAGGACGAGAAGACACCGCAGGCTGCCAACGCAATAATTACGATGAGCGCAAGCAGAACAGCAGCCAGAGCCACTCGGTACTTAGCGATGGTAGCCTTGACATTCCATACAGGTGTGCCCTTGTACGGCGTCTCGCTCTCATGCTCGCATTGAGGTGGTGGTGTAAGGGGTATGAACGCCATAGTGAGAGTGGTCGAAGCTTTTGCAAAACTGGCCGTAGGATTTGATGTGAATTTATGTGAAAGTTTGTGGGAGACTTCAACATATGGTATTGTACAGTAAAACAAAATTATGTTGTTTAATGCTTTACTACAGTTTACAGTATTGTTCGACTTGAAAACGTGATTTCGCTTAAAAAAAATATTCGATTTAATCTGCATCATTTTAGCAGCTCAATCGAAAATAGACTTCGTGAAATACAAGTTTACCACCAATAAGTATTTTGAGGCATTTGAGTTTTTTTTCTAAAACTTATGTACAAAAACCTCAAGAATCAGAATAAAACCTCGCTGAAATGGAGTAAGTCGAGCACGGCCTAAAATACTTACATGTATAAATATTTACAAGCATTAACAAATCACGCGTGCCAATACAGGGGTACGTGTTACCTGTAGCTGCCAACCTGCTGAGAAGATCGGGGAAGTGAATGGATTGGATACTGGATGACCTCGGCTGCAGCAGAAGGAATGTGTACTCTATACTACGGAAATCTACGAACGAAGGAGAGGGCTTCGAGCTCATATGCGGCTAACCCCTTATACTGCGCACTCGTGCAGATGAGCTCGCAGCATCGTGTGGTGTTGGAATTCCCACGTGAACTCTAACTACAAATGTAGTTAGGACGTTCCCACAACAATACGTCTACTAGGATAGTAAACGATCGTTCGGGCGGACCTGAAGACCCCAGCTCTGCCCTTACACCGGGACAAACTGGACCTTGTAAACTACTTATATAGGCCAACCAGTAAAAATAAGAACACGCTACTAGCACGAGCAAAGCTAGCAGGTGTTATGAATCCTCGTGGTCCCAACAGCGGAAGGGTACCAGGCACGGGTAAGCCTTTTACGAGGTCACCGAGTGTTCAATACTCGGTTGGAAGAATAAAAGGGAGGCAATTCAAGCACCCCCAGTCGTGCAAATAGGCAACAATAAGCCGTCACGTAAAAACCTCCCGATAGTAATCGGCCAATACACAAAGTCTCTTGGCCTTGCCGGATGAACCCTCGCTACAGAGCTTCGAGTTCACCGACAGGCATAACACACTCAAACAAGCTTGACCAGACGCTTACCTTGAAGCCGGACGTCGCTCTGTGTGCTTGAGTGGAAATTCTGTATTTATGTTTACCCTTTCGGGTCTATTCCTAATAAACAGTCCTAATCAAGTATACAAATATCAAGTGAACAATGATCCGTTATGAATCTTCTTGCACGCCAAGCGTCGTCTGCACCGTCGCATGAGTATCTTTAACGGTCCGTGTCCCAGACGGTGAACGTGCTTCCAAAGGGTCGCTGAGTCTTCCGCGAACTCATCCCAACCGCCACCGAGGGTTCATACCGTAGATGGTCCGCTGAATGCGAATCCGGCCAGTCCATTATTAATAATGACAGCATGGATTCAGTGACATATGGACCGTATCCAATATCAGTTGATATTTAGGTAGTGACACCGTCGAGTCTCTTGCACCTTGGAGTCACCGTACATCACGTGACCGAGGGTTCGTCGCTTGAACATCTTGGGCGGTGCCGCGTCTTTGTCGACGGGCGATTATCCGCAACTCTGGAGAAATCACTACACCACAAATGCCCCTGTCGCAATGGAAGCCACGGTACTGGTGCCCGTTGTGACATTGCTTCATTCTCCAATTCACCATCCAGTCACAGGATACCCAAGCGTCTGAACCGGGCCGTGAACAATGCGTTCCAACTTCTTAATCCTCGCCGACGGCGTGAACGTGAACGGCTGAAGGTAAGTCAGCTCATCCTTCTCTTGAATCATCGGCGCCTTGCTCATCACCATGCATCACTCGTTTTGTTTCTTGAGGAGCGGCGCCTTGCTCATCACCATGCATTACTCGTTTTGTTTCTTGAGGAGGGCAAGACCGAGGTTTCGAACGCCCCTCAGCCTGCAGCACTTCCTGTCGTAGCTGAATCTACGGGGATGACTCCTGCTGGCCCTCCTGCGCCTGCTGGTGGTACCCCACCACTCACCGAGGATTTGTTGCGCGCCATGCTGGCTGAAAGTACGGAGGCATCACATGATGACCTCGATAATCCCGTACTTGACTGCAATGGCTCGTCACCAAGTGCAGCTCAGCGTTGCGCCTCCTCTCCACGGCGATGTCCACGCTCAACGTCGCCTCAAGACTGCTGTTGGTTTTGATGATGCCCTCGCTGCTGTACAACCTCTTCCTGACGCGCTGTCGGCATTACCCGAACGAGTTGCCAACTTAGAGCGTCAGTTGCGGTTTGCTCAGTCCGAGGCTGCTGCCGCCGTACGTTCGGTGGCACCCGAAATCATGGCTCGTGAGAACGCGGAGGCGTTCCTCAAGGCTGTCAACGCTGAGATCGAAGCCCTTCACAAGAACGTCAAGATTCTCCGCGAGTCGAACGCCAAGAACGACGCCATGCTCGCCAGTGTTCAAGCCACCATGGAGCGACATTCAGAAGACTTGAATCGTCTGCACTGCGAGGTCCAAGCTCGGGGCGTTTTCATCGCTACGTTGAACAAGAAGCTGGCTTGTGAACGCGAGGTGTACAAGTCTTCAATTGGTGCGAATACTGAGCAGACTCGGAAGCTTCATCTCCTTCTGGTCAAGCTTGCCCAGGGCAAGTATGCTGACAAAGACACGCTCAAAGTCCTCGAGAACCAGCAAGACCGTAACACTAGCCTCCTCCAAGTGAATCGCACCCTCCGTGCACACGTGAGTCTGGCCGGGATGGATCCCGAGGTACTGCGTCTGGCTGTTGATGGTACGTTCCTAATGTTGCTCTTTCCACCGTGTGTTCAGCAACTAACGTCCGTTCACAATCCTTCGTGATAGGTCTGACTGCGGGTGAGCTGGGCCTTGACGCCCTGGACTTGGACCAAGAGACGTTGGTCGCTTTGCAGCGCATACAGTCTGCTACCGCGTCTTCGGACGATCCTCAAGCTCTACCTGCAGCTTTGGCCAAGGCCGCTCATCAAGTGGCTCATGGGAAGTCCCACAAGCGCCTTCGACCAGGTGGCGAGAATTCAGACGACAAGCCGGACGACTCTGACGAAGACAAGGCTCCCATCCCGACGGACAAGGCCAGTACTTCGATGGCAGCTGCTGGTCTCGGTGATGCGCCACCTGCCGACACTTCAACTCCCAAGTCGGCTCGCAGGTCGCTATTCGGTCCGAAGGCGTGGAAGCAAGCGGCTCAGAAGAAGAGCAAGAAGACTCGTCCTCGCTCTCCTGCCAAGTCGCCCCGTCGTCATATGAAGACTCGGTCCAAGTCTGTACCCTCTTCTCCAAGCTCATGGTCGCCACCTCCTACACCAGCGTCCTCTTCAACTCCCGCCGTGGTCGACCTCAGCGGCGACCAAAGTGACGTGGACATGGTGGATGCTAGTCCAAGTGGTGTCCCATCGGTTCGAGAAACTGCCACATAGTCTTCGGGTAAAGATATGGACCCTGGGGATCACAACGATGTTCCCGGTCCTCCTGACGCGCCTTCGCCCCCGCCTCATGGTCCTTCCGATGTGGCCAAGCCACCAGCTTCAACGAGATCTCCTTCTCCAGCAGACATACGTGCCACTGAAGAAGCTCTGCGTGAGGCCGAGCAATTTCGACTCATGTTCGGCTCAAGTGATGAAGGTGAAGAGTCGGACCACACTGTCCCACAAGGCAAGTCTGCTTCGTCGTCTGTTGCGACGTCCAAGACAGTTGAAGTCTCGGGAGTGGTTTCTACAGCAGGGCCTGCCCCTGTTGAAGCTGCTCCACCAGCCTCCGTGTCTTCAAAGCCGGCTCCGACTGTTCCGACAGCTGCCGTACCAAACGTGTCTTCGCCTGACTTTTCGATGGAGATTGATGACGATGGAAATGCTGATGACGATCCTGGAGATGACGTGGATGACAATGAACTTTTGGTGGATGATTCTCTTAATGCCCCCAGTGGTGGAGGTGATGTTCCGCCACCTACCGATCATTCGAGCACACTCGATGACGAAGATATCGGAGATTCCGACGGCAACTGGAGCAATCTTGGCCCGGCTCGGCCTCCGACTTTACCTCGGCCAAATCCTTCGCCGATGGTTACTTCCCCAATCATAGTCGGCGGTCTGTCTCCTTCGTCACCGGCAAGTCACCAAGCACCACCATCTTCACCTCCTGTTCCGGTGTCTCCTCGCCCGATCTCTTGGACTCTCGATGCTGGACCTTGGCGCACGATCACGGCCACCTACACTTCGGTGCCGTGTCGTGGTGGTGCACCGTCGGTTGAGCCGTTGCCTCACCGAGTGTTGCCTGGTGTTCGCCCTACGGTGCCGGCTTCGTCCACCTAGCCACCGTGGGTTCTTCCGTACTTGGACATGGAGTTTACTGACGCAGGTGCCAAGAAGTGTTTCGAGCGACTCTTAAGCATGACTCTCCCCGAACCAACTGGTGAGGTGACCGTCCGTACGACGTTGGAGGGTCTCCAAGCGTACTTTGGCTATTCGCATCCTGATCATCCGTACCAGCATCTTCGGAAGCTTTACCCTCTTCAAGCGTGTCTCTTCGACACCTTCGGTATCGATCCAAGCGTCCCCATCTCAAAGCGTGCTCCGATTGAGATTCGATCTGGGCGAACCATCGGGGTGTGGGCGGTAAGCAAGGTGACCTCGGGTTCGCGTTGTGGGAGCGTCTCCACTGGCTTCCGTTGGCTGGTATTGAGCGAGGTCTCGCTGAAGAAGCTAAAACGGTTGGCCACGACAAGGAGCGCTTGAAGGAACTGAGAGCTCTGCTGAAGAAACTCTTCAGTGAGCGCGACCGTCGTGCCGATCGTCTTCGTAACAAGTACCGTGAGCAGTACATGGCGTGGAGTCGTGACTCGGTTTCCTCTGGTACCTTCGGCGCGCCGTTCATTCGTCCCGAGTTGCTTTTGGAGCCGTCGCAGCCGTGGTACCCCATTGAAAACTTGCCGTTTGCACCTCGGACATCTGACTGGCTTTCCGAAGTTCCGGCTCTCGACGCTCGTCAGCCCTGGCGTACTGGATGGATGAATGCGCCGCATCAGCACCCGTACAACACCACGTACTTCCCGTGCCAGCGTAATCCGGAGATCTTCAATCCTCGTGGTACGCGTTTCGTGGAAGTGTATCGAAGCGTGGTTGCTGATCCGTCTCTGGATGCCAATGAGTTTATTCCGACCTGGCGTTCGTTGTTTGACTCGCCACCGGTTACTCCACGTCCCGCTCCGGCTGCTGCTCCTGTTGAAGCTGGTGCCGAAGATTCGCAAGGTCCGGCTGCAGCTCCAGCTGCCGAGGCTCAGGTTCCTGATGAAGAGGAGAAGGAGAGTGGTGACTCGACTTCGTTGGCACTCTTGGCCACCGCGGCCAGGCAATCGGAATCGCTTTGAATCCTCGCTGCATGTTCCACGACGTTCTCTAGCTTCTCAGCTAACTGTTGAGGGGTTCCGCGTGATTTCGTTTTCAGTGGTCGCTCCTCGGCCGGCATTCATGTTTTCTTATTCTTAATCCACTTCCACAGCGTAATCATGTTCATGTTGTTCCTCAAATGCATATACAATTTGTTGTTGCAGTAACGTTCTTCGTCTGTTACCACAGGCTGCATCGCCCTGTGGACAGTTTACACGTGATCCAGTCACGCTAGTCTTCGTCCGCCACTTGCGTCATCTGCAGCCGATTGTCGCTCTTCTTGGCTCGCAAATAGTCGTACAGCAGACCTCCACATGACAAGTTGGATGCTGGTTCCCAAGTTGGGTCTTCGTAGCCCACCCACTTGACTTTGAACTCGCGTACAGCACGCTCCGTGCTCGTCGACAGTGGTATTCTGTCGTCGAGGATGGCCTCGACTTCATATTCACCGGCAACTTGATCTGGTTCCCAACTATCTTCAGGCAACAGTTCTTCATCGAAATCGAGTCTTGCTTCATTAGTCGCGTCTAGTACCAACCGAGTGTTCGGTCGACTGTTGGATTCGTTGACGACCTTGAGTCTCGACACATGCACCACTGGGTAGAAGCGATACCCGCTTCGGTCTGGTAGTTCCAGCTCGTACGCAAACTCTTTCACCTTGCGCTTGATCCGAAAAGGTCCATGCCACCGATGAGCTAATTTCTTCGTCAAGCCCGGTTTGACGCGTTACATGTACAACCACGCCAGGCTTCCAATCTCAAAAAGAGATCTCGGTGGGGCTCTTGCAGGATCTTTTATCTCTTCCGAAGCTTCTGGAGGGTCCACCGAGTGTTCGTTTCCACTTGGTTGAGGTACAGCGGCTTTTTCCTGTCGACTCAGGGCATAGTTATGTTTTTTAGCCCTTCGCTCCTTTTCTACAGCCTGATAATCTTTGGCCATAGTGAGGGCGACTTCATGTTGTCGATCGATCTCACGCCGCCACGCCAGTGCGTCAGACTGCTTCCGAGCCCTCGTTTGAGTGATGGCGACATCGCCCGCAAGTCGACTGCGCATCTTAACCATGAACGAGGTAGAACGGTGTTTCCTTCCTTGTAGTGTCCTGAGAAGTATTAATAGCGAACACCAGCTTCTCTGCGATTTCGTCCCAATCTTGCTGTAGAGTGTCTTCCGCGTACACCCGTACGGAACCCATCACCGACTTCACCGAGCGTTCCTGCTGTCCATTAGCCTGTGGCCGATAGCTCAAAGTCGCTCGTGATCTTGACTGCATCATCTCTGCAAATGCTTGGAACACCTCGCTCATGAAGCGTGGGTCGCGGTCGTGCCTTATCAGTGATGGGGCTCCGAACCGTCGGTACACACATTCTTCGAACACTTGGGCAACACTCAGTGCAGTCGTGTCCGACATAGCCTTGGCAATAACGAATCCCGTGAACGAGCACTGAAATAGGAGCAACGCCGTGTTGCCCCTGTGAGATTTCGGTAGTGGGATCACAAAATTCATCGAGACGATCTGGAAAGGTCGTTCGGCTAGTACGTTGCCAGACGAGTATCCACGAAGCTGCGGACGGCTTTTACTCGAGCCGCAATCTGGACATGACTTCACATGCTTCTCCACGTCAGCGTACAAGCCGATCCAATAATAATCGGACTTCCCGCGGTGGAACGTTATCACCACACCTTGATGGCCTCCTTCCAGTGAGTCGTGACAGTTCTGCAAGACCTCTTGAATCATCGTTGTCGGTACTACAAGCCGCAACTTGGTCTCTTCTTGCCAGCCGTGGTCGTACCGACGATTCAATCCAAGATAGTGAAGCACACCGTCTTCTGATAACTCGAACCGGTCAGCATACTTCCAGGCATCTCGAGCTTCTTTGTAACTCAGCTCTTCTGCTTGGCCCTGAAGCACCTTTTTGATGTTAGACCACTTCTGCTCCTCGTCTTGTGCCACCATTATTCGTCTGCGTCGTTCCCGCTGTATCGCTACCGGGTCAACATCTTCCGCGTCGGGAGATGTCGCTGGTACAGTCCTGTGAGGATGGTCTGGCAAATCTTCGCCGATTGAATCTTCGGTGGACGTCTCTCGTCGTTCTTCATGCTGTTATTGAGCTTTTGAGACCCATTCCGAGTGTTCATCTGCAAACCTGACGCGTTTCTCGGCTTTTGTCTGTCGCCTAGTCATCACTGCAATATTACCATAATCGCACTCTGGTGAGCTGTAATCAACCACGAAATTTTCGAAAGTTTTCCACTTTGAAGACTCGCTGCCTGACAGTACATGTACTTGGCGCTCTGCTCCACGTGACGAAACATCTACCGAATCTTCATCCGGCTCGTAGACCATTTCCTGGATGCGATTCAGCGACGCCAATTCCGACTTGCGAGTTTCAGCTAGGGTGACACGGCTGACCTTTGATTCCAGCGCGTCAGTGGCTAACGAATCCGCGGCAGCGTTGTATTCTCGTACAGCGTGAAGATATTTAACTGATCGAAGCTTGGCCGCGAGTTCCTTGTGAGTATTTAGCAGCGCTAGCAAAGTTCCCTTCCTGCATGCGATCACCCCTAGTGATTGTTGAATCGCGAGCCTTGAGTCACCAACGATGACTAAATCCTCGGCACCGTGCGCAAATAGCAGCCTTGACACCGTTTATCATACCTGTATACTCTGCCTCATTCACCGTGGTGACCGAGAGGCAGCAATCACTATCTTCCACTCGGGAAGGCTCCACAGCACCCATGAACAACTCCCGTAGCCACCGTACTTCTCTGACTTCGCTGATCCGTCAAAAGACATGACGAATCCGCTGTAATTACGGGGAAGCCTGGCGTACAGCAACGCGGGGTCCATTCGAATAGTCGGAGAACCCTTGTTTGGAGGTGCCACCGGCGCGAGTGAGTCTTCCAGGTCGACGAAGCTCGTGGTGCTTGACTGCAGTAGCTGCGCGAAAGCGACATTTTTCTCCTTCACGCACTGCACCTTCAAATGCCACTGCGAAAGTAGCACAGCGAACGGGACCGCGCGTCCGAAGAGAGACTTCGACTTGTGTACCCACTCTAATGTCGAGAATCATGTATAGACATGTAGCGTCTCTCCTGCCGCTGGACGTAACAGATCTTCAACAGCAGAAGTAACGCCAAAACTTCCTTCTCGGCAGGATGGTAGTTCATCTCGGACTCCTTGAGCACACGACCGAGGGACCGTACGGGGTGTAACTTGCCTTCATGTTCCTGCATTAGCGTAGTGCTCAACGCCCATTCATTCGCAAAGAGCATGACATGAACTTCCTTCGACCGGTCGAAGTGCCTGAGGATGGGTGAATATGAAACACTCGCCTTCAGTTTCTCGAAGAAACGACGTGCCACAGAAAGGCCACCTTCAACGGCAAAGTCTTCATCCTTAAGCTGGTACAGCGCCGCACCGTAGACCGCGAAGTCTTGAATGAAGCGGCTGTAGTAATTAACCGCTCCAAGAAACGACTGCATGCCCTTCTTACTCGTTGGAAACGAAAGCTCGGTGATGGCCGCAAGCTTCTTTGGATCAGCCCTGATACCTTCTGGCGAAATTTTATGCGACAGAAAGTCCACCTTGGGCTGGCAGATAATGCTCTTGGTGAAGCTAATGCTGATCCGACACTGTGCAAATATTGCCAGCAATCGGTCCAGCGTCGCCAGGCAGCTGTCGAAATCCTCGCCACTGAAGCAAATATCATCCACAAACGACCGTCGACCAAACACAGGTACCAGCGATGATTCGTCCGGTTCCCCGTTCGTAAACATGTCAGCGACGGGGCTGTTGACGAGTTGTAGTACAGGGTCGGTCTCCACCGGTGCTTCGCGGTCTGCCGCGAACTTCGCTTGAAACGAACCCTCGGTGCTTGGCCCACGACGTTCCTTGGCTTGTTCTTCAGCTAAACGCATCTTCTCCGAGTATTTAAACCAACCTCCTTGAGGTTGAACGAACCCCCAGAGTGCGTTGTCAATCATACGCTGATAGATCATCGGCGCGTTCTTTAACCCGAAGGGCATGCGTAATCACTCGAAATGTCCGAGTGCGCAGACAAACGCCGACACTTTACGTGCTCGCAAGGTCATCATGACCGCCCAGAAGCCGCTTGCTGCATCCAGCGAGCAGAACCATAGGTAGCACTCGAGATCTGTCAACAGATCGTCGACTAGCGGCATTGCATACTCCATGATTGCGGTGATAGCATTCACCATCTTGTAACCAAAGCAGAGCCGAATGTCCAGTTCCGTTCTTTTCATCACGATTGGCGATGCCCATGGACTGTCTGAAAAGACGATCAGTCCTGCTCGCAGCAAAGCGCACAGCAGCTCGTACAGTTTGCCGAGAAATCGTAGCGGCACGCGCCGGGCACGCGGTTTAATTGGGGTGTGCCCCTGTGTGTCGATATCGCATACCGCGCCGTAGGCTAGTGGCGTCAGTGCGTTACCACTAGCAATCAGGATGTGCTCGTGGTTCTTCAGCGTCGCGACCAGACGTTTACGGCGATCGGTCGACAGCTGAGGATCAGCAACATTGGACGCATTGTAGTCTATTGTCGTGTTGATCGCTTAGGTCAGGTCCGACAGGAATGCGAGCTCCTTCGCGTAGTCTTCCAAGCCAATGTGGTTAACCGGGTGATCGTAGAAGTCATTTCTCGTATCCTCCGTTGCTTCATTTCCTTCGGTCGTTAATACTCGAGCAACCGAGATGTACGTTCCGTCCAAAGTCGCTACGGATTATTCTCTTGACTCAACATTGGCGTTCGCTTTGATTTCAACAGTCGGTACTGGGTCCATCTCCTTCCCATCCTGGTTTTCCATCTCTGGGCCTCCTACCGAGTCGTTGTTCGCAATATTGAATGCGCAGGCAACCGAAATATTGGGCTGTTAACTTTTGTTCAGCGCCTCGGTCGGCCGTTGTCTTGACAGTTCGGCATTCGCACCAATCTCACAACGAACACTCGGTGCCGTATTCAACACCTTCAGCGCGATGCCTGCATCCTCTGGATCAACCACCGATGTCTCGTTCGCAGATTTGGCTGCACACAAGGCCGGGACAACTTCGTCGAAACTGGTGACTCCATTTAATTCAGTCCTGTTACTTGTCGCTTCCGTGGTCACCCCAGACTTGACACGAACACTCGTTGGCGTATGTACAGCGTTTACCGGGCTCAGTAGTTCGTGTGTACGCGCTTCCGAGGCTTCGTTGGCAATATTGCCCCCGCCGTGAACTGTCGTGTAAGTTTCCAAAGGTTCTTCGGAAGGCTGACCATCGGCCGAGTCCCTGGCTGTCACCCCAGATGCCAGACAGGCCTCCACCCGTTCACGTTCCTCCATGATCATTGCCTAGCGCTCTGCACAAGTCAGACGATCACTATAGTTCACTAGCGAGTTCTCGAAGGGCCTTGCCAGTACCCCACGGGGTACTGGATAATCTGGTCGCTCGACTGCCGAAGGCTGAGTGGCGAGCCATTGTTCGTAGATCTCGCACTCCCGCTGAAACAGCTCGCGGTCTCTGCAGACTTCATAGGCCAGCACTTGCCAGTCTTGGTACTTCTTGGAATCCAGACGCTCATTGCCGTCACCTCGCGGAAAATCCCCATCTGGGATCCACATCGCGATCGAGTCGTGTGCTGGTAGGTACACAGTCTGGTCGGACACATTGGTCAACTGAATGCTCTGAGGGCGTCCACGTCTAAAAACCTTGCCACTGACGGGATTAGCTTGTTCGTTCGACGAATCCACCGTACGTGTTTTTCCAGCCCGACTTGACGCTTCGCTAGTCGATATTCTCGCCACTCGTGCGCTTGAATGTCCAAACGCTCAGGTGGCCCGGTGTTAACATGGGAGCCGTACTCTTCGCTGTCTATCATGTTTTTGGTCTTGATCAGTGAGATTTGAACTTCGTGCGGTAATTGCGACGCGCCGTGAAACAGGTCCAACCGGATCCCAGCTGGGATCATAAAGTCGGTCCCGAGTACCACGTCGACGCCTGCACTATGCGCCATTGCCCACATCTCGAGCTCGTACACCATCTCCCATCCGAGCGTAATCTTGACGCACGCTCGTCGCGTCGTAGACACCTTGCCTTCGTTGATTCCTTGGAATGTCAATGCGGCGACCGTGATCGGGTACATCTCGAAGCCGTAGCCTCTTTGCAAAGACGTCAGTGATTACACTAACATTTGCTCCTGTGTCAAGGAGGATCCTCGTTCGCTGGTCGTTCACAGCGCCTTGCACCAGAGCTCTCATTCTTATCCGTAGGTTAAATTTCTTGGCCGACCACCACCCCTGTCTCTCGTCGGGGTTCAACTTCATCATCTTGGAGTGACCCTTGGGCTCGTCTCGCGCTGCACTCGAAACCAGGCCGAACGAACCCTCGCTGGTGCTCTCATCAGCATCAGCACACTCCACTCTCTCTCCAAGACCTCCACCGAGGATTTTTCTCCTCTCCTTTTCAATTTCCGTCGCGTTCACACTTGTTACGTAATTATCAGGCCATTCACTCTGCCCCATGAAAGCAAAGATACACTCTGCTTCCATTGAAGGCTCGGTTAACTGTGGCAGCCCGATAGGTACCAACCCAATTGTAGTTGGCGGGCTGCCTAGTATAAATGACGTTCTTGAACGACGGCCTTGAGCTCTGGCGGGAGTTCCTCCTTCGTGCCTTTAGTACGCACAAATTTGGCAAGGTCTTGGAAGTTGCGGAAAAGTTCGCATTGTCCAGCATCGTGGAGCTGCTTGCAGAACTTGCATCGCTTGTTACAGTAGTGGGCGGAGTGACTCATGCCACCGCACACTGCGCACGGTCCGTACTGAGGTCGTCGGTTGTCGTGGTTAAAGTCACGTCGACCGCGTTGGTCCTGATTGAATCCACGGTCACCACCTCGGCGGTCTTGATTGAAACCATTCTCGCGAGCAGGCGTGTTTCCACGCGGTTGACGGTTGTCTGAACGTGCGTAGGTGCCTTCAGCAGCTGCACGGCGCTCATTCTCGTTAGCAGCGGCGAGGTATCGGTCATTTTTATCCAATGAGAAATCACCATCCGTATTATCGGGCTGAAAGTCGTTGTACTCGTCTTGGACATCGTTGTAAGCGTTCAGATCTTCATTTGAATACTCGGTGCCCCCTGAGCAGCTTCACGACCTTCTAATTCAGCTAGTAGCTCATCCACCGTGGCTTCAATGAGCGTCACTCTTAGTTTGTTGCGGGCGTACCCATCGTCGCGTCGCGCGTCACGATTCTTGGAGTATCGATACTCACTGTCGCGCTTGGCCATTCTCTCCTTGCCCTTGAGAACGTCTTCAATGATCTCTTCGATCTCGTGAATGTCGGCGACTCGAGCGTGGTAGAGACTCTCCGCCAGCTTGTCATCATCGCATGTTGACAGGAACTGCTGTACGTGTTCTTTCGCGTCGCGACCACATTCTCGAAGTGTAGACGGGCGGCCCGAGCGTAGCCATTCAGCCTGTTTATGTAGTCGCACAGATGTTCGTGACGTTCCCGCTTGGCAGAGTAGTAACGTGACAGTGCCGTCTGCGTGAACTGCGAGCAGTAATAGCGGATGAACGCATCGCTCAGCAGCTTCCACTTGCGCTTCGGCTTCTTCGGAAGTTGACGGAACCAATGAATGGCTCCGTCCCGGAGACTAAGCTCAATTGGAATGCACCATTTGTCGGCATCTGTGTGGGTTCCAGTCATTTCGTTGACGAACCCACGGAGCCACTGCATAAAGTTCTCGCTCTTGTTACGAGAGCCTGAGAACGGCGTCATGCGATCCAACGGTCGGTGCGATGCCATTTCGATCCTCGGTGTCGGGTCCTCGTCGTTCAGCGTCGCCAACTCATTCATCTGACGCATCAACCCGACTTGCGGATCTTCCTCGTCGAATGTGCGCACCAAAATGTCAGCGTCACTTGAAGAATCGTCGCTGTCGGATGGACGACGTCCGGCACCACCTTTGGGAGCTCGCGGACCTCCTCGGCGACCGAACGATCCCTCGTTGCCAGCGTAAACACGTTGCATACAGCTTTCCGAACGTGGCGTAATCATGTGCGAGTCTTGAAAGTACGGTGAAGCTTTGGTAGTGCCAAATGCACCACGCTCAGCTCCACGCTTGGTCGGAGGAGTACGAACGAGTCGTTGGGGTGTCGGCGGCAGTGGAATCGTGGACGGATCTTCATCTTGAACGATCGCTCGACTCACAGGCTGCTTTCCAGCGTTGATGCCAACAGCGCCAAACGCCTTCCGAAGCTTCTTCTTCCATTTCTGGAGAGCAGCTCCGGCTTCATGTGGACTCCAATCTTGGAGCGACATCGTGGATGGGTATGTCTCAATCTCAAAGCCCAGCGACAACAGTAGCGAAACTGAATCCTCGGCAACTTGGCTAGTCGACACCGAGTTGACTGGGTATTGAAGCTCCTGCGCAAGCGCAGGCCAGTCGGCCTTTCTCTTGGGGATGGGCTTGAACAGCTGCATCCACTCATCATTCTGCATCAGCGCTTGTACGCAGTCGAAAACGCGCTTTGCGGCTGGTGTATCACCGTTGAAAGGTGGGCGAGCTGCCTTCAGCAATGCTGAATGCTTTGCACTCGCCACCGAAGGTATAGAACCCTCGGTCCCATCGTCATAATTCTCGTAGGCCGGTTCCGGTCCCGCAACATCATCGAGCTCGTCGGCGAGGTTCCTTGAAAGAGACTTGGTCGCCCCGCTCAGCCCCGATGATAGCGTGGCCGTCTCCGGCGTCGCTGCGCCTGGCGCTGGAGCCGGCGTCTTGTCTTTGTAATCTTCATAATCGTGGGCGTCGGGACCGCTGTCCGCTTCGTCGTCGAAGCTCACAAAAGGTCGGTAGCGGCTGCAAAGCGCGCAGTCGGGATTGAACTCTCGTTGTGAGCACCGCCAGACTTAGCAGGCGTAACTGGTACCGTCGGTTGTCCTTTCGCCATGTTTCTTGTTTTCGTTTTCTTGTTCTTCTTGTCTTGGTAGCTCGTAAACTGGAAGGTCATACAAACAGTTCACAATGGTCACAATCTGTACCCGGGTCGCGGCACCAGTTGTGGTGTTGGAATTCCCACGTGAACCCTAACTACAAATGTAGTTAGGACGTTCCCACAACGATACGTCTACTAGGATAGTAAACGATCGTTCGGGCGGACCTGAAGACCCCAGTTCTGCCCTTGCACCGGGACAAACTGGACCTTGTAAACTACTTATATAGGCCAACCAGTAAAAATAAGAACACGCTATTAGCACGAGCAAAGCTAGCAGGTGTTATGAATCCTCGTGGTCCCAACAGCGGAAGGGTACCAGGCACGGGTAAGCCTTTTACGAGGTCACCGAGTGTTCAACACTCGGTTGGAAGAATAAAAGGGAGGCAATTCAAGCACCCCCAGTCGTGCAAATAGGCAACAATAAGCCGTCACGTAAAAACCTCCCGATAGTAATCGGCCAATGCACAAAGTCTCTTGGCCTTGCCGGATGAACCCTCGCTACAGAGCTTCGAGCTCACCGACAGGCATAACACACTCAAACAAGCTTGACCAGACGCTTACCTTGAAGCCGGACGTCGCTCTGTGTGCTTGAGTGGAAATTCTGTATTTATGTTTACCCTTTCGGGTCTATTCCTAATAAACAGTCCTAATCAAGTTTACAAATATCAAGTGAACAATAATCCGTTATGAATCTTCTTGCACGCCAAGCGTCGTCTGCACCGTCGCATGAGTATCTTTAACGGTCCGCGTCCCAGACGGTGAACGTGCTTCCAAAGGGTCGCTGAGTCTTCCGCGAACTCATCCCAACCGTTACCGAGGGTTCATACCGTAGATGGTCCGCTGAATGCGAATCCGGCCAGTCCATTATTAATAATAAGGACAGCATGGATTCAGTGACATATGGACCGTATCCAATATCCGTTGAGAGTTCGGAAGTGACGCCGTCGAGTCTCTTGCACCTTGGCGTCTCCGTACATCACACGACCGAGGGCCCGTCGCTTGAACATCTTGGGCGGTGTCACGTCTTTGTCGACGGGTGATAATCCGCAACTACGGAGAAATCACTACACCACAATCGTCAAGCTCGGAGCGTGAGTATCAAATGCGCTTATTAAAAATAGAATGCTAGATTGTTAATTCTGATATGTGGCTAGCTCCGCCACCGGTTCCAGGAACTCCAGGAACACCTCGCATTTTCCTTTAATGAGGTGCGCTTGCATTAGGATGAGAAAGAGTGGCATGTAGACGACAACCCTACACTGTACTGCTTCCTCAAAGTTAAAGTGACACTTTTGAATTTGCTTAATAAACATGTCTAATCTGTTTAAAAACATATCATTTGAGACGGCGCGAAACGAACTGATCCTTACGAACCATTTAGAGTTATCGAGATAAACGGCTTTAAAGATTGACCACTCAAAAACGTAATTAAACGAATTTTTCAGTAGAGGCGTTTTTCCAAACGGACCCATTTTTTGGTGGTGTATCTTTTAGAACGAGCACGATGACCACCAGCACAAACTCTTCCAGCACTTCGGTTGTGGTCAGCGACGCCAGTACCAGGACAAACACTGCGCTTCGGCATTATGACAGGAATCTACTGGGCTCTCTTTTACCTGACCCGGACGCAACCGGCGGTGAAGGATCAGATGACAGTGTGTGGGAGCCAATATCAGGCAAATCAAGTGGCGTTTCGAAAGCTGAAGACGTTGAAGATGCCTTGGAGGACGCCTTACAGGATCATTCAGGCGTAGAGTCTGTTGAGAACTTCTCAGTGGAGGGTAGGATCTTTTGGTCTGATGACCAACTTCGGGAGCACGTTACGAGTTTGATTCAGCAAGATCATTGCACGGAGAAGTGCCTTCAAGGCAAGGCAGCTGATCTTGAAAACTTTCTGTGCTCTTTGGGGCAAATGACTTCGCATGAAAAGAAGCAGAGCATCCTGACCTCGCTGGCGATGTTGATGAAGACAGACACCGCAGTACGTCGTCGTGGTAGTGGTGAACGGCAAGTCTTCTCGTTTTATTTACCGCTAATAGGGCGTGTGTGTCGGGATTCATGGTGCGCCGTGTATTGGATCTCCACGGCAACAATCACGCGCTACCGACGACAGATAAAGAGAGGTGCTTTCTCCGTCAACACACACCGGGTCCAGCTCAACTTTAACGCCGCTACGATAGACATCCGTTGGTTGGTGAGCTGGTTTCGAATGTTCCCCAAGACTCTGGGAGACGTCGTCCCGGAATTTGAACGCAGAAGACGGTTGACGGAGCGGTCCGCAAGAAATATACTGACGAGAACTATACGCTGCTCCCTGCCTACTTCCTCTGGGACCAACTCTACAATGAGATGCACAACTAAGTGGTGGAGAACGACTTGGAGGTGAGGGAACCTCGACCATCAACTTTCCGACAGCTTTCACAGAAACATTGTCCCCTCATTCGAATCCGATCTCCTCGCAGCAACGTGTGCGACTTCTGTTCTATATTGTACGTACGTATGCGCTCTCAGGTCACTTCAGAACTCACCGAAGAGCTTGGTGCTCACACTGCCGCAGCTAAAGCTATGAGGTTTGTACACAAGAATCATTCTGCTTCACCAAGGATTCTAAGATCATTCTGATTTACTATGACCTTTTATATAGGTTAGAGTACCAGAAAGACTTGCATAGATGTAACTACGGACAGCACAGCCCAGCCTAAAACCTGCAAACAAACACGCAAGCGTGCCAGGAAAGAAACGTAGGCCCACACCGGCACTAAATGTTAGCAGCAAAATGAAATGATTCTTCTAGCCCGTACCCATTTGTTTTTAAAATAGGCTGTAAGTACCCAAAACAAATAAAAATATCCCCTCAAATTTGGGCTCCAACTGGAAAAGACCTTCATTTGAAGCAGCAGGAAGTCGAATTAGGACGCGGGAATAGGCTCAAACGATGCGGATACGCTAACTACACAAGAATAGTAAAACAATTTTTTTCTTATGTTTGTCTTTCTGGGAGGCAGCTTTTTTGGTGGACTCGAGCTCCTTCACATTTTAACTATTTAGAAGTCTGAAGGCATCATTTGAAAGAGGAGATCCTCCTCTTTCGAATGGTGTGCCTAAAACGCGTTTCGTACAGACAACGACCGTGAAATCCGCCACCCTCTGAGCGCCATCCTCCATAGTAGTTCTTTTTTTGTTTTCTCGACAGGAAAATCCGTCGCACAATTTTATTGGTAGATAAAACGAATTAATTAGCAAAAGCAAAGTAGAAAAAATGCGATTATATTTCAACTATCGGGCACATTGGAATAGCTTTCCGGAAGCTTTTCGCTACGACTTCTTCTGAAAGCTCCCCCCCAAGCCTCGATCGTCCGTTGTATTGTAGCAAGACGTTTTTTGGCCGCCTTGTTCTCTGCCTTAGATTCATCCATGACCTCGTTGTCCGTGCTTGCAGTATTCGATTTGCTCGCTCCGTTATCGTCTTCGTTTGGTGTCACGCAGACGCACTCCTGCAGGCACCAGCACTCTCCATCGCACATGCACTCGTCCCAGCAGATGCACTCCTCCCAGCACGTGAACAATTCCAGCCGTCCACACTTGCTACAATATACTGATGCCGCGTCATTCGCCGAGTCTTCAGTAGTTTCAGCCACAAAGTTCGTCTCCGCGCTGATGTCTGACAGCCACTTTCCCGTAATTTTCTTTTTTAAAGGTCCCATGACCCCAACGTCTAGTGGCTGGCAGATTGCTGTACTGTTGGGCGGTAGTTGGCAAACCAGTGCCGACGTTGTCTCGGCAACAACATTAAGTCCTTCTGTTGAGACATGTGCGTCGAAGTTATCAAGTATAAGCACTGATGGTGCCTCGATCTCGAACTTGAGCAGCTCTCGTACATATATCGCCCACACTTTGGCATCCATCCAACCGTTCTGCTGCACTGAGTATACATGACCAACCGGATATGTTGGTAGCTCCTCTTTTTCGATAGATCCACCTGGCTTCGCACGTAAAATAAAAAAAATCGGAAGTTTCTTTCCTTTACACATTTATTACATTTAGTAAAGCAAAAAATAATGCAAAAAAATAAAAATAAAAATACGAACCGTCAGCACGAGCTGTTATAACAGCAGTCAATCGCCCGGAGTGTTTTTGGGTCCGCTTGACCTTGGCTGATCCTTTCCGACCTTTCAAAGCCCAAATTTTTAAAGGTGGCATATCGAAATACACTGCTGTTTCATCGACGTTGTAGATTGCGTCTAGAGGAAATGACCCATATTCATCCCAAAACTTCACGGCAAACTGTCAATGCGTTTCGATCATTTCGGCTTGATTCTTTTTTGCGAACTGTGGCTTTTGCACTGTAAATCCATGCATATCACACTATTAACAAAGATATTTTATAAAACCAACAAAATTAAAAGACATTACCGTGCTGCAAACCGCTGACATAGTCTCATTAACGCACTTAGACCCTTCTCATCGCTTTCCTTACCAGCAAGATACGTTTGAAGCCATCGCGGTTGCTGCTCTTTGAAATATTGAATCATTAAACCTGTACACAAATACTAAAAAACTAGCGGTTTTAGGTCACAATGTAAAATAAACTAATGACAAGACGGTTTACCCCTTCTTCTCGCCGCACATCCTTCATAAAGGTTACCAAATCGTGTGAGAAGGATATTAACGGCGCTGCGCCCTGGCCCTTCAAGGTTTTGCTGGTTTGAGCACCTGCGAAGTCTTGAATGTTCTCCTTATCGTCTAGCCAGTCGCGAAGAGTCGTCCGAGGGATATTTAGTCTCTTTGATGCGGCTTGGCAGCTTCCTAACGCCTCAGCAGTCGCGATTGCTTCGCGCTTGGTTAGAATTGTATAGGAGCGCTGGGGCGCCATTTCCAAAGTGACAAAGTTTTTAACTGTACATGTAATGCTGCCCGTAGGAACCAGTCAATTCCATTTACTCGTTCATTGGCTAAAATAAAAACTAGCTCAAATCTTTTATTTTGAACTTCAAGTGTTCGTGGCGGATTTGTATGGTATGGCGGATTTCACCGTCGTTGTCTGTACTTAGGTTTGTAAGCGTCTTTTCGTTTCGCGCCGTCTCAAAAAAATTCACTTCATATCACCCGCTCAATATCATATTTTACGGTGCAAGGTCGTGGAAAATTTGTAGCAAATTAAGAGCCTGTAGTATTTATGAGCTCGAGTCGGTACCCTTCGGCGATGTTCGGCGACAAGTTACCGTCACTCAAGGCTCAAGTGTCACTTCGGTCTCCTGTGACTCCCAAGCTAGACAATCGACAACCATCGCCGCTTGGTTCTGGGTCCGGCACTCCGTCCACTCCGCGTCGTCAATCGTCGCAGCGGTTGATGTTCAAGTCATCATTGGTGGCTGAACAAGCGTTTGCGTCGAACAGCGATATTCTCGATATCACTCCGAGAAAATCGAAATGTCGTCGGGCGAAGATGAGCCATCGTCGTCGGCGGTTCCGTCTGCAGACGACTACGAGGAGAAGAAGTCCGAAGTAATCATCAACACGCCACCACCCGTCTCAACATCTCCGACGCCAGCGTCGCCCCGTACTCCATTTTCTGGTGGGGCGTCGTCCGCACCTGCACACTCGGCTGTGGTCCCTGCAGATCGTCCTTGCGTTGGCAGCGAAGCGTCGTCGGCGGATCAAGTTCGGTTCTGCCATGTAGTAGTCATCGTGTCGACGTTCTCGCCTGGTTTCGACCCTCGCTAGACAAAGCCGTCGTCCTCCATCCCAGTGCTGACTCACGGTATCCAGCCTGTCGTGCGGTCATCGGCAAAGATTCCGGCGTCGTCGACGCCAGTTGTCGATCTCCGGTTTCACAAGCAAGCCTCTCGACGGTGCTAGATGCTAATCATCAGCGCTCGCGTATCTTCGCCAATCGGGGGCAACGCCGTCACTCCACGCAGCGTCGAGGGCATGATTGCGTTCGGCAATTCCAGCGACCCTATTCAACACATTCACGCGTACCTTCGACAGTTGCCGGATCAAGCTTGGTTCTTCGACAGTACGGTGACGGCCGTCGACACAGTCATCTCTCACCGTGCTCTCATCGTCTTGTTGTATTTCCACCTCTTGCGGCGTTTGCGCAGCCGTACTGGAGCTTTCGTGCTGGCGATCGTGCTGTGGGAGCGTCGCCACTGGGTCTCTCAGTGTGCGGTGCGAAACATTTTCCTGGCGATGCTTCGGAACTCGTCGTTCAACTCGGAGGTGGCCAAGGCAATCCTCGCAAGCAACGGGGCGACGTTCTCTGGGTCCACTACAAGCGGAAGTTCCAGGGCGAATGGGTGGTCGACGAGCAAGACACTCCGGAGAGTCAGCAGCCGATTCCTCCCGAGCTTGTTTTTCAGCCGTCGGTCCCAGTGATGTCTCTGGCGCGGCTTACTTGGGTACCCGTCGGCTAGAATTGGAACGCTTCGGTCATCCCTCTGGATGCTGAGCTGTGGCGCAGCTGTAGGGCAACGGCGCTTCACCTTCACCCATAAACACGACGTTCTATCCGTACAATCATTCGGTGGGGATGCTCGTTCCTCATGGTTGGACCCGCTAAGCGGTCGGGCGACGGCTTTATCTGAGGCTGTCGCTGGATGGGATTAGGCGTGAGCGCATACTACCACCGTTCGAAGTCCTGCTCAATCCTCGCGAGCAGCGGCTCTAGATGATCTACCCTCGTCGGCGGCGGCTCCCACCTCTCGCGAAGCTTCACCGGCTTCGCATCTTGGCTTGTCAAGTTATCTGCTGACGTCATCTGACCATCGCTGCTGCGTGAGCTCCGTTCGACCAGAGGTCTCCTGTTGCTTTGCGCTACTCTCGACAATTCGTGGCGACTTCTGTAGGCAGTCGTCTTTCATCGTTTCTTGCGTACATGCATAAACGTAACGATGTTTTTTTTGTTTTCTTCGTAGCTCGTTGGATCTTCATTCGTCTGTCAATGTGACTGCACCACCCCACATAAAGGTTAGCATCTTTACCGCAGTGGCTTTCTTCGTCTGTTGCCGAGGGTTGCGATGCCCCACGGTCAGTTCTTCTTCCGGACTAAACTTCGTCGGCGACTTGGTCTTCCATGGCGGTGCGCTCTCTCGCTGAGAATATCGCTCCCTCCAAATAAAATGTTGTTTAGTCAAGTCAAGTGAAACTGCTCTGCAATCAGTCGCTTTCTGCTCTTTTGTGTTACTTCACACCCTCTCTCTAGCCCCCGATCACGTCATAACTTTCGCCACGCCGCGGCTTTTGCGCAAATTCGGAAGTGATGTGGAGTAGGAATTCTCCGTGGATCATGTTCCATATTTGCGTATGGTACACACGTTGTTGAGGGGACAAGTTGCGTGGGTTATACTGCACAGCCCCGCGGAGAGGGGGGGGGGGGGGGGGGGGGGGGGGGGCGCCGGCGAACATCGACCATACAATACTCGGGTCTCTGTCACGATGGAAGTGTTAGTGTCTCTACCAAAGCAGCAAGGAAAGGCACTATGTATGAAGTTTATTTCCAAGCAAGGATGTCGCAACGACACCAACACGTGTGGCTTTATAAATCGAGTGTAGGATCGAGGGCATTTCCACCGAAGACATTGCCACCCGTAGTCAGTGAATTCATCACAACGAATTACGGGGAATTGCGTGATGATCTTCCTGGTAGCGAGGACGACTGAAGGTGCCATGGGATTGGCTGTGAGCGCGGCGATTCTCAAGCTTGCGCTCGTCCATTCAGCGCAGCCTCAGATTCGCCAATAAAACAAGGAGAAGGCAGCTTCATCGACCTGTATGGGGATAATTTTACCCCGATAAGCTCAGCTCGAAACAGCTCAGCTGGTTCCAGATGGACGCGATATTACTCCGTCACAACAGGCGAATTGGGAGTTTCACCACTCGAGGCAGCTCAGTGGAATATACAGAGGCACGAGAGTATTTTGTCCCCACGAACCAATTTTCAACGTGTCGAGAATGATCAGCTCGTGACAGCTCAGCCTGATCTTCACAGCATATCCAGTACGCATCACTATTTTTGTAAGTTGCAGGTGATATCACGGAATGCCGGAGGACCGCTCACGCAGGATCGGCTCAGGACCCAGCTACATGAGTATACTCAGTTCCGACAGAAGTGCTACACCAGTACACTATTGACTCGTCAGTGGCTACTGTCCTGTCTAAACACGATGGCCAGAGAAGGTTTATGGCAAGCCCTTGTAGCATTTGGTGTAAGCAAGTCACGACCGTCTCCATCGACGGCAATTGTTGCCGGTAAAATTCAGTGTCACCTCGATCGCAACAAACATGGCGCATTCAGCGCGTTTTTGAGAAGATCCAATAGGCAGCTACCACTATTTGTGCGACTTTATCGAATCGAATGCAATGAAGATCCTAGGCCGAACAAGGCGCTAGCAATATCGGACCATTTACCAGGATAGAGCAGTGCTGGCAGTGGAAAGATACGACGTCTTTACAATAGGCATGTTTAATCAGTGTCTAAACTGTCCATTGTCTTTTGAAGGAACAAACAGACGTCTGTTCAAAGGATACCGTGTACGATTGACTACTGTCAGCGACGGAATAGTGGACTTCGCGTACAGACGCAAGTAAAAAAGTCATATTGCTTCATCATGAGCAATTTGCCGATTAGTGGACTGTGTCCGATTAAGCATGATAATAAATTCAAGTCAAAACCCCACCCGTATATACCCGCAGGTGTCCTGTAAAAAGGGGAATAAACGTTCGGTAAAAAATGTTCAAACAAACGGACGTTCTTTGAACAGACGTCTTTACCAGCACTGGATAGAGTCGTTAGCATTACCGCGACGATTAGATATCGATTGTCCGGCACGATGTAGCTCCGTCGTGGAGTCGCTCGCGTAAAGGTCAGCTCTCGTCACAGCCAAATCATTCCTCAGCAACAATCGCCCTGAATATGCTGGTAAAAGGTATCATAAAAGGGCAAAATGACGGAAGATATCCGATTCTGGATTTGGGGCTCTTGAGCCAGCTCAACGGTATCACTTGTAGCCCATTTGCTGCAGTTTCAAATGGCGACGAGGATCTCTCGGTCGATGCAAAGATCATTCGTGGCCACTCTTACCCAGACACATACCATCTATCAATGACCATTCGATAGAATTCCCAATGTCGTGGTCGCGTACGATGGTGCAAGGACACTAGCTGCATGAATTGTCGATGTCGAAGAAAAGGATCCCAGAGCGGCGAACATGTTGACAGGCGATGTAGCAGATCTTTACGTAACATTCCTCTTGCGACTGGAGCTATTGGTCGGTGGAGGAACGTTTCTTCAGTTAGGAGTCCTGGTTATTGATCTTGCGTGCCCGCTTGGCTATACGAACTCTCCAGGATATTATTGGGTAGCTAGTGACGCGGTCAAACGTATTCACGCGTCTCGTGAAGCATTTTCGTTGCCGTTTGGCTCAAAAGCATGGTGCGAAGATCATATATCGACTGAGCCAGACGGGGGTACACGGGGTTTTCGAGGCTAAGTTTTGGTGCGATCGGCTATGATCCGAGCATGGGGACCCAAGCCATGCAACAAGGACAAGTTTTCCTCATAGTTTCGTGTTGGAAAATCACTTGGTCTTCTGTGGAGTGGGGTTCTCTGTTGAAAAGAAGGTCCGCTTCGCGAGGAGCAAGATTGGCGGGTGTGACGAATTTGGTATTAATTTGCGAGAGCGGATGAGCGCGGATTTTGCAGCTATGGTGTGGACATCAGTGTGGAGCTCGCCAGCAAACTACACTTCTTAACACATTCGATTTTGGATAGATGACGCCACCGCGGTTGCTTGGAATAATTGCCGCGGAAGCAGACATCCGTTCGCCCAATTGCTACTGCGGTTGCCTTCTCTCTTCAAAGTCCGTTATAGCTTCTACGCAGCGGCGGCACACATCACTAGAGGCCAAAACAAGATGGAATATGATGTGGCAATTAAAGTCTATGGCTGATCTTTCTCAACGTGGTCACAGGCGTATAAACCACAAGACTCGAGAAATCTCTCCTCGATCTGAAGACGCTACCCCAAGTCGGTGTTTTAGCATCTACCTCGCGCACGGCGTATTCAAAGGCTTGGCAGTAGTGAACGGATGGTGTTCGTATGATGAGTTTGTGGGAAAGCTGTGTCCAATACGCTGGTATCCCAAGTTTTGTGTGAAAGCCCACAATAGACTGAGATTCGACCTCAGTAGACACCACAAAATAGCCGCCAATATATACTTTCACACGTAGAAGGGCCAGTGCGCGTTTGCACGACGCCGAGCACGCTACTGCACAGCAAATCATGGCTTTTGTTTCCTGTGCGCAGCGAGTCTTCATTTGCCCAAGCTTCGCGCGGGTCTATGGTCCATGGCCTCCATGGCATGGAGACCTACCTAGCCTTCGCAAGCCGTTTATCAATGGAGAAGAGAAAAATTGCCACTTTATACGAATCAAATCAGTAAAACTGTGTCCTAGCCTCTACATAGTCTTTGTGAGCTGAGAAAGCAGAGACGTCCTGGCTTGGTTGGCCTTGCTGGCATTGAAGCCACCCTTGGCGAGCGTCTCAATCTGCAGCAGGATGGAACTTGGCTTGTGCTGCTTGATATGCTGGGCGACCTTGTAAAGGTGGTGCAGCATGTATATACAGCAATCTACCGCATTAGTCTGGCGGGGCTTGCAGGTGTAGGAAAACCCCCAGCTGCCTCGAATCTTCCACGGCTCGTGTGTAGAACCGCAAACCACCAGTCCAGACACGCGAAAATATACTCCTTGTCGTGACCATTGTGAAGCGAGTCGATATGATAATATATCGTTTTTGCGTCGCTGCCATTCTGGATAATTACAGCGCTCAAGTGGTCGTTAAACGTCACAGGCAGTAATACATATTTGTATCCACTCCAATCGAAATCACCTATTGTGTCGGGGGCACTGGGCTACCGACCCGAGTGCGTGATGTAGGCGTAGTTAATGGCGGAAAATACAGCCGATCTTGCAGGTAACATGAGTTCTGGTTCAGGTTTTGTGTAACGAGAGATTCAATAGTCCACCACGGAGCTAGTAATCGGAGCTCCTCTCTTCACGCTAGCGATATCATCAGCGAGGGGCGGAATCGTGACAGGCTCTGCGGACCTCCCTGTGGCGTGGGGGTAGATGCGTACGTGGGCAAGTAGGTTATTTCGTTGCCATAGGCTGTACGGGCCGGCACTCTGTTGCAGGGGTTGGGTGTCAGGTTCTCCAGTTGACTTTTCAATGCAAATTTGAGGCTTTTATCTCTTTTCTGATTCCGCTCTTGATTCAATGCTAGCCACTGGTCCTGGAACCCCCAAGTCTGATTCCAAAATTGATGCATCGGATGAGAGCATTTGCAGCGGTTCACAATAATGAGACCAGGTCAAATAATTATGACCCGACAGTTCACAATAAAGTGACACGGCCAAATAATTATAACCCGACTGTTCACAATAAAGTGACACGGCCAAATAATTATAACCCGACTGTTCACAATAAATTAACGTGTTGATTTCAACGCGACAAGTGGCTATCTACGCTACCATCACGCCTTCGGTGGTTGGAGTTTTGTTTCTTGGCGATAGCCCAGAGATCTAAACAAAGGCGAATGACATCTCCCCGCTTTCTGACGACGTTCCTGTAAGCAATGAACGTCCCGGGTCGTTACTTTCCCCGAGTGCCTTCAAGATGAGGAAACTAAAACGACTGCGAGCTTTTACAGGTCTGCTGTTAAGTGGTCAGTGCTTCGGGCCCACCATGTTGGTATGCCCAGAGAGGGGTGGGTGGTGCGCATCGACTCCCACGAGCGCTCCTGCTACTACTTTAAAAAGTTGTTGTCCTGTCCGCACATTGTTTGCGGGCTCAATTTAAAGATCGCCGGATTCGGCGCAATGCACAAGCTTGAGGTAGTTTGGATCAAGGCTTGGGCGCCAATCTACGGAGGGCTCAACTAACCTTGCTTGGAGGTTTACCGGCGCTACCCTTAACTACCCAATCGCCAATCGTGTAGCCTCCTTGGGGGGGTGTAATTCTATCGATCCCTAGAGAAATCTGAAGGCAAATAGAGTAGTCTTCCGATGTCGTCAGAAGTTTGTAACTAATCTCCCCGTCGTCATCGGTGGAGTTATTTCTGTCGAGGTATCCGCTGCCAGCTTCTTGGTGAACGAGATCCCGACACTTTTCTTACTTTGTCATGTGCGTAGACTTCGTAGTCATCTTCATAGACTCCTCTATTGTCGAACCCGAAAACTTCGTTTCCGACCTCCCTTACATTACCGTGGAAACTACACACCCATTAACTGAAGAAATAGCTCGTGAAAGTTTCTAGGCTTCCATCCAGCAGCAATTTTTTGAAATTTCATTCTACTCCAAAAGGATGGTTCCTGCTAAGCGTGTAGTGCATACCTAGAACTCCGAGGTACACAACAGCTTGAAGGGGTTCGGCAAGGTGCTGGATACATTTTCGTGAGTTGCACATTACGTGGAAAAAGCACATCAGGTAATTTCTGTTCTCCAACCCACTGATAGCAACTAGTCTATTAACCTGAGCCTTCACCGCGTCTCCCATCACAGCGTCGATACGCAGTCCTACACCCGACCGCTATTGAAACCCTGATGATACTATCAACAGCCTCATTGTACTCAGGCTAAATTCACTGGCTCATAATAAACATACTGGCTTGGAGGTAGATTCTTCACCGGCCAGTAAAGCCACAGGAAATGTCTGGATACTCCAGGTCACTCAGTTTGAAGGTTGTATTCAGGTGAAAAATCAAGAAGTTTTGCATGTATTTCAGACTGGTGATACCCAACATCAAAGGTTCATCGTCCTCGCCATTCCCCACAAACGGGAATCCACTTTCGTTCTGTAGATTTTCCAAAACGAACGCCAACTCTGGGTCAATATCGGCGCTGATTGTTTTCGAAACGACCAGCTCGCGTGTCTTGAGTATCGAGTACTTCAACCCGTGCAGCCATCGATTGTAACGAACATTTTGCTGACCCTGTTCTCACTGAAAAATTGCTTAAGCAAGAAAAACTTATCCTACTGGTGTTTGACGAAGTCCAGCTCGATATGCAGTTCGGACGCTTGGTTCAGACGAGTTTAGGGGGGGGGGGGGGGGGTCGCTCAAACGTTTGGGTGGTGGTTCGGTAGCAGCGTATCTGACGCTTGGAGCTGACGTTCAGAATTAATCGCCAAACGGACAAAATCCGGCTCTAGCGGGATTAATATTTTTATATCCTTACATATCCGCTCTTTAGCAACAATAAAAATTGTGCTTAGCTACACACTTTTTTCCATGCAAAATGATTACCTTTTCTATTGATTTGGTGGTTAGCATTATTATGATCAATGGTTGCACTGAACTGTGGAGCGATAATTATGAGCGGGCTGTTCACATTTACTTGACAAAGTCAGGTAATTATGGCCCAGCGGCTCACAATTAATTAACAAAGTCAGGTAATTATGAGCGTTTCGCCCGTTTTGTGCAGGTTCTGTGCGGAAAGTGCAGCCGTACGTAAAAGAGGTGAAATCCCACGTCCTTTCTCCCAGTGTTTGCTAGTCATCGGAAAAGTGTATGCCAGCGGCCAGTTCGAGGCATACGTGTTTGGTCGTGTCAAATTATGTCTACCGTTCTCCGAAAAGTGTATAGTGCCGGCTGGAAAAGCGTATGCTCTCATACCAGACTCCAAGATTTTCACCGGCTATGACCCAGCAGTCAATGCGAGTCACGTCATCCTCCTGCGTTGCATACGGCATCTTACCAGTCCAGTGGTCAAGCAGCTGACGCTGACTCCCGAGCCTTTGCGACTTATATGTTGGTATCTCAATCTATGCATCCCTCGAGATTAGTTTTGGTGGGGCAGGCTAACTTCTTGGGTACTTTTTTCTTTTTTTCGTAAAACGGAGTACTGGTATTCGCTTAATGGAGGAAAATATCACGACTACTATACATACTCCTGTTAAAGATACGTGTCTTTTAGACTCATCACAGGATAACACGATTTCTCGGTGTGTCGTTATGGTGAGTATCGAGTTGTGCGGGCCAAGAACAATCCGGATGGTAGAGAGGAGGAGCACTTTTGCTTTTAATCCGGTGACCCGATACTATGCCCAGCTAAGGCAGCAAGGTGGATCTACAAAGCGGCTTTACAGCTGTGCATGCGGCAAGACCAACCTGCAATGAGCCTCAATACAACATTCAGTCGAAGCGTGTGGCTGATACACTAAAGCGAGCGGCTCGGACAGCAGGATATGACCCCACCCGATTCCTGACGCACTCAGTGCAAATTGAAGTCGCAACAGCGCTGCCGAGCGCTGGCGCGGGTGAATTGGTTTTGAAGGTGCTAGGACGGCGACTTTCCAACGCGTTCCAGATCTACTCAGCCCTGACACCAACAGGATCGAAGCACCTTGCGTCACACATGCTCAAAGACTCGCAGATTATAACGGAGCGAGATACTGCGGAGACCAAACCAGGCCGCTACTTGTCCTCTGAGTGTGGGGCTCGCCACTCTGCACCACATTGTCCGCCAACGAGTGTGACCCTGTACTTGGAAATGACCCGTTTTACAGACGTCGTTGATCTGCGATCGGTTCATAAGAAGGCGAGGAAGCGATCTTTTCCGGATCCTAAGCGTTCATGCAGATAGGAAACCAACTGTGACCGCTCGGAGAGTAATGAAGTGTAGCCTAGCAGTAAGATTAGTTAGCCAGCAATCTCATACGGCAATTTGCCTGCAAGCTAAGCAATCCCCGCCACTCCGCACCCTGATCGGGCTAACACGATGCATTATACCCCAAAGAGTGTGATGCTTGGAAAAGTCGCATTTGGAGTACCATGTCTGTCTGTCTGTCTGTCTGTCTGTCTGTCTGTCTGTCTGTCTGTCTGTCTGTCTGTCTGTCTGTCTGTCTGTCTGTCTGTCTGTCTGTCTGTCTCCAGCTGCATGAAAGATGTCGTAAATTTGCCAACGAGATATTATTTATTCGACTAATGTTTCTTTGCCATTATATGTTCTTAGCTATACGCCAACGGAAGCGGTATATCGGCTTCTAAACCCCACATGTGGAACAGAATAGAGAATCACATTTGTGTCAACGGTAATCCTATTGATCTTCTAAAATTTAGTATTGACGTCGAATTGGTAATTGCCTACAGCGCTATTGTGAGAGGTTAAGTCAGAACAGATTTGTTTATCTGAGATTCTTAACCCGGAGGAAGTGTTGATCTAAATTGAGTCAAACAAGGCTCTGTAGACATCTTTACAGCGCATTGTGCAAAATACCCGGGTTTTTTTGTACCTACAGGCATCTATTATAACAAATATCGGAAATAACAAATAGTACATGGCGTTCAATTGTTATTGAACACCCACCGAAGCTAGATGGAGTGCTATATTTTATGGTGTTCTAGTACAACCACATTTTATTTGATGATCACAATAAGCACTTTCACCATTAATACCAGCATGAATTGTTTTGCTACGAGCTAGACTTACTCTGCTTATCGATCAAGATCTCATCGAATGTGTTCTGTACCTCGCTAACACTTTCTCACAGCCACCCGTACTGTTAGCATCACTCTCTCCATCTTAGTTCTCCCATGGCGCACGGAGCTCGGAATCATAGACGTCATGCTTGCTGATAAACCGGTCATTCGAGTTATTTAAAAAGCTCCACTTAGACACACTCTGCTGCACGACGCTATCAGATACTTGGCGCCGTATTGTCGTCGCTCACGAGACAACCGTCTCAATGGATAAGGGGCGAGGATTACCGCCTTGTGTAAGGCTGATTTGATCCGATCTCTTCCACGCGTCGATAAGCAGGGCCATACGATTTTGAATGGCTTAAAGATACCCACGCCACCACCTTGAAAATGAGGCGTCAGGCCGCCTAGAATCAGGGCCATTTTATATGATCTCTCTTCACCCCACTCCTTACTTGCTTCCCAATACGGGCTGTCATGGAGGCCCACATGACCCATTGGCCCGTGCTTTGCGTAACTTGTGGGAAATACCACTCCAATCATTGAAGCAGCAACTTCCAGTCAACCCAGGTCCTTTGCTGGAAAGAGACGTAGCAGCCTCCTACACGTTTAATTGGCCCGCGATTGTTATGCTTCCAAATGAGGCTAGGCGGAAACGTTTTCCTAGAGGTAATCATAGCCAGATCTGTAGAGATTCGTACATATCGACTCAAACCCGTAGAACGGATCACCACATGGCGTCGACCGATCTCGTCCATAGTGCGGTCGCGGAGGCTTTCAAAGTAGATTACAGTTTCATCTATCAGCACTGCCCGGTCTAAGTTCATGTCGCGTTTGTGGAGAGAACACGTGAGCGCCACCCAACAGTGCTGTGTCGGCACACAAAACATGGGGCAGCACATCAAACCATGGTCAGCACCCCAAAGTGCTGCGGCATCACGCAACAAATCGTTTAATTTGATCATTGGCTTAGTTTCTGTCGATCTACACAAACGGGAATCCCGTCAACTATTTCAACCAATCAAACCTAGTTTATGGGACGACCTCATGCGCCACTCACAAAATCAATTTTAACCAGCGAGCAGTCGCTGCATGCTGCAAACCACTCTCATTTTAGCCAACCAGCAGTCACTGCATGCTACCAAAACTACTTTCATTTTAGTCAACCAACACTCGCTCATGGCACTAGTCACACGTTCAGATTTGTGGATTGCGAGACGGCGCCCATTGCTCCCAAATCGACGCGAGGAAAAATGCCGAGGCGCATACCTTGGCGAGAACTTGCACTACACGTCAATGAGGCCGACACGGACGCACTGCTCGATGGCCTGAAGGCATCAGCAAGAGCAACACAATAGCCGACAGTATATGCGCAGACTCCGATCACAAACTGCGTTACAGGCTGCTAGAATGCAGCTGCGACGCATGTGTTGAGGCCGGCGAGGCCATCGCGGCGAAGTGCTCTTGGAGAGGGACCACGCCTTCCACAGATCTGACCAAATGACGCAGCCTTTTACGTTTGGGTGGAATTACGACTACGATATAAAACTAGTTGCTGGAAACGGCTCAGACGAGAAGCCGTTTATAATCGGCCTTACAACAAAAGCTCTGATGCTTCGGATGATGCTTCCACCCGACAGTTTCGTGGTGCATGTCGACGCTACGTATAAAACCAACCACGTGGGCTATCCGGTCATTTTGGTCGGGGTATCCGACCGCGCTCGGCGTTTCCACCTAGTTGAACTATTTGTCGTCTCTCCGGAGACACAGTACATCTACGAAGCTGCCCTGATGTCTCTTCGGCGGCTCTATTGTTGGATTTCAGGCAAAGATCTCGTTGTACAGTACGGGATGGCGGATGGAGATAAAGCTCACTGCAATGCGCTGTATTCGGTTTTTGGAGGTTATCCCCGCTTTCGTTTTCTCATGTGTTTTTTTCATGTGATGGAGAAGGTTCAGTGTGCAATAAGGTCATTTCCCTTGCTGCTAGCGACGAAGGCGCTGCGAGATATATACAATCTACACTTTGCCAGAACTGAACAAGCGTATTTGGTACTGCGGGACGCAATTTTGCTGGAATGGGAAAGTGATCCGAGACTGCTTCTATTTTCAAAGTACATGGATGCGCAATGGCTGCAAGGAATGTTTAGTACGTGGCAGGCGTACGCTACTCCAACTGGTTTCGCCACCACTAACAACCCCGTAGAAACCTTCAACGCCGTTCTCAAAAGAGATTACACGTTACGTCGTAGGCTGAAAATGGGAACACTGTTGCGCGAGTTTAGCGCGTGTTGCCAATATCAGTCTTCTAGCACGCGAGCATTCGCGTTCGGGATCATACCTTCTGACACGCTCACAGACAGGGTTACGGATCTGGTGCGAGTAAACTTACTGACGACGGTAGAGGACGATACTCCTGATAATGAGCGTGCTGGGCGGCCAGATATCATCCAGGTCAAGGCATCCCTCGCTCCTCGTGATTCCGTAGCCCCAAACAAGCGAAATGAGAAAGGTATAGCTGCTTCGGCTCAGGTGGGTGCTAGTTACGCACGAACGGAGGTACAGGACCAGCCTGCAGGTGGATGGCTCGTCGACGTTGAGAAACAGACGTGCGGCTGTAACTACTGGCTCGTATTTGACGCTTGTGTACATGTGCTATACGCACTGCGTATGACTGAATACGTGGACAGTTGCAGTCTCAGCATTATCGTCAACAGGAAGAAAAGAAGACGCACCACGTCACAAGCACCCGACGGAGGAGGCCGGCTTAGAAATGTGGGTCCAGCTCTGAGCTATGTCTAACCCAGCACTTTCGATTTAGCCGGCAACAGTTCAGAGTTTGGGTAGTTCTCCTTAATAGATGTGGTTCGTAAACGTGCACGCGCGGGTATAATGCGCCGCAACTCCGCATATCTCCTTTTGCATGTTTTTATTTTAAAATAATGTTCTTCTACAACTTGTTCTCTGTACGTATTAAATGAGGTGAACTTACACTTCTAAATTTTCCGCACACGCAATCGCCATATTATTTGGTTGGATAGATGATGCGACCGATTCACGGCATGGTCTATGCGTGCCTGAGTGCGAGCGCAGCGCAGTGCCGTGCCGTGATGCTGGCGTCGGGGAAGAATGAAAAGCTAATATTTGTGTGGCACCAGAAACCACACAACTAAATACATTCGTTTAACATTCGCGAGACCGCATTGCACGAGGGGGCAGACACCAGCGAAGGGTTCGGGCTTCTCTGCATACTGCAGAAGGGCGAGCTGGGCCTGCCCCGTTGCTGCTAGTGTGTTGGCAAATCGATTTGGAGTTTGTGTTTTATTCAGATCTGTACGTGTGATCCTAACGTTTTCTCGTTTGTGGAGCTACAAGAAGCCGACTGCACGACGCGCAAGTTCGTTAAAGAAAGTGTAATGCGATTAGTCCGGCGACGAAGACTTAGGCCGTTGCGCTGAATATAAGAAGCCACCCCGGGATCAAACGCCGTAAAGCGGATCAGATTTTGCTCAGTCTCCTCTTCCGATCTACTTTTGTGGAACAGCTGCTGTGCTTGATTTACTCCCCACTCGCACGTCACCTTCTCCTTGATGATACGCAAGTTGTCGATCATATCGACTACGAGATTATCCTCAGCCTCGCCCAGTACTGGCTGACGCCTAGCACCTTCCAGACGAGAAATTGATTCCAGCGAACATTAGTGTTGTCGGACTTCTCGCTTTCGTGACCAGAATATGCTATCGTACATAGCTGAGGATGACGGCTCGAGCGACACGTACGAAATACAGTGTATGCCCAAAACTATATGCGCACTCCAGGTATAGTGTTTTTCTTATTAAACTAATGGCTACGAGTCGTAAAAAGTAATGGAAGGATGGCCCTAAAAGTCTGGTTGGACAAAGAGCATTAACTTTTTTCACTATTAAAAATATAACGTTATGCCGCCGGGTCAGAATTTTAAATTTTAAACAAATAGGTATGGTGTGGTCATTTTAGCAGATACTTTAGATACAATGAAAAGAGCGCAAAAATGGCCCTTTTTGGTTCATATTATCGTGCCAATCCCGATGCCGCGCGGAAAGCGTCTAACCACACAGGAGTGTGAGCGCATTAAGGTCTACAAGGATGCGAAAATAAGCCACCACGAGATCACCGGGCGCCTAGAGCGCTCAGAGGGGGCCGTTATAAACTTCTGAAGAAGTCTTGAGTGTACTCAGGGGTCCAAGAAAGTCGGCAGATCATTCGTTATCGACGAGCGGATTGTCAGACAGATTTTTCGACTCGCCGTAACGCGCAGCCTGTCTTCCAAGAAGTGCCCGGGACTGTTGTCACGCCGACCCAGTGCATCTTCGGTTTTACGAGTGCTACGCAGGAACAGATACCCCAAGTATTTGAAGAGGAGACCTGCTCCTGTGCTGAAGCCCCACCACAAGGTGGCCAGAGTAGAAATTGCAAACGATTTGCAGATTGCAGGAAGTATTAGAAGACCGTAGTGTTTACTGACGAAAACAAAAAATAGCTTAAACGGCCCTGATGGGTTCCATTGCTACTTCTACGACATTAGAGTGGCGCCGAAACTAATGTCGAAGCGGTGGAAGCGTCATAATTTGGGTGGGCGTGTCGATGTACGACAATACAAATGTAGTTTTTCTAGAAGGAAAGTAGGACTCAGCTAAGTACACGGAGACTCTGCGTGCGAAATCGCTTCCTTACCCGAAACAGCACCGTCTGAAAATAAGGAATACTGAGCCAATATTCCAGCAGCATAACGCCTCGATACATGCTTCGAGATACACTAAGGGGTTCCTCAAGGCTAACGACGTTACAACGATGTAGTGTCCCGCCAAAAGCCCTGATTTCAACATAATTGACAACATTAGAGGCCTCTGGCGGGTCAGGTGTACATGTATTCAAATGGACGTCAGTTTGACAGTCGAGCCAAATTGAAGGCTTGCACCAAGGCGGCGTGGGCACGTCTCGAGCCTGACTACATCAAGAAGCTTATCAAGAGCATGGCGAAGCGTTTCCACTTGGCGATGGCGCTGAAAGGCGCCACAACGGATTACTAGTGAGCAACTACAAAGTGCGCAAATAGTTTTGACCCGACATCATAACGTTATATTTTCAATAGTGAACAAGTTAATGGTGTTTGTCCAACCATACTTTTAGGGTCGTCCTTCCATTGCTTGTTACGACTCGTAGCCATTAGCTCAATACAAAAACACTATACCTGGAAAGAAATCGATATTTTTTTCGATTGCTCGTGCGTACACTATACATAAACTACCCAAGTATTCTAAGGATTATTTTCTAAGCCACTTAGAGTTCGCAAAAGACATATTTTATTTTATTTTCTACTACAACCAGATACAGTTCATTGAAAAAATATCCCCAATTAGAGCGCTGTTTAAAAAGAAAAGCGATCATTTTTTGGCTGCCGATTTTTTCTTTAAAAAAAGAAGTTAAATAAGTTGTATGTCCAAGCGCCACAATAATTTATTTTAATAAACTTATCTAAATTCATATAAGTCCCTCTGATAGGTTGTATCTCAAATTAGTATCGACATCTGGCGCGACGCGAGGGCTCAGACTGAGGCAAACCGCCGAGCGTGGCGCCATGTTCACGCGGAAGTGCTAAAGCATAGCTTCACATTCAGAGAGAGTCAAGGTGCAGGCTTATGGCGAGGACACGTAATGGCTAAGAATCCATGAACAACTTGTGACGAGAAAACTAGGAGCCCCCTGGCCCCCATGCCCAGGTCTGGGCGTGGGGGCAGGCCCTGCGCATGGGGTCGTGCAGTAGTGCTAGTACCTCACGAACCCGGAGGTTATGCGCTTCTTCTCTTCCAGGTCCTTATACTTCCCAACGACCCTGTGGTGTTTCCGAGCGCATATCACCGTCATTATGACAGGATTGTGGACTGGGGATAAATTGGTCGAAAAAAACGTTTATACCACCCACCCACCCCGACAGTTTGCAGGAAGGGTTTATTGAGGATTATTAAAAAAAATCCACCCATGTTGTTTTAACCCACTCATCAGTCACCCACCCGCCCACTATCCCTCTATCAATCCAGATCTATCAATCTCTAGTCCATTCCTTAATTAGCATATATCGCCTCGAGCTCCAGAACTCGGTCGAGGTCCACTCAGGTATCACTCTTGACTTCCTTGCGTCAGCACAGGGGGCGACGGGCCGAAGAACTGTGAACGATCGCATCCAAACCCCGACGTACTTTTGTACACTGCACTGCAGTCGTTGATTGGGCGCTTAGTATGGTATATGGGGGCGTAAAGCCACAACATTCTGCAAGGGTCAATCCGCAAACACTGTTTGCATCGATAGACCTGCACATCCCACCCAATTAAGGGTGTCAACTTTTGTTAAAATCATTTATTAGATGTATGTATAGATTTAGAATACAAATATTACGGTAACTACATTCTATTAATAGATTTAGCAATATACAAAATCCTCGCTCTGGTTGCTCGTCCCGGTGTCCTCTTCCTTGTCTTCCTCTTCAAACACCCGTAGTAAGTCTTCCATATGCGAGTAACGCTCAATGTCTTCATCACAAATATTCTTCGCATTGAAGAAAATATGTACTAGCTTCTCCACCCGATCATGTGCCAACCGGTTGCGAAGTTTAGAGTGAATGAAAGCGTGAGCCGACAGGTTGCGCTCCGACGCAGCGCTAGAAGCCGCGCAACGAAACAGACGCACGCTATGTCCTGTAACAAAGGGAGATTATTCAGTCCACACCAGAAGTCGAAAAGCGGGATCTTGAGCTCACAGAGTAGGCCCCATTGTCGCGGTTGCGCAACTTTCAGATCTCGGACATGCCGATGGTAAGCTGACAGCTCCACGATCACTGCGTCCGCTTTCTCCTCATCATGTCATTGTACAGCAAAATCCTCGACAGCGCTGCGAAGCGAAGCACCATGTCAATCCCAGCATAGCGTGGGTCTTACAGGTACGCAATGCCGTGCGTATCTCCGTAGATAACCTCAAATCGCGAGCTGACGAGCGCCTCCACGCTCTTATACTCGGCTGCAGTGAGTCCTGTACCTTTTAGCCCGTTCGGTAGGTCGACAAAAAGTTGGTACGCCTCCGAAACCGGTGTGATGTCCTTCTCAAACAACTTCAGCGCCTTCGAAATTGGCTTCAGGATGGTGATCGTCTTCTTTTTGCGAGGCACAAATTCAGCCGATGTCACTAGAGTATGGACGCCACAGCGGGTCTTTGTTTGCTTTTTTGTCTTCGCCTTCAGGAATCCGCGGGCTGACACACGAGATAATAGTATGGCCTCTGCAGCCAGCACAGTCTCGAAGCACTTCAGCAGGGATCCCCATCTTGTGTCTCCTGGCTTAGCGAGAACCTGTAGATCTTTCTCTTCAAGTTGCGCTGAAAGTTTTGCCCACGTTTTATGATTCTTCTTGAAGAAGGTAACCATTTCCTTACATCCACTCTGCAACGTATCCATCCATTTCCCCTTTTTGACGATGTCCTTGACTAGCAAATGTAGGCCGTAGCAGACGCAGCCATGGAAGAAAGTTGTGGGAAACCTTTTTTGCAAAGATTCTCAAGCGGCCTTGTTCGCGCTAGTATTATATGTCACCACGAGCCGACCTCGAGAAAATCGTATTTGGCAATAACACGCTTAATGTCCGCTGCCAAAAACTCGGCATCGTGCGCTTGAGTACTGGCGTAGACGCGCTCCAAAAAAGGTGTACTCCCCGCAAACGACGACATACTTCACAGCAGCAAGGCCATTGATGTCTGTCCATCCATCCGTGGCCAAGGTCACAATTTTTCCATCCAGAGCGACTTTGAATATCTTGATTGACTTGATGTACGCACGATCGAGAAACACTGTAGCTAGCCGCTCGGGGCTTGGGACTTTGGCGTCTAGATGTAGTAGCTGAAGTGCTTCGAGAAAGCTGGTATGTCCGATCCTATAGAAGGGCATACCCGTGCTGAACACCCACCGTACCAATCGTTCTTGAAACTACTTGGTGGTGTCGCTCTTCAGACGGGGTCGGAAAGTATCGGCAATTAATGTTGTATTCCTTTGAGCAGAGCAGCGCTTGGTCAGATGATGCTTGATACGTTCAACGTGGCTCTGACCGGTGGCTTGAAGAAGATGGCTGCATTTTTTGCACCAGACACCACCTTGTGGATCCACATCCACATGGTTTTAGGCTGTGGCTGCTTTCCGACCGGGGCGAACAGTCCGATCCCTCTGCTCTATGACGCCAGGAGGGTGCTCCGAGCTAGCTGGAATCGCGTTGGACCGTAACGACATGCTGCGCAGTGTAGGCTAAGAGGTCTTGAGGAGAGGGGAGAGTTTGCGGAGAATGAGAGTCCGCGGAGAAGTCGAAAATTGCTGCTGCGTGCAAAACAAAATAGTTGGCTTGCACGGTGCAAGCCAATTATTCTGTTCGTCCAATTCATAAAGCAGTTTCATCCAATTAAAAGAATTGGTGAGGTGATAGGCGTAAAAAAGCCAATTGTACCACCAACCCATGCTATTTAATATATACCCCTGATATTTCAAAGTTTTGGGGTTTTCCAGAACCCTGCCGTCATAGGCGCCTTTCATGCCCACAGCAGCTTCCACCTTCTATGCATCCTTTCTCAAATAAACCCCGCCCCTGTCCAAAAGAAATAGGTGCAGCACTTATTTCTTTTTGTTTAAAAAGATGTAATTTCGCCACCTCGTTTTTCATAGGGCTACTTCAGACAAAAAAATAGAAAAGAAAAAATGACATTTGGACAAGGCTATTAGATCCTGTAAAGTAAACTTCAGAGAACACCCTAAGCTATCAAAGCTAGCACGGTGTCTGTCCGTCCGTCACACAAAACGCTCAGGTTTTTTTAGCTTTATCATTGGCTGTCGAGCGGAGCGAAGGCGGCTCCAATTGGCTAAAACTGAATTATGTAGCTTACGTCAGTAAATTCATGTGGTTCACAGAGCACATATGGATGAATATGATAGTTTATCGGTACTTTAATTTTGTATGGGTATACACTGCCAATTACCTACCAGCAAATACCATCCGCCAATCACAGTTAATCTATATCATGGTTTTAACTAATCGGATGTAGTAGGTCTAGGTGAGTCATCCAAGCCACTCGATCGGACGTAACAAGTCCGATAAAACTCTAAAATATGTGTATGTTCATTCAGTTGTCAAGTGGTAGACGTATCGCTTTCATATTCCTCTTTATCGGACCTTCGCGATGGGTTTGGATGAATTGCAACCTGGCAACAGATTGCGGGCTAAGGAATCTGCTGTCGCAGCATTTTCCAAGTTCTTAAGGGTGAGGATGTTAAGGAGGAATACGTAAAGAAATGTATTGAGGCGGATGGGAGTGGCAAGAGCTTTGTGTGCGTCATGGATAAGTTTGGAATGTATCTTGCGTTTAGTGAAGGAAAGAAGGGTAAATTGCTTGCACGAAACACTGCAATGCAGTACTATCGTCAAGCCAAAATTTGGCTCCTAGAGCAATTTCCTCAGCACCGAGCTTCGCTAGAATCGCAGCTGCTTAAAATGGGAAAACCCCTCGATAAATTTTGTCTGAAAAGAAATGGTGGTGGCTTCGGAGCAAACGCTCCACCATGTACGAAGGCTGGCTGAAACAAATGGTAGTGTACATATGTCAATGCATGTTCTAAGAGTGACTACCAAGACGTCGGTCTTCTGTGTCTGCTCTGGTACTTGTTCGGGCGAGCTTCGGACCTGTCGATGACCAAGAAGCGAAAACTTTCGATAGATGCCGCTCGTATCTTCTTCCTTCGCTTGGTCCGTGTGAAGACGTCGGAAGAACAAGGCTTGTATCTCTTTCCCGACGCCGACTTCGCAACGTGCCCCTTGCTCGCTGCTGCTCTCGCCCTCTAGCACCGTGTCCAGCCCTCATCGGGAACCTTCTCGACCAAGTGCAGCAAACGACGATCACACTATCACCTGGCGTGCCGCTCGTAGAGCTCCTAAGCGCACCCCCGGCGACGCGGTCTTGCTACGCCTGCTCCTCGTACTGCTGCGAACCCGCCAATCTACGCACATGTCAACCGTGTGCTTGTTCGCGTCGCCCCAGCCGTCGGTGTGTCAGCTGCTCTCACGTCGCACTCCTTCCGTCGTGGTGGGGCCCAACATGCCAACGGCTGCGAGAAGATGACCGCGTGTTGGATCTTTGATCGCGAATCTTGGAACCTAAGCACCACAAACAAAGGGTTCAACTACATTTTCAATACAAGTAGAGAGGACCACACGATTGCCAAGGTATTGAGCGGATACAAACCAGAGGACGTTGTCCCTCATCAAGACCTGTCCAGCTTTGACGCAGACACGCTGGACGCGATTACCGAGTGCCAACGAGTCTTGTTCGCAGCTTGTTATCAACTAGAGACGGAGAGCTTCAACATCAACCGGAAGGTTCTGGACGTCCTAATCGCTTGCGGCGTTAGGCACTACCCCTCTGTAAAGGGTTTGAATCCCAACAGCTCAGCGGTGCAACGACTCGAAACCTGTGTTACGCAGGCTGGACGTACGCTACCGGACCTCTTAGTCTGGTCGACGCATCTTGCAGGAGCGCAGCATTCCTGTAAATGCAACATAGAAGCATCCACCTCACCATCCATGTTAATCGAGCCAAGCGAAGAACAGAAGATCATCGACCACCAGGCCGCTGTCATTAAACGCCTTAAAGAAAATTCCAAGCGTCAGACGCCCGCATGGATATGCTTGAGGCTAAGCTGAACGGTGATCCGGTAGCTGAAACGCGAAAAAGAAGCATGCAAGATGAAGACGCCACAGATGTCAACAAACCCAAGCAAAAATAGCGTAGTGAATCAGCAACTTACCTTCATGCGACTTGGTTTACCTGGTACGCGCAAGAGCCACGCTGGTACGTCGAAGCTCCGAAGCAGCAGCGCTCGAAGGCCAAGCAGCTAGTCGCGTACATGAAGCCGTTTCTCGACGACGGCTTCGTGGTCAGCCAAACGTCAGTGGACTACCACGATCGAGTTCTGGAGCTGGGGAAGCGCGCCAAGAACGCCGTACTCGCGTACTTGTAAGGCAAACACAGCATCAACTCTCGCGGATCGAGCGCTGTCTTTAAGCACCTCCAGCGGGTCCATTGCGCCGGCGCGCTAAATGCCACGATCCAGCGCCACCGCCAACCGCTCCAGACAGCTGCAATCCAATACCCGTCTCCTGGCTACACGCAGGACGGTCTAGAGGAGGTTAGAAAGTAGGACAAACAAACTACATTCGAATGCATTCACCCTTCCTCGCAGCATTAATTCATGTCGACCTCAACACACGTATGCAGTCATCTTTCTTGCTGATCTGAGCTGTCAACGAAACTTGATCTTCGCTACAAGGCCTCTAACCCAAGCATAAGCAATAACGATGGCCCGATTTGAACAGGCATCCTCAAGGCCGAAACGTTACTCTCTCCCAGTTGAGCCACACCGTTGAAGGGGGGGGGGGATCAGAGGCGATCTGAAGGCTTGAAATACCGTGCAGCCCGTACGGGAGATCAGCGTAGTTGCGTTAAAAAAAGTAAGACTGACCGCCAACGTGAGCTGTCGGCGACGGATGGACTGAAAGTGAGAGGCTGCAAACCATTGGATACCTGTATTCTAACGCAAATACAAAGTGGTATGTTTTTACTGGCAGATAATTAACCAATAAGCAATAGTGGCTCTGATAACTGGCTGTCGTCAATCTTTATTAACTGGACAGATGCAAAATTATCCGGACGATCGTGGCGATTATGCCTCATTGATAAATTTGCTATCTCATGAGCACGTGACTCGCATGTCAAAAATGCATAGAAAAACAAAATAGTAATTTTCGCAGCCCAGAGGGCGTTTCAGGCCATGTCATGCCGTCTATAAAACAGTCTGTTTGGCCACCCTTTCGCCTTTTGCGTCATTTCAGTCCTCCCCTAAGCCTCGCACATATCTGAGATAAAATGTGTACAATACATAGGTCCGATAAGGTCATCCGGTCCGATAAATTTTGGTATGGAAATTTGCACAAGACGCGTTAGCCGCACAGAAAACGACGAGTCATGCTGGGTGTCTGTCACGGAATACGACGAACTGTGTCAATCTGGCAGGGTCGTGGGAGACCCTGGGTTTAAAGAAGGCGTGTAAGGGATCCATGCATGCCGGAGCGCCTGCGCCGAATGAGGTGTCAGCGAGAGACGGGCGGACGGCTGGTGAGCAAGTTGAAGTGGATTCTGGACGTGAGGATCACCGCGCACGATCCCCACGCCAGCGAAGTGTCGGCCAGCTGCCAACGAAGAGTGATGGGTACCAATGAGTGAGGAGTGGGCGTCCATGACGCAGGGCGACCAATCAGAAACGAGCAGTCAGTAGGCGATGATGAAGCTGGGTGGGGGGCGGGCAGCAGGAAGATCGTGCCGGCCGGGCGATCGGCTGGAGCCGCTCAGTTTGCAATCTTCGGGGTCAAGTACAAGTGGCTGACCTGCACTAGTGCGAGTGTCGGCGGACACGTACAACGAGAGCGAGAATGAGTAGGTGCTGGTAGCGGAAACGTTACCGATAGGCTGTGCGTGTGAGGACTAGCGGGCCAGTGCGACGGAGCGGGCGTGGAGTCTGGCAGGAGTAACCAGGGTCCCGAGGACCTAGTGTTGCAACTGAGAGAAGGCTTAGCGAGAGACTCGAGAAGCGTGAAGTCTGTCAGGAGTAGCCCCGGTTCAGCGGCTCCGGTGCGTGAAACTGAGAGAAGGCTTAGCGTGGGGCCCTGGGTCGCGGCGCACGAGAACGCGAAGGACGAGCACGTGTAGTTGGTGAGAAGTCTCTGTGAAAACGGAGCCACGGACTCTGCGTGAAGTTAGAGCACAGGAAAACGGACGGGCGGACGAGAAGACTTTGGAAACAGAGCAATCGGAGAAGTGTATTAATAAATAGGTGCGAACACAGAAGTGTACTTGCCGGCATGGTGAAACGGGCCCATAGGTGTTGATTATGTTTGCGTGACGAGTACCTTCGTCGGACCTGGACATACCCAGTCAGCAAGCACGCGAGCATACGACACGCTCAACAGGCGAGCGAGATAACTGCCCTGTTACAAAACGTTGTCACTTGGTCCATAAAGATAGATAGTCTTAGATGAACCCATATGTGTTACTGCTGTAAGCCATTGTTTTCTAAGAGTTTTTTGGACAGCACAATCCGACAATACTTAACTGGCGGACGTGTCGCCGACAGGGGCGTAGGATAAGATTTTAAATGGAACGGCAAGACAACAAGAAAGGACGAGAGCTGTTAATTATAGCTAATTAAGTAGACCTCTTAAAGAAAAGTTAATAAACTTGGAGCCTAAATGACGTTTAACCATCATGTCATTATCGTTAAACTATCAAATAAAAAGCACTACCGTCAACATCAACAACAGCAAGGCGTCTTATGACACATTATCCAAATGCTTTAATCATAACTGACACAGAATCGAGCGTCTAATGACTAATTGTGATTCAGCACAAAATGAGCATAAAAATATTACAATTCGAGTACTTTCTAGCTTTCATTGAGTTTTGAGAGAGAAGTGATCAATCTTTAGTTACTTAAAAGCTCAAATAGGCAGTACAAGCGGGTAAGTAGTGCAAGCTGGGCAGGCCATTACTATCTTTTGTGTTGATGTGATGTCACGTTATACGCGAGTGTTGAGACTCGAATTTAGTGCTGGAAAGCTAATTTGAGAATGAGTTGAATATAAATGGAGACCTTCGTCCAGCTGGGTTAATTATGAATGGCAGCTTGAAGTAGTAGAGTCTAGCTTCCATCTGAGAGATCGAAGTCAAATCCTAAAGTATGAATTGAACAGTGTTGCAGACGGAAAGCTGGAGATCAACGTGCTTCTTGCTGGTTGGTCTTCAATGTTGAGTTTCCTGTCGTGATAACCATGACACTCTACCCACTGAAAAGGGTTTACTTCGATCGCGACCGCGGTGGGGGTGAGCGAGGAGAAAACGCTCAATAAGTCCGCGTACTTGACCTAGATTTGCTTCAGGTTCCCAAGAGTCCTTGTTATCACGCCCGTACCATCGAACCTTGAATATCACAGTGTTTTTCCACACACGACGATTGTGGTAGGTCGCAGTAGTGAATACAAGACGGTCGGAGGAAGCTGGCACTTCCTTAAAGTATAGCCGATTGTATTGCTTGTGTCTTGGTAAAATGTAAAGTGAGATAGAAACATGCATGCAATTCAAAGCTCTACATAGCTACCACCAGCGTCCCAGTGATAGCCCAGCCTCTAGAAAGGACTCCCTAACTAGAACCTTCACCAGCTTGAGATGACGAGCTGCAACTTGCAGTTGTAAACTGCAACAACCTGGCACGCTGGTGGCTGACTGCAACCACATGCTGGTTGTCCAGCTTGCTCGTCACTCTCGACTGTATAGTGTGGTCGTGGTTGGGCTTTCAAGCCGCCACCCACTACAGTCCCCTTTCAAGCCCAACCTGACCACTCGGGCAAATTGTGCTTGTACTCATTTTATTACAGACCAATTACCGCTCGGTAATACGCTGTCTCATCTTGAATAACCATGTGACTAATCATATGACTAATCACGCGGTCTGCTTTATGTGACCAACTTCAACATATTGCAGTTGAAGTCTTCCTTGCCATGCAAATCCAACCGAAAATGACCAAAACAACCACAATACCAAGGATAAACCTCAATTCAGTGAAAGTATAGTCGTTATACTGAGGGGTATACAGGTATACACGTAAAGCTTTAGCGCCGCTTTTTTGGCGCTTCTAGTGCTTTGAGGTGGCGCTCAAGCTTTGAGTCTTTGGCTGTAGCAACATATCCTTGCACTAACGTACTCACGTCCTTGTGCAGTGATACTAGAGGCTCCCACGAGTCCTCTATTGTCTCTAGCCCATGCCACCCAACTAGGATTTCGTAGGACCGGCTCCGGTCGTTCCAGCGGTGTCGACGTAGCTCACGCACACGAAGGATGATGCCCTGAGCGGTCACGTGCTCCAAAAGCTCTTCGGTCACCTCCAAATCCTTATCGGCGAAAACCTTGAGCCTCGAGGCGTGCACATCAAGTTCCGAGCCTGATACAAGGTGCTTCACCTTGAACACATTGTAGGATAGAGCTGCAGTAACTGCGTAGGGGCGGATCCATGTAACGAGCAGTTTGATCTGGCCTTTCTCGTCCACACGAGAACGCAGTACATAGTCACCTACGTTGAAGTTGATGATGTTATCACCTCGCTCCTTTTTCTTGTTCAGTAAAGTCTGCCTGAGACGGGCGTCTTCAACTGCCTTGTGCATCTCCCGAATACTAACTCTTAGTTCATCCAGGCTCGACTCGATCTCGGCTGAGGTTCGAGTTGGCTGTACACTGGGATCCACCTCTGGTCCCAGGTATACCGCCTGTAGTGGTGATGGGGGCTCCAAGCCGGTAAACAATTCACCAGGCGTCTTGCCTGCCAGTGACGGCACGGCAGTATGATTTAGGCTAGCTTGCACGATAGGTATTAATCTTGGCCAGTCTCTATGGTTGAGCTTGTAGTCCAGGATAAGAGCTCGTAAAACTTGAAGAATATCTCTGTTCACTCGTTCGACTGACCCGTTGATCCATGGGCTGTAAGTAGGCGAAAAAATCTGCTTGCACTTTAGTCTGGTACACAGCTTCTCGATCACTTCGTTCTTGAAGTGTGTACCTTGGTCGCTGATCCAGTCGCGAGGGATCCCAAATCTACTGTGCCAATCCATGATTGCATCAGCAGCAATCGTACTTGTAGGGGTTTCACACTTCACGAGTTCACAATAGTGACTAGCGTCATCTTTTAGTACCAATAGATACTGCATGTCACCATAAGCTTCCCCTAAATACAGAAAATCCCAGTGCAACGCTTGGTTTCTTTCATTGCAGCGGTATGTCTCACTCCAGGGCCTCGGCACTACCTTTCCCCCCTTCACGTGATGGCAGAGGAGGCAGCTTGCCAAGAATCTCTAAACACACTGACGAAGTTGCGGTACGTGGAAGAGTCGGCCGATATGTGCCATCATTGCGTCTCGACCTCTGTGTCCCTGCGGGCCGCAGTGTGCGATGATGCACAAGCGTCGACGCAGATCAGTAGCATTGACTGGTATCCATAGTCTCTCATCCTTGTGCCAGATGCCATCGGCATCGTCGTTGAGGTCAGTACGTTCTGCAGTCGTCCCAAACCGCCGTTGTGCACTCTCAATAGCCTCTAAGGTAGGCCACACGAAACCGGTATCATCAAGTGGCCGAAGTATTAAACGCTCGTTCTGTTGCTGCCGGCGAGTACTCACTCTCTTTACACGAGTCGTAGTTGGCATTCGAGCCCACCTTGAAACCATGTCAGCCCAAACGTTATCTTCGCCAGCGATGTGATGGATTTCGTATCTGAACTCACCGAGCTACATAGCCCACCGCAATAGTTTCCCTCGAATATGTTTTTTTACCGTAGCATCAGGGGCGAAGACGTGAATCAGATTCTTGTGGTCGCAGTATAATCGAAATCCCGCAGGTCGGAGAAGCAGGTACGGCAACTTGTCACAAGCTGCCACAATTGCAAATGCTTCTTTTTCGATCACACTCCAATTTGCTTGCGATCCCGAGAAAGTCTCACTCAGACAGTGTAAGTGTTGGTGACGCTGTTCGTTAACAGGTTTCCCGGCCTCCCAATCATGCACGTCGGTCACAATCACGCTCCAGGCCGTGTCCGAGGCGTCAGTGAACACTGAAAGCTGACCATCGGCACTGGGGTGAGCCAACTTAGCCGCAGAGGCCAAACAGTCCTTTACTTGATCAAAAGCAGCTTTTTCCGCATCGTTGAGGGTCACTGGTAGCCGGACTGCAGCTCGTTTTGTCCGTTTTCCACCTTTCAGAGTTTCATCGTGCCACTTCTGGAGAGTTCTAACATGGCCCGCATAGTTAATCGGACTATCTCTCATCCAGTTACAGGCACAAAGAAATTGTTGCAATTCTCCGGCGGTGGTGGGCAGTGGCATCTCACGTAGTGCAGCGATGCGTTCCGGGTCGTGTCGTACGCCTTCACCGTCAATTATCTTCCCGCACCACTTCACAGAGCGCTGAAAGAGACTTGACTTCGCTGCACTAAGCTTCAGGCCAAATTCATCCATCAAACTGAATAGCTCTTCTAGTTTATCCAGATAAGTAACCACGTCACCTGCATAAAGCAGGAGATCATCAATCCAGATAAGTAAGTGCTTATGTAGTAATTTCTCGAAACACTTCTCCATAGTCATCTGAAAATGAAGTGCTGCATCACTACAGCCTTGAGGAACTCTGGTTGGCGTAAATACTTTTGCATCAGTCATGTAGCTTAAGATTTCTTGACATGCTTTGGCTAATGGCAACTGCCAAAAGCCTTTTATAAAGTCAAAAAGTCCAAAGTACTCCATGTCGCGAACATGCTCAGTAATAACCTGTAGAATAGACATGACGCCAGCGATTGGCTCGGTTTCTGCATTGGCTGGCCGGGAGTCGCTGGTTTGACGGTATTCGTCCTTGCCTGGCTTCTTAACAGGCAGCGCCGGGCATGCCCACCGACTTGATGCGTTTTCATACACCCAACCAAGTTTAACTAGCTCGTCGTTGAATTCCTGCAAGAATTTGCGAAGGTGCGGCGGATATTGCCTCGGCTTACATCGGAAAGGTTTTGCTCCCTTTCGTAAGCGTAGTTCTAGTGGAGGGACCTTAGCAGGGGGATCTGGACCCAATTTCAACCTCCAAACATCGAACATGTTCACAATCGTTCGCAATCTGTCCACCTTCTCCAACGGAAATCCATTATCGATGGCCTTCGCGATCATATTCTCCACTGCTCGCCGAACGTCATCGTCCGGAACAGCTCCAAACAGGAAATCATCTTCAAAAGGAATTGGATCGTCATCGTCCATCGCACTCCTTTCCGCCAGTTGCTCCAACTGCCTGTCTATACTGATACCGAGGTCCTTCAAAATGTCCTCACCCAAAATGAATTCATCCTCGTCAGACTCAATCACCAGCACTTCATAGGGCTTCACAGGTCTTACTGGTCCAGCGGCAGTATAAAGCATCACATGCAAGAGTACAGAGTGTTTCGTCACAATCTGGAACTTGCCAACAGTCTCACAGAAAATCGGGCGAGGTAGTATAGTCGTTCTCACAGTACCACCCAACTTCTCCAGTTCTTGCATTTTTTGAGCACTGATTATGCTCCTTTCCGCCCCGGTGTCAGCGCAGTAGGGCATGGACAACCTTCCTTCAACAACAATTGTTTTGTCGTGTCTTAAAAGGCAATCCTTAATGCGCTTTAACCTTCAGGCATCGCTTTCGGCCCTTTTCGGGGCCTTATTGCGATCACGGCGGTCGTGCACCTTCTTCAGTAGCTCTTTCTTCATGTCTGCAGATGCATCCGGACAGTGTACCAGCCAGTGATCACCCTTGCAGTGCAAGCAACCTCCGGTTGGTGGACTAGAACCCGTGCTTTTGCCGTTTTTATGCTGTCCATGCTTAGCGTCACCGCCACCAGCCTTCTTACCACCACGCTCAACCCTACGGTACTTCGCCCTTGGCTCGGTATGCTCTTTGGTTCCGTTGGTTTTCTTTGTTCGCTCAAACTGAGTTGAAGAACGAGAGCGCTTTCGGCGTTGGAAGTCCCGGTCTTGTTCAAAGGCCTTGTCCAGGATGAGTTTAGAAAAGCTCTTTTTCACTCTCCTTGGCAATCCTTGCTTGGTATTTGATGGTAGTAGTAATCTCCTCGCGGAGACTGCGGGGCTCGAGAGATTCGACGAGCAGCTTGCACTTTAACCGCTTTCCCTCGTTGCCTGTGAAGAACTCCTGTCAGCCCTGTTCCTCGATGAACTCGCGGCTCTTCGCAAAAAACTGCATCACCCGCTCCCTGACATCGCTTTCTGTCAAATCCATTTTTACATTTTCGTTGAACAGAGTAGCAACATCTGGTACGGTATTGTTTTTGACGGACGATATGATTTCGTCCACCTTGGTGATAATGAACTCGTCGGTAACCGTGTCAATGTCCACCTCCCAGTCAAATTCGCACCAAACTTCAAGAAGTCGCTTATTGAAGGACTTCTTGACGCTGACCAGCACCTCAGCCATTTTTTCAGCGTCGTGCTTGCATCTCATCGTTACTTCGTCTTCGTACTCGCGGCGAAGTTTCCGCCACTGTACCAGAGCAGCATGAGACGTGCTCCTCAGTTGGGGAGCAGCCAGCGGCATAAACAGTGCCACCGGAACCGTAGACGAGTCGTTACCCGATGGACTTTGCGTCGTTGTTGAAGTCCCTGGTGTCGTCGAAGTACTCCTTGTCGATATCGTCATCTTGACCTTAGCACTGCTAAAGTATTCTTTGTAGTAGGTCGCAGTAGTGAATACAAGACGGTCGGAGGAAGCTGGCACTTCCTTAAAGTATAGCCGATTGTATTGCTTGTGTCTTGGTAAAATGTAAAGTGAGATAGAAACATGCATGCAATCCAAAGCTCTACATAGCTACCACCAGCGTCCCAGTGATAGCCCAGCCTCTAGAAAGGACTCCCTAACTAGAACCTTCACCAGCTTGAGATGACGAGCTGCAACTTGCAGTTGTAAACTGCAACAACCTGGCACGCTGGTGGCTGACTGCAACCACATGCTGGTTGTCCAGCTTGCTCGTCACTCTCGACTGTATAGTGTGGTCGTGGTTGGGCTTTCAAGCCGCTGCCTCCTCTACGCGGCGGTAATTTAGGTTTAGTTTTACTTGTTTTGGCCTTCTACGCTTCGGCAGGATAAATATTAAAAAAAAGCGCTGAACCCCTATGAGCCTAAATATATTTTTTAATTCATTAGCCTGGGTCAGTCAGTCATCATGGTTTCCTGAAGGGTTAAAAACATTATTCTAATGATCTTGAATCAAGATTCTTGATACAATCTCTTTATTATTGTTGGCCATCACTGTAGCTTCATCCTCCACCCAAACCCACCTGCACTTTAAATAACATTAATACAAACGCTACACAATATGTTTAGTTTAGCGTCGTGCTCGGTATCACGGGCCATTTCCGAGCCGCTATGAAGCTTAGCTCACATGTCATGGTTATCACGACAGGAAGCTCAATATTGAAGACCAACCAGCACGAAGCACGTTGATCTCCAGCTTTCCGTCTGCAACACTGTTCAATTCATACTTTAGGATTTGACTTCGATCTCTCAGATGGAAGCTAGACTCTACTACTTCAAGCTGCCATTCATAATTAACCCAGCTGGACGAAGGTCTCCATTTATATTCAACTCATTCTCAAATTTGCTTTCTAGCACTCAATTCGAGTCTCAACACTCGCGTATAACGTGACAGTTTTAAAACTATTCAAGCGTAAGACGCGTTTCCGGTTCGTCAATTCTACACAAGGCATCTCGCCTTTCATATCGACAGTACTTACCACGATGACTCGGAATCCAAGTCCCAACCCACGGCCCCGACAACAACGACGTACCCGTGAAGAGGACACTGCGGCAGACACAGATCGCCAGACTCGGAGCCGTGATCAAGATCCGGAGGATGCCGGCCCAGGTGCTGCTGCTCCGCACCCGGTCCAGCAACCGGCGGTGGATGCAATGGCCATGATGAGGCAGATGTTCGAGTTCATGAACACTGCCCAGCGCCAAAACCAAGAGCAGATGTCTCAAATGCTGCAACAGCACCTGCTGTTGCAGCAGCAGATGCTCCAGGCTTATGTAGCTGCACAGAAGCCTCAAAAGAAGAAGGGAACCCCGCCGCAATTAAACGGACAGTCCAACGACCACTTGGAATTATGGCTCTTCTGTACTGAGCAGTATTACTCTAACTATAGCGAGGAGATGCAGGCTGAGTCGTCCGACTTCGTCGATACTATTTTTGGTAATTTGGGCCCTGCTTCTCAGACTTGGTACCGAGACTTCAAGATTTCTCTCGGTGACCAGCCAGCTACATGGACCATATTCAAGCAACAAATTCGTGAGCGGTTCCGAGAGAATGACTTCCAGCATAAGGTGCTGTCGAGGTTGCATAATCTTCGATGGAGTGGGTCCCAACAGGCCTATTCGACAAAATTCCTGCATTTGCTGTCTCAACTCGACTGCGAGCTGCCCGAAGTGGTCAAACATTGGTACTATCAACAGAACCTTCGCTCCGACACCAGCGCTTTTGTGTCACAACATGTGCCGTCGACACTAAAAGAAGTCATTGAGCTAGCTCAACGCTTCGAAGATTCTCGTGCGACTATCCCTGGACCAAGTGTTCAAAAGGATCAGCGCGGTGATAAACTCCAGGGCAAACCAGTACCTCAAAAGAAGAACCCTGTAGTGTCGTCCAATCCCCATTAGTCCCCTGATACTACTGGAAGGAATGGTGACAGGTCTACCTGTGCGTATTACAAAAACCCAGGTCATACCGCTGTCTGCTTTAAGAAGAAGGCGGATGCCAAGGTGTCGACTTCAAAAAAACGCTTAGGCTCGGTGGGTTGGCATCCCGCTGGGCCAGAACAGTCAGTCCGTGGTAGCCGTCCACGTTCTGACAGCCCCCTCCCGAAGCAGCTTCATTACCATGCGGATGACGCTGTTCTATCGGCTAAAGAGAAAGTTTACGGCTATTTATCTCAAAGAGGTCGAATTGCTGACGCTGCTGTAACGATTTTCATTGATAGTGGCGCTTCATTCAATGCGATCGACGCCCAGGTTGCCTCAATCTTCGGCTTACTGATCAAAGCCTCATCGAAACCTCTGAATGTGAAACTGGGCAGCGGACAGCGTGTGAGTATTCCCCGACGGACTACTCGAATTACTACTTCGATGTGTGGCTTTCCGGCTTACGACTCCGAAGTTTTCGTTATGGACATTCCTGAAGGTAAGAATGTACATCTCGGATTCCCTTGGCTTGAAAAAGTGAATCCCGACATCGATTGGTCCACTAGAACTGTACGTTCCCGTGGAGCCAACGCTGGTCTAACATTGCATCCCTGTCTCGAGTTCAAGCTGGTGTTTTTATTGCTACACATCGAGGATCAGGATGAAACACTACACTTCTACGCCAAGCACGACTTCATCTCTGAATTGGGTAACACTAAGGTGATCTCACCTCGCCAATTCCGGCGAATGCATCGTGAAGAATCATCGTTCTTCTTTGCAATTCGCATTACAGACGATCAGTCCGATAAGGCTTCTCGGTAGCTACAGCAAGGATGGGACCAATTACGTGGACGCCCTGAAGAAGCAGTCTTAAGGAAGTACAAGGACACAGTATTTCGTGTGGAGCTACCCAATGTCGTTCCACAGCGGACTCTTGATGTTGAAGCAGAAGTTGAATTAGATGACAAAGTACCTGTGGTTCGGAAGTGAGTGATGAGATGAAGACTGCCATTCGCGCCTGGACAGAGGAAATGTTGTCCGCAGACAACATACGACCATCAAAGTCGCCATATTGCGCTCCAACGTTCTGCGTCAAGAAGGCCGTCGGCTGGCGCATTGTCCACGATTTCCGTGGAATAAATTTCAAACTTCTTATACCATCAACTCCAGTACCTCGTAAGGAGGACATCTATGATGCAAGGGCAGGTGGATACTATTTCTCAGCAATGGATCTCTTGTGGGGTTTTTTTCAGGTTCGACTTCGCGAGAGGGATATACAATACACAGCATTCTCGACGCCCGATGGCCAGTTCGAGTATTTGGTCACCCCTATGGGTCTCGCATGCAGTCCTTCGGCTTGTAGCCGCATGATTCAACGTATTTTTAGCGATCAGAGCTCTTTTTGTCGAGCGTACTTCGATTATCTGTTAGTGTACACCAAGTGCCAGTCGCTGGACGAGCATTTAGATGCCCTCGAAAAAGTCCTGAAGCGATGCGAGGAGCAACAACTTTACGTCAAGTTGACAAAATGCACATTTTGAGCCAGTGAGATTCCCTGTCTTGGTGATTATTTCGGTCGTGACGGAGTACGCATGGACCTGGACAAGATTAGGATCATTCAACAATGGCCACAGCCTCGTACTAATCGGCAGCTGCAATCATTTATTGGAACTTGCGTCTACGTTCTGAAGTACTGTGCGAATTTCGCAGAATTAGCAGCGCCACTGATGGAAGCAGGCCGAGGCCTTGGCAAAAATGAGCGTATTTCTCTTACTAATCAACAGATTGTATCCTTCAAAGAGCTGAAAAAACTTCTTTCACAGCCGCCACTGCTCGCTCACCCCGACCGTTCACGACCATTTCACGTACGGATGGAGGCTTCTGACTAGCAGAAAAAATGTATCCAACCCGTGAGAAGGAGCTCTTGGCTGCACTGCATGCCATGCGAATATGGCGAGGTTATCTGATCGACAAACCATTTTACGTGAATACTGACCATCGAACCCTACAAAGCATTCTGGAACAAAAGACCTGCTCACAGCGACTAGCGAGATGGCTGAACGAGCTGGGCTCATACAAGCCGCTTTTCCGTTGGATTTCTGGAGTGTCCAACATCGTGGCAGATGCAGTGTCACGAAATCCTGCCTTTCAACCCGAGATCTCGGCTTAACATGTATCACTAGCGAGCCTCTTACAACAGCTGGCAGGTCAAAACGACGATTCCAATGCTGATGAGGCCTTTGTCCATTACATGGCTTCTCGTCCGACAATTGTGGAGCAGTGTATTCGACTGTATTCTCGTGATTCTGGCTTCGGACTTCTTTACAAGTTTTTCAAGGAGAGCTCTGGTGGATCCGATGTACCATCTCCTGTGGAATTGGCTCGTTCTCTACGTGCAAACATTGACCACTTCTTCGTGGAGGACAATATCCTGTATTATCAACCTTCTGTGGATGACCCGCGTCGGATTTGTGTACCAGACGACACCGACCTGCGCAACGCGATCTTTTATGAATATCACGACACTGCTACCAGGGGTCATCCAGGGTATTTGAAACCTCTGTTGGCAGTGCAAACCACGTTTTACTGGCAACGGATGAATCGCTCAACTCGACGCTATGTTGCTTCGTGTGAAATGTGTCAGAGAATTAAGGCATCTCATCGCAAACCGGCCGGACTACTACATCCTCTCGAGATACCATCGAATCGGTGGACTAACATCTCAATGGACTTCATTACGGGTCTAACGCAGGACCGTTGAACTGGCTGTGATGCGATCATGGTGGTAGTCGACCGCTTAACAAAGCGTGCACACATTATTTCGACTACTACAACTTGTACGGCAAAGGAGGCAGCTCGTTAACTTCGTGACAACTATCAGAAATTACACGGATTACCATCGAGTATTGTGTCTGATCGGGACACAAAATTCACCTCAAAGTTTTGGTCTCAACTCATGGCTTTTCAACAGACTCAACTCCAGCTCAGTTCCGCCTTCAGACCAGAGACCGACGGCCAGACGAAAAAAAACAATCCATTTCGTCGCAGATTATCTTCGCGCCTACGTGAATGCTCGTCACAACGACTGGAACGACAAGCTAAGTCTCGCTGAGTTCGCATAGAATTTCTGGGTTCACTCAAGTATCGGTATGGAGCCATTCGTTGCAGACCTCGGGTACGTTCCAAGATCTGTCGTCGACTTGTCGACTTCACTCCCTCGGCGACAACGATCACACGCGGCATCTTTTGTGGAGCACCAGAAATCGGTGTTGCAACAGTGTAAAGATATGCTCGAATATTTGCAGGCGACAATGAAGTATTTCCACGACCGCAATAGACCAACATATCGGCTTGCTGAAGGGGATCAAGTGCTGCTGGACACGTCCAATCTGGACCTTCATCATCTCGGTACTACTGGTAGTCGCAAATTGTCCCCACGATTAATCGGTCCTTATCCTGTTTTATCATCCACGACGCCCGATACTTACAAGATTGGCATGCCTCCAGGACTTCGACTTCATAACGAATTTCACATATCCTACTTGCGGCCGTATATATTCGATGCGAACCCTCGACGGCTCAATGACTTTCCGAGACTTATCACTCGCGATGGACACTACCGACTTCAAGTTCAAGCCATTCTCGATCGTTGTAGTGGGTCACTCGGCTAGTCAAAATAATTATTTTAGTACTGCCGTGCCATTAACAGCAGGTGACATGAGCAACATAAGATAGCTTGATTTCACTAAACGTGGATGTTCCAGCCACCCCAACAGACATCGCTCGGTACGCGAGACCAGCGCAATTGAAAGCATGTACAACCAAAATACTAACTACAGGGCACCACTCTATCGTTTTACCTGACAAGCACAGCGATGCAACTCCGGTTAGTACGTAGAAGTAGTGTTTCAACAAAATAAATAAACCGGTAGCTCGAACCCGAGTTCTGGTTAAAACAGTAGAGTTTCGGCTTCGAGTTCACCACTCGGGGGGGGGGGGGGGGGGGGGGGGGGGGCGAGCCGGAAACTGTGCGTTGCACACTGTGGTTGCACACTATAATACCGGCAGCCCCTTTCCGCCAACAAATTGACGGACTTCTTGTAAAATAAAAAAAGTCCATGTGCAACTGTAGGTATGAAGTACCGTAGCTGTATTTCTCGATCAGCACAAAAAGCGGAACGACGTTACCGCAACACAACGGCGACAAGACGACAGCTCTTACGGCAACACATCTGCCCCTTTTGACACAAGGAACAACATAAAAAATGTGTCAAAGCAACACAGCTCGGTAAACTATTATCCGGGGTCTGATAGATTACCGTTATTGTCAAAGTTACCACTCCGCTCATTCACAAAATTTACATTATAAGTGCTCATTCATCATTTGAAAAAAAAGACTCGCAGTGACCAAGCCAGCTTGGGCTCCATGAACGATTCAGCTAGCACCGACCGGACGCATTCAACTGGCGACGAGGTCCCCCGACGCAATCCCCGCCACAAGGAGCGGATGTGCAAGGAGCTGCTACGGTCTCGACTGCAGCAAATCGAGCTACTGGGGGAGAAGCTCGAGCGACTTTCCGAGTTTTCGCTAAAGCTGATGGATCTCCATGAGGAGATTGCTGTTATACTCGCACGCGAAAAGCATGATACAATGCGTCTAGCAGCTGCAACCGGGGCTTCTGCTCACGACGTCGGATACGTTGTATCGTATGCTATGGCGCTCGAGGAGTGCTGCAGTATTTTGCTGGATCAGGCTTTGTAAACGAATTACAAAAGCGATAAAGAAGGCATAAGGAGGTTTACGTAGCAAAGTTAAGTCGACAAACGAATGCATATTATATTTTAAACGCTGAAAACCGTTCCTGACCGGTCGCTTCTACCGCTTTCGCTCGCTTATTTGATTTCGTAGTCACCTCTGGTTGCATCAAAATTATCCACATGATACGCAGTGGCATGATGACGACATCGTCTTGTGTGACGGTTGAGTTAGCAAAAGCGGTGCTATCCTTGAGTACTGCATATGTTTGGGCGATACACAACACCCCGCATGAAGATCCATCTGGCTGTGTTGGCGCATTAAGCCACACGCCATTTTCGACGACAGGAAAATCAGTAGCTTGCATGGTCTCATGATGCCAGTTCCGTAAAATTTTAGCCATTGTGTCCTGGAAAATGGCTTCCATTGTTGCTAGAAATTCCGTCCCACACAAGGGTTCGTAATAGTACGGTGTGATGCTGGGCGTTTCCTGCTGATAGGCCATTCTAACAATGATGACGCCCCAGTGATTTCCGTTTAGGTGAACTGGCAACACCACATAATGGAATGACGATATTCGTGTCTTCGGAGGGCTGGGGCATCCCATCGTCGGAGCGAACGAACTCAGTGCGTAGCAGTCACCAAGCGCACCGCAGATGCAGCGAATAGTAAAGTCAATCACGAGGTCGTTTAACATTCGAGTCCGGGCCAGGCTTCCCACCATATTGTCCACCCTGATAGAGCACGCAGCACTCGTAAGCCTAAATTCCGAGTTAAGGCAAGATCCGCGCAGAATATTTGCCGCTTCGTTCGCCAAATCTTTGTGTTTCTCGCCCGCTTCGGAAGGGAATAATACTTCCGAATCAGTCTCTTCGTCAAACAACAGTGGCGTATCGAGCATCGTTTCCCACTTAGTTGATAGAAGCCATTCCACATCTGCGTACCATGCAGTGCATTTTGCACAAATGTTGTAGAACTCTTTCATTCGGTACACAGCCCCGCTAGACATACAATCCAAAGGGTGCAACACAAGAAACAACACAAAACGTGAGCAACACAAGAAACAACACAAAAATGTTAGCAACACAAGAAACAACACAACCTGATGAGCAGCATTGCGAAGTACGAACCTGGTGAACTTCGGAGTTCCGCCCGAGAAGAAAGCTACGATCTCCTTAGTCGTTCCTTCCGAGTGCTCCGAGTCGGAATTATTGGCGAAATATTTGGGTTTGGATCGCTTGTTCTTCTCTTCTTGTATAACCGCACTCAGCTTTGTCACCAGGTGCTTGGGCACAACGAAGTTGTAGTCGAACTGTTCTGTTCGCACGTAGGCTCGTTGACTGCGCGCAGCCCGTGCGCCGATGAAGTCGTCCGTCATGGCAGTAGGGTAAGTTGCCAGAATTGATCGGACGTACTCGACGTCATTTGTATTGTTTGCCCACTCGAGTACTCGCGAAAGTACTGGTGCGCTTTTGTCTGGAAGTGTAATAGCTGCTAGTCGTTGCGGCTTCGCCACCGCTTTTATCCGCGCCTGTTTCACCTTCTTTCGTTGATTGTGCCGGGGCTTAGCTTTGGGTAGCTGAAGTACTTCAATCTTGTCGTTTTTTCGCGCAGGTGGTTTTGAAACAGCCTTTGCCTTTGTTTTTACAATTTCCTTTGTCAGTAGCATGTTTTGCTTAGGCGGCGTAGACCCCGACTCAGACGAACCCAGTTTTGTCTCCCACGTTTGCGTCAAAGTTAGGAGCTTGGTGTTGCAGCTTGTGCTGGTTGATTTACGGCTTGTGGTGCTTGTTTTGGAATCCGACTTCACGAAATGTTGTCGCTCGTGGTCATGGGGGGGGGGGGGGCTGTACATTGCCTCCCGCAACTAGTAGACCGTGTTCAGCTTGCTCCATGTCACGAATCATTGCCATTGTGTCGATGAGATCAGCTGGATCAATGTCAGATCCTGTATCACTCTCGTTAGCATCACCAAGAGCCGCAGTATCGTCCGTGCTATCGTCGGGCATCGTTGTCGCAGCTGACGTGTATGTTGGTAGCTTTTGCATGCCATTGCGAACTATCTCTTTCCACGATTGCAGTGCTGGGTAGAATGCTGGACTGGTTAATCCGGCAAGGTACTCAATTACTGGCTCGAACGCAGCTTTTGCATAGCAGTACTTCTCTTCCGATGATAACACCACCACATTTGCCTGTTCACGTCGCCTCAGCTTAACATATACAACCCGCGGCTTTTTAGTCCGAGATCGCAGTCCACTCCGCTCAACCCCACGCGGCGGTGGTACTTCCGGGTTCACACCTTGTGTTGCCGAAACATCGTCTTGTGTTGCTTTCCATACTTCTTGTGTTGTTTCGGTTTCTTGCTCTGTTTCGTAAACTTCACTGACGTCGGATGGCTGCGTAGCGCCGTCGTGGGAGATGCATTGACCCGCATCTTTCATCGCTGCCTGCACTGTCTGGAGCATGCATACACCATCTGCAAATTCTTGATCCATATTCGCCATCGCCAGCATATCCCAGCGCTTAGGTATAGTTGATACTGGCAGACTCTCAAATTGATGAACATTGGCAGCGATGTACATCAAATGTTGACATGGTAGATTGTAGCTGCAGTAGAACAGACACGAACATGACCACTGAAAGTCGTTGCATTGATGTGTAAGCTGCCCCGTTCGCACTACCCACTCACCAACATCAGAACCACGCTTAATGCATGTTGTCGCAGCACTGAATACCATAAAGTAGTCCCATTGCGTGCGTACGCTAGCCAGCATTGTGTCGCTCAGGTGCTTTGACACTAGAGAGAGAAATCCGGGAACGCCATCGGGCTGTCGCGACCTTGATGTATGCTTGTGCATAGCGGTAATGAGATGGAGCCTGGTGAGATAGTAGTCCACTCACTGTTGAGTCAAGTCGGGGGCGCTTCCCCAGCAGAAGTTTTAGCTGGTTCCAGTTTGACTCGATCCTGTTCGTCGTCGTGTTACCGGCCGTGAATGATTTGCCCCTGACGTGGTCTGCCCACATTCCAACACAAGATTCCCAATTCGCCTCGAAATATTTCTGCAGCGCTGGGCATTCTAGCTTACAAATTTGTCTGAACGTGGATACTTCTGAGTCGAACGTCGCTTTGGTTTTACTGTTTTCAGCAACACAACCGGCAACATATAGTTAACAACACAAGAAACAACACAAGCTAGCAACACAACAAACAACACAAGCTAGCAACACAACAAACAACACAGCACAAACACGCACCAGTATATGAGTTTCGCGAATGCCGATTCCAACGTTTCCCTCTCTGTCACCTTCAAATTATACTCTTTCCGCTTACAAACCTTGCGCCAGTACGTTAGCGCATGAAACTGACAAAGTAAAACATCAGCGCCAGGAAATGCCTTCTTCAGCACTCGCCACTCAACGAAGTCCTTGTCGATGATGACGGTCTGGATTGATTGCCAGGACGGATTCTTGCGTTTGAAAAACTCAACAATGAGCTCCATCGTGACAGCTTTTTGGTCGAGGGCTAGAAAATCAATTACAGACATTCCTCTGCCTGTAGCAGTTGTAACTACAAGACTCCCTGTAGCATATACACGAGTATGATATCAGACCTCACTTCAAGGATAATATAATTATCGACGTTACCCAGATGATATCCCAAATTATTGGTCCCATGTGTCCAGTCCATGACTAGCGTGTCACCCCACTGTGCGAAACATTTTTTCTGAATGCACGTTTGCATCGCAATCACACAAGTGATATCCATTTGGTCCTGAACTAATAGGACATCATTGCCGGCATTCCCGTCAGCAAAATAATCGAGAATAGTTTTAGTGCGCTCGAGGGTTGTCGTGCCCAATACTTGACGGAGCAGATTTCTCGTTTGTTGTGGTGTTAAAACCATATCTGGATATCATCAACGAAAAAAAAAGGAGAGTGATTATAAATTAAGTTAGCAAAACTGAATAAAAAAATAGATACTGCTACAGCCAAATTCACCAGCGACACCCACCAAGCTGATTCGAAAGATATCGGTTGATATCAGAAGTGCTCGTTTTCATTTCTGTCAGAAGCCCAAGCTCCTTGCGCACCTGGGGTGGGACCGACAACGACTTGGCCCCGCGATAGGAATCGTAGATATTCTTGCTTGTCTTGTGATTGTGGGTGGAGATCTAAGCAAATAATAGTTGTTAAGAAACGTTAAAGAAATGCATCATAATAGCCATACCTCCGAGTCCAGATCCACAGTCACCTTCCATTTAGCAACTCCTTTTTCGACAACGTTGACAGTTCTCGCCAAGAAACTTGCCATGCATCCCGTGTATCGCAAGTCACAATCACGCCGTCCATCACCACGAGCCGACTGTGTTGCGCCATGAGTGCACCACATTCGTTTAAAACTGTGGAAAAACCGCTCGGGAATGATTGTTGCCCTAGGGCGACTTGATTAAGCAACACAACAAGCAACACACACAAATAACATAGCAAACAACATAACAAAAATCAACAATGTTAGCAACAGCGCATGCTGTTCATGTGCCAACAAAATACGGACCTGTTGCACTTGGCACGGGTTTCAGAGCTTCGAACGCGATAGTGCAGATAATTTTCAGCCTCGTAACAGCGAAGGGCCTCTTGAAAAGTCTCCCAACTGTCAAACGTCCTCACTGGAAGTGGTGGCTTGACGTTTTCGACTGCCTGATGTGCCTTCATCATCTTTTCACGACTGTCGTACGTTTTTGTCCGGCGTCGCACAATTTTGCTCTTCGCCGACGCCGTGAAATGAGCCCCAGTTGATCCCAGGCTCTCTGTGCCAGCTTTTGGTCGCTTTGGTGAGGGATCTTCGCTTTCGTTCATCTCAAAGGCACCATGGCAGGATTTGCGGCTGTACGGCACGGACAGCTGCTTCCGTTTGCGACTTTCTTCGATGGCATTGGTCCGGGCGGCATCAACAAATGCGCGTGCATAGTCTTTAGTTTTGTAACCATAGTAAGCAACATAGTAAGCAACATAGTAAGCAACACAAGTAATGTATCAGCAACAAAAGAAATCGACCGAGATATATACCTGTATCGGCCAACGCGTTGTTATCACCCGGCTCCGCGGCGGTGGCTTTGGCGTCTGCAGCCACGGCCTTCTCGCGCGCAGCGTCATCCTTCTCGCTCGCTGCAACACTGGTGGCGTCGTCGTTCTCACCGGCAGCCACATCCTTCTCGCCCGCCGCAAAACTGGCGGCGTCGTCGTTCTCACCGGCAGCCACATCCTTCTCGCCCGCCGCAACACTGGCGGCGTCGTCGTTCTCACCGGCAGCCACATCCTTCTCGCCCGGAGCCACGTCCTTCTCGCCCGTAGCCACGTCCTTCTCGCCCGCCGCAACGCTCTTCTCCCCGGAAGCGCTGTCGTTCTCGCCCGCCACAACGCCCGTATCCTTCCCACCCGGTAACGTATCGACCTTGCGCGCATCATCGCAGGCTTCGTTCTCCAGGCCCTCCATGTCTGCATCCTCATTTGCGATATCCTCAACCGTAGCCAGAGGGTCATCAACGTAGTCTTCGTCGCTACTGGAATCGTGTATAAATCCGCGTCCAGCAAGTAGGTAGTCGACATGCGGTCTTGCTCGTAGACAGCGCCCTATACATGATAGAACACAACGTTGTAGATTAGGACAACGTGCTGCAGGCTGCCTGTCACTATGTCCCCCGTGTCTTACCTGTGCTCTGCGCTTCTCGGCGCGCTTGCTGCTTCGGCATCTTGCTTTTCCCCCCTTCTTGGAAATGAAAGGTCTGTACAAGTCGTACTTATTGAATCTCGTACTTAATAGACACTGTAAAATTTACATTTCCGCTTTTGAGATTTTTAGCGTAATATAACTTGCAATAACTTACCCAGCAACACAAAACGCCATTGTGTTGTTCTAAAAGAGAAATCGTCATGTTGTAGTTATGTTGCGGTACCGACTCCGCAAAAAGCGCGCCAAAGATTAATAAACTGCAAATTTGGCGCCAAAACCCGTCTCCCACTTTCACTTTCGCCCAATCACCACTTCCCAAATCGCCCATCAGTCTTCCCCAACCGAAAACTCTGACATGAGCCGTTATCGGGCGTGCGGCGGGTCTTCCTCGCGCTACGCGAACTCCGGCGCCTTCTCCATCCCCGACTCCGACTTTCAGCGTAGCGACACGATGCTCAAGAGGCGTCGACAGCTTTCTCCTCCGCGCGCAGTCGCCTCCGCATCGCGCCGCTTTGCAGTGTCAGACGGTACAATCACCATGCGCGCTAGGTCCAAGTCCAAGTCGCGTGCTCGAGCCATGGCTCGCAAAACGCCAGGCCAAGAGTTTATCGCGCTGGGCAGTAACCGCGCGGCCAGTGCTACCACACTCAACACCAATAAGGCCAGGTACTATAACCGACCTGAGCCCTACCAGGCTGCTCCTCCAACCCCGTCGACAACTGCAGCCAGAGCGAGATCGCGCTCACTTGGCGCCCGCAAGGGCCTGTGGGGCAATGATTCGCAGCCGGCGAGTAGTGGCCGTCGCAACTTGTCGCCAATCTCGACCCGTACGCGCTCCAAGTCTGTCACAAGGGAGAAACACGACACGGAGGCGGCCATTCGTTGGAGTCAAAGAGAACGCTCCAAATCGGCAGCCAGACGCACTGGTGGGGCACCCAGAAGCTCCCGCAAGGAGTCGACGACGTCATATAGAGCCAGTAGAACTCAAAGCGGGAAAAAGCGGGAGCGGTCCAAGTCCAGAACGCGCGAGCGTGGACGGGAACGGGAGCGATCTTCGAGTCGTGCTCAACGCTCTCAACGCTCTAGAACTGTTGACACAAACGACGAAGAAGAGAAACCGCGCACAAAGTCCTCACGTAGCGGCCGACGTAGCGGTAGTAGCCTCCAGGAGATTGAGGACGCCATTGCAGACACTGAACAGGAGTTAGAACCGAAGAAAAAGGATCTGGAAGATCTAAAGGAGCAGCTGAAGAAGCTCCAGAAGCGTGTCGAGAGCAAGTCGATCGAGGTGTACGACCTTCAGGTCGAGCTGGATGCACTGAAAATGCGTCGAGAGCGTCGACTGCCATCGCGTCGCAGTGGAAGCAGCCGCGAGGATAAAACGTCGAGACGATCTAGGAATACGAGCAAGAGCAATCGACGTGATACTCGACGATCAAGTAGCCATCCGCGAGCGTCCAAGCGTCCTTGTATCGTGGATGAAGACGATGAAGGCAGTGATGACGATGACTGTGTCATTATCGATTCGAGTGAAGCGAAACAAGAACTAGAAAACAGTGCCGCGTCAGTCAAGAGCAGAGTCGTGCCTGTTGAGGACTCAATGCCAGATCTTTTCTGGGGCCGCTCAAATGTACCGAAGCTGCTGGCGAATCACCGTTTCCGCGCCATCCCAGACGGTAGCAGTCGTAAGGGCCGCCACTTAGCCTTTAACCCGATTCAGCCCCAAATCTTCGCCACAAGCCCTGATGAAGGGGGCCTAATCTTGTGGAGCTACCAACGTCAGGACCAAGACATCGCCAAGGTGGTAGCTCTCACGCCACCATCATTCCGCCGTGATAATCCTTGTGCTGAAGCTATCTCGTGGAGCCCAGACGGAAACCGCATGGCTATGGCTTTCCGTGACCCTTTGCAAGAGAAAGGAGAGTTCTGCATTGTGCAACTCCACCAGCTCAAACTGGAAGATAGTGACATGCCGCAGCCCATTCCGCGTGATCGAATCACCTCAAAGCGCACCGTTCTGCACTCACGAGGTATATCTGCGATCGACTGGCTGCCAACTGGGTTTGGAGCGGAAACTACAAGTCATCAATTGGTCACGACTGGCAACTCTGACCACGCCGTTGTGCTCTGGGAAGAGCACGAAGACAGCCAGCGTGGTGGATTGGATTTGAAGTTTACTGTGCTGCACCGAGACCACCGCAGTGAAGTCAAATCGCTCTGTGTTCACTCTCAACGTGACTCTCTGTACACTGGCGGACTTGACGGATTGCTGATTCGTTATGACCTGAAAAAGGGATGCAGCGACATCGTGATGGAGCGTCGCAAACCGAGTATCTCCAAGATCAACGCCGTACTGGAACATCCACACAATCCGAACCTTTTAATGGTCAGCTCCGTGGAGCAGAGTAGACACAATTTGCTGATGCACGACCTGCGTCAGCGCTATGACCGCAACGGGATGTCGCTGACATGGGAAGGGAGCTCCATGAGTCAGTACGTCGTGCCGCGGTGGTCGCCTGCAGGCTATCACGTCTCGTGCGGCAGCAAGACCGGTGTGGTGAACATCTGGGACGTGCGCATGCGTGGGGAAAACTACCCTGCGGTGTTGCCCCAGCAATCTCTTCGCGTGCATCGTAAGTGCTTATTTTACATGATTATCTGCCACGTGCAAGTTATTTTTTTAACCTGTCGTCTCTTGTCTATGTACTCATGTAGACAAAACGGTACTGCATGCAACTTGGCACCCGCGATATGACGGCATGTTCAGCGTCTCCCACGATCGAACGCTTGGTCTGCTCACGTTTCGATAAGCGTGTGTGAGCAAAAGTTATGGAAGTGTTCTTGTTGCAATATACTAGTAGCTTAGGTTTGTTGAGCGTTTTTTTGGGCCACGGCAAATCTACAGCGCTTTGGGAACACATCACTGTGCATTTTTTTTAAGGTGGGTCTGATATAATCGCGGGGGCTTTGAACCATCCAAACACGGATGCCGACAGAGATATATGATATGCTACTGTGTACATACGCAATCCACCAATAGCATTATTACGAAGGAACTAGCCGAGCGCCACCGCTACGCGGCGGTAGTTTAGGCTTTATTCAAGTTGTTTGCCTTCCAGCCTCCGCTTCGCTTCGGGTGGATAATTATTCTAAAAACTATGAGCCCCGATGTGCCTAAATCAACTTCTTTAATGTCATAAATTTGGGTTTAATTTAGACCATTCGCTACAAAATGCTGAGCTCCCAGTAAGCCGTGCAACTATTCCTACAAAAACCCGAGCACCTAGCATCATACTTACCATACTTAAAAAAGATTATTGTACATGTAGTGATCTTGGCACAGTCTCTTTATTATTGTTGGCTATCACTGTCAGAATCACCTGCACTTCAAATAGCATGTCTACAAATGCCACACAATGTATTTAGCTTTGCGTCGTGCTCGATATCACGGGCCATTTCTTAGCCGCTATGAAACTCAGCTCACATCACCGCAAACGATAGTAACGGCCTGTCCAGCTTGCACTACTTACCTGCTTGTATTTAATACTGCCTATTTCAGCTTGAAAGTAACTAAAAACTGTTCACTTCTCATATCAAACTCAATGAAAGCAAAAAAATATTCAAATTGTACTATTTTTAATGTATGTAGCGTTCATTTGGTGCTGATTCAGAATTAGCACTCGAATCTGTGCCAGTTATGATTGAAGTATTTGGATATTGTGTCGCAAGACGCCTTGCTGCTCACGTTAGCCATATTGACTCCGTCGTTAGTAACTTCGACTGGTAGGTGAGGCTGGAACGCTTCAGGGTAGTCCTCGGAGCAGTCCTCAATGTAGTCAGGGTCGGCGGCCTGAAAGTCATATAACACCTCGATGTCGTCGTCGACCCGTAGACGTTCGATGTTCCGGGCTTCGGCCATACTACACTTGGAAGCGTTTTGGCGAGTACTTGTCAAAGCTAGTTCAACTAGTACTTTAGGGGAGACGGTTCTGAGAGGGATTCCCTCGTCGTATTGACGACAAGCGTGAGATACCACACCGGCGACCACCACGACAAGAGTGTCGGCGAGACTCCAGCCGGTCCACTCGAGGCAGTAGTTGGTAGCCAGTAGGAACAGTACAGCCCCAACACCCACAGGTCCCAGGAGTAAGAATTCCACCAGGTCAAATACGTTGACCGGGGTGTACAGCAGCAGGGAAAGGCATAGTAGTACCAGCCAGCAAGTGGCTTCTCCCACCGCGTACAGGCGCATCCAGGTGGCCTTGAGAGCGTCCCAGAAAGCATACCAATATCGTATGCTCGAGTCTCTTGTACGGAGGAGGACTTCCGGGATGTAGTCGGAGAAGGTCACCTTGCCGGCGATCCACCAACTCCGCAACATCCGTCCATAGCGACCATACTTCTCTTCTCCTTTGAGCAGAACGATAGGAGGCACAGCGAATAGCCCACTCCATACTCCATACGCGTAGGTAGCATCCCGAAGTTGTCGAAGTTCGTTAGCTTGAAGCACGTCTCGGTCCAACGACGCACAGTCGCCCCAAATATCGCAGTTCATTCTGACCACACGCCACATTTGGGTCAAGAACTCCCAGGTAACGTTACGTAGAGGAGTCGTTAGGACCCAGACCGTAACGGCGCCTACGTACACAGGCCACAGCTCCCAGCGGGCGTACTCGTAGAAAACGCTAGCGTGGAGTTCCATTTAGTGGAGAGAACACTCGGCAAATAAGAAACTGAGTACACCCGAAGCGAACCTTCTCGACGTTGTTTGACTCCCATCGGTCTTAGTCGGTATCCATCAGTCAAGTCCAGTAGCTGGGAAAGGAGAGCTCCGATTCTTCGTCCTTTTCAAGAGTCCCTCTTGCACCCAATACACAGTTATCTCAGGAATCTCGGGAGAGACAGGACCGGAGGTCCAAAAATCGACGGTCAGTCTTCCGTCTCATTCGGCATTTTGCCTCGACCCCAGACGCTACCCTCGGCACCCTCCCTCTTCGTTACCCCAGTATGGGCACTCCGCGCGGAAGGCGCCTCGCAGACCCAAGCATCGGACTCCGACGGCGCTTCTTCCGACGACACTCCGGCCGACGAGCGCTTCTGGGTTCTCATGCGAGCCGTCCTCACCGCGAACGCCAGCTCCATCGGTCTCGAGCTACTGGAGACATCGAGCCGCGATCTTGGACGACACGGGGAAGGTCTCGGACGCTTTGACGGGGCCGATAGTGATCATGCCTAAACCGGCTCGGCAACCGACTCACGGGAAGCCACCTCGACACCCACGCTTCACGCAGGGCGGTCGATTTCCGCTTAAGAGCGTCAGTACCGGCTCGACGAAGAGGAAGACGATTACGGAGATTCCTCGCTCCGGTAAGAAGCATGCGAGTCACCCGTGGTCCTCGTTCGTGCTGCCTTTTAAGTTGTCGGACACGACTCCTTCTCCAATTGTCGACGACTTGAAGCGGGTTTATTACGAGGCGGCCGAGCTTGGTCAAGAACCGTACCAGCTAGCGTATCCGTGGCCGGACTCGCACTTGTGGTACAGCCCGGAAGAGTACCCGCACGTGCCCGCTTCTCACTGGCGTTTCTGGAATGAGAACCGTTCCAAGTTCTGAGACTGGCAGACGAACGTTCCGTTGAAGACCTCCAGCGCTCCGACTCAGCGGCGCAAGGCCGAGATGACGGCGGTGGTTGCACACGTCTGGTTTCTGAGTATTTGCATCGAGACCTGGGGCTACTTCGGCTTCCTTCGTTAATTCGAGAGCTGCGCGCACCGACGTCGCCTCATGCGGATGGGGGGGACAGCCTGGCCGGAACGCTTCAGACGCCAAGTCCTACAACGGTCCGGTCATCGACAACTTGTCCAAAGTCTACTCGCGTGACTCGGGAGCGTACTCGCGTAAAGTGAAGAACGCTCTTAAACCGTTCCGGATCGATGAGGGAGGTTTCACGACGATCACGGAGTTGTTGGAGCACACCGGGGCCCTGGACCCAAACAGCTCGAAGCCGGACAGTCAGCTCACGGACCGGGCTTTAGCTCTCGTTCTGCTGGACATGAAGTCGAAGGAGGATCACGAACCTCTTCGGGTTGGAGACCGTTCGAAGGGGATCTGACATGCACTAAGCCACTGCCCTCGTCTTCAGAAGATGTCAACCATACTCTCGCGCGAACGGGAGAAAGGAGCTCTTCGAACACCAAGAGTAACTCATCTAGATTCGTCAGAAGCGGACTCAGCGGGATACGCGGCGAATGAGCGTACCGACGGTACCTACACGGCGGTCTGGGAGGAAGCGAGTGAGGAAGAGTCGGCTTACGAAGAGGATGAAGCCGAGAGTGACTCCGAAGAACTCCGCCCCGTTAAGAAAACGCTGCGCCTGTCTTCTAGTTCCGACGAGAGTTCGGAGGACGACAAGCGTCCCAACAAGCGTCTGCAGCTTTCCCACAAGCCTCAGAAGTCGAAGGAGCGCACGAAGCGTTCCCGCTCCCCGTCTCGTAGTTCTACCTTCCTGAAGAAGTCTCGTGTTAGTTCGTCGCGCAAGCGATCCCCTTCACCTTCACGCGCTAACGGCAAGCTCAAAGCGCGCGCCGCTTCGTCAGAACGTTCGGTCTCTCCCCTACGGTCACGATCGAAGTCCCCAGTGCGCAAGAAGTCTCGGCGGTCACGTTCGGAGGAGCGTTCAGCGTCCCGGTCGAAGTCTCCGACTAAGCCCTCGGCCACCAAGGCGAGTAAGGAGTCCAGGTGGGACAAGGTGAGATCACCTTCCCACGCGAAGGGGAGTAAAGCCACTTCCGACAGACCACCCGACGGCAAATCGACGACTTCCCCGTCAGCTCCAGCGTCGCGGGACGGTACGCGTAAGCGTTTGCTTCGCCTTTGGCGTCTCCTTTGAAGAAGGCAGTGTCTCCTAAGGGACGCTCGGCTTCGCGGTCTCCGTCCGCACCTCGGAAGTCGAGCTCACCGGGAGAGCACTCTGCTCCCAGTTCGCCGACTAAGAGATCCGACAAAACAGCCTAACGTAAGGCCGTCGAGAAGTTAGTGATTCGTACGAGTCCAGAACCGTTCCCACTGGATGAGTGTAGGAGTAGTGGTATCGTCTTCTCTTTTAAGTTTCTTTTTGCTTTTCACCATGATTCATTCCCCATTTGTTGTTTTCGTTCTTCCTCTTGCAATCGCGGTAAAATTGTTTTTTCTTTTCGGTAGGTAGTAGACCAGCCACTTGTAATGTAGAATCCAAAAATATACAGAGTCGTAAGGAGTGTTCTTCAGGACACTTCCGAAGAAGGTGGGGCCGCAAGCTTACTCAGGCTCAGTGGATCGACCCGTCACGACTCCCTTCTCCTAGAAGAGCAACGCTTCTTCGTCTACAGCGGCGTTAGCATCTTTCAACCGCGCGCTGCGACGTAGTTCTGGTAGGCCTTCCTCCCGACGACGGGTCTCTTCGAACGCCTTGATCAGAGCGGCGTAGGTGGGCAATAGAGTGTTTCGAGGTCTCCAAAGCGTCTCATAGGTAGCCAACAACACCAGGAACTGCTCTTCTCGGTTCTTTTTGCGTCGGGCGATTATGTCGATCACGGAGCAGGGAACCCCAGTCAGGGCTGCTTCTTCCCCTCCAACCAGGAGTCTCTCCACAAAGCTAGTAGACGGGAGGTCTTCTTCCGATAAAGGTCCGTCGTCGTCAACACCCGGACTCGTCTGGACCCCATCAGGTACTTCGGAAGGGAACGGTCGGCTCCACCGCCCTTGGAAACGTTTCAACCTACTGACATTAATAGTCACGACTCGGTTGGGGTGAGAAGGAATGGTCATTCGATAGGAGCTCTCTCCCACAGTCCAGACCACACGGTACGGACCATGCCACGCGAAAGCGAGTTTCTTCGTGGTCTTCTCCCCGCGACGAGCCCGAAAGTACTGGTAGACCCACACCGGGTCTCCCTCCTCGAAATTAATCGATACCTGGTTACTCAGTCGTTGCTCGTGTCTGCCCTGGGCCTTCAAGAGTTGGCGTTCTACTAATCGTCTCGTATCTCGTAGAGCTAAGAATAGCTTTCGTCGGTAACTAGCGACTTCGTTACTCTTCCACCCGTTGTTCGTGTTGAGAAACGCGAGGTCCAGGGGTAACACCGGGTCCCGGCCATACAGGCTGAAGAACGGTGAGTCTTTAAGGGCCTCGTGATAATACGAACGGTATGCGAATAGTACTCGGGGAATATATAAGTCCCAGTCGTTTTGAGCCTCGTTGACATACATCTTTAGCATTCCGATCAGTGTATCATTGAAGCGTTCGATCAGCCCTGAGTCTGAGGGTGATAAGCAGCTCCAAACAACTTCTAGAAGGATCGGGCCAAATTCGATATGAAGTTAGATCCTTGGTCGCTCAGCCGTTTCTGGGGGACTCCGTGTCGCGAGATCACCTCGTTAATCATTATCGCCACGAGCGTCACGGTGTCTAAGCGAGCCACAGGGAACGCCTCGACTCATCTCGTAAAGTAGTCAGCGAAGACGAGTATGAACTTGTTGCCTCGAGGAGTAGCCACTGGGGGGCCTATGGCATTCACCACTAGTAGAGAGAAAGGCCCGGATAGTTCTTGTACTGGCATTCGCTGCATCCGGCCATTCCTCCAAGGGCGATAGCCTTTACCCCTGCTGCAAACGGTGCATTCTCGAACATATTCGGCCACATCCTTCTTCCAGCCGTGCCAGTAAGCGTGCTTGCGCACTTTGTCGAGCGTCTTAGTAACTCCGACATGCGCGGCAAGTACATCCTTATGACAGTGATGCAGTACGGTTGATATGAAAGGCAGGGGAATCACAGGTACTTCAAGAGTAGACGCGGGTCCAGCGCGAGCCTTCAGGTGCACGCGACGCATGAGCACTCCGTTCTTTACCGAGTAGTTAGGGGCCATCAGCAGGATTTTAGTGCGCATTTGAGGGTCCAGAGCTAGAGCTCCATCGCTTAGGAACGCTATCATAGCTTGGATCCAAGGTGTCCTCTTTTGCTCTTCTACGAAGCGAGTCTGTTGTAACCCGAACACATCAACTGGGGACACCAGGCGTTGGTCAGTAACCTCTTCCTCGTCGGGAGACGCTAGGTGTCCAGATCCGCCCGCGTTCTCGGGTAAGGGCTCTGAGGGGACCAGAGTCGAATCGAGAGGCGCAGTCTCCCCGACTTCGACAGTACCAGGGGGGACTCGTCAGCATCGTTGAGTAGCTCCGCCATAGAGATAGCATTGATGGTCTGGGTATGCGGTCTGGACAGACCATCCACATGACCCATACAAGTACCGGGCTTGTGGAACACCTTGAAGCGTAACTGAGACAACTCCGTGGCCCACCTAGCCAGTTTAGCGTTACTCGTGCGGTTAGTCTCGTTGAAGACCCACGCTAATGCTTTGTGATCCATGTACAGGTCGAGCTCGCAGCGATCTAGGTAGCAGCGGAGCTTGCGCGTGGTCCATACGATGCCCCAACACTCGATCTCCGAAGTACCGTCCTCCTTATAGACCCAGTTCTTCTCAGAGCCAACTAGTATTTTGCTCGCATAAGCTACGACTCTTTCGCGCCCATCCACGGTTTGCATCAAGCACGCTCCCACAGCGAGTTTAGATGAGTCCACATATAGATGGAAGCGCTTCGAAAAGTCGGGATACACCAGGATAGGAGGTTCCACCAGCTTACGCTTTAGTTGCAGGAAAGCGGCTTCGCAGTCGTCACTCCAGAAGAATCGGGCTCCCTTCATCTTGAGCCGTTCGATTGGGGCCGATATGGCCGCGTATCTCGGGATGTACCGCCTGAAGTAACTAGTCAAACCCAGGAACGCTCTCACAGTGTGCAAGTCGTGTGATCTTAGCACGTTCATCACTGACTTGACCTTCTCGGGGTTGGGCAAGATGCCAGAAGGAGTGACGATGTGTCCCAAGAACGCTACTTGGTCACGTGCCCACTTACACTTCTTCATCTTGAGCTGGAACCCAGCAGATCAGAACCGTTCCAAGCCTTGTTTTAGTCGCGCTAGGTGAGTAGGAAAGTCTTCACTGAAGACCACGCAGTCGTCGAGGTACACTAGACAAGTCCGCCACTTAAGGTCAACAAGCACAGTCTCCATCAGTCGTACGAAGGCCGGTACGGCATTGCACAGTCCGAACGGCATCACGAGCCACTCGAAGAGGCCATATTTGCAGGTGAAGGCAGTCTTCTCCACGCTATCTGCTGCCATCAGGACGTTCCAGTAGCCGGATGCTATGTCCATTGTAGAGAGCCGTTTAGCGTTACCTAGTACATCTAGAATGGCGTCGATGAGCGGCATCGGGTAGCAGTCCTTGATAGTGACAGCGTTCAGTCTTCGATAGTCAATGCAGAGCCGTATTCCGCCGTCAGGTTTGCGGATCATAAGCACCGGGCTCGCCCAAGGGATAGAAGAGGGTCGTACGAGCTCTTGCCTCAAGTATTCCTGTATTTCGGACTCCATCACGTCTCCTTCCGCCTTGGGCACTCGGTAAGGGGGTTGCTTTATAGGTGGGTGCTCTCCAGTATCGATAGAAACGTCGAGTAGGTATGTACGTCCAGGGTGCATCGAGGTTTCAACGAACATGTCCTTAAATGGTTGAAGGAACTTCGTGAATATTCCCTTCTGCTCGCCTCCTAATTTGGACTCGTCCAAGTTGACCCTGAGTTCCTCCTCGAGAATCCAATCTAGTCCGGGTACGGTCTCCTGAGTACCGATACGAAGGAGGCGGGACCTCGACGAAGAGGTTCTCGTGGCAGGATGCGCCTAAGACGATAGTGCACTTCCCGGAGCTGAAGATACCTCCTCTACCGGGAGAAGTGTGTCCCGTGGACCCCTCAGTAGTGGAAGATAATATCGCGCTGGCCCTGGGAGATTCTCCTGAGAGGCCCCCTGACCTCAACGAAACCGAGTACGGTTTGCTGGACTCTCGAGGTATCGTGCCTGACCCTTGGCGTGCCATTGTGCGACGAGCAGTATACTTCCTCGTAAAGGCTGAAGCTTCGAGTGGAGGTGACTGGTGTGAAGGGTGTATTGGCGAAGGGTCGCTAGAAGAATAAAAGAAAGATGACTCCCCGCTTCCCACGAAGCTCCAAGATCTCCTAAGCCGGATCGAGGAATGGATCGATTGCCTCGTTGTTCCCACTGACTCGCGGTCGAAGGAGTTACTAACTAAAAGAATTTCGGACCTCTACGAGAAGGATGCTGATCAACTACGCTTGAAAATCCTCGAGAGGAGTTCGCCCTGTCGACTATGTCGTTGGAAGGGTCCTGGTCCTATGTGCTCACCAAAACCGAAGCAAGTCCGTTTCGACTGTTCCTCTCTGTTCAACGACCGCACGGAAGCCCTCGGACCGAACTGTTCTTCCCGGGATAAGGCAAACGGGTTATACGGCTATGTGAACGTCGTCGCTGACGCTATGGAACCACGCCCCAAGCCGGGCCTGATGGAAGTACCGAGCTCTACAAAGAACTGGTCAGCTGACGAGGAAGAAGGTGTCGTCCCCCTCAGCACGCGGGTGGTCGGATCAGTGGGGGGCGTGGAAGCTCTATCGTGGGGGTTTATCGAGAACCTCCCGGCCGAACTTCTCATCGACTCCGCGGCCGTAGCGTGCCTAGTGCACCGGCGGATATTGAAGCGTCTCGGCTTGACTAACTCCCCTCTCCTACCCTACGTTAATAGTCTGAGCGGTGTGTCCGGGTCTGCGCTCGATATCGAAGGAGTAATCTACTTGCCAGTAACGTTGGGCTCCGTCGAGAGGAGGATACCGTTTGCCGTCGTACCTAAGCTACACGTCGACGCCATCCTGGGCACCAACGCTCTCAAAGACTTCCGCGCCGTGGTAGACTTGGACGAGAATACAGTTACGCTAAAGGACACGAGTGAGGTGTTCCCTCTGGGATCTCCTCGAGTGGAGTAATCTTACCTGTCCCGCATCTCATCTACCATTCGGCTCCGTCCTGGTGGACAAGCTCTAGTGGTTGCTGAGGTTCAAGGTCAACTGGGTGACGGGACCACTGGCCTCATAGAAGGGCTTTCTGCGTTGGATGACTCCATTATAGTTGCTAGGACTCTGTGCACTGTGTATAACGACCTAGTGATCGTGGAAGTGTGCAACCCCTCTATCGAGGACACTGCCATCAAGAGAAGCACTTAATTGGCGAGTGTTACGGTGATCCCCGAGACCGCGCTTCGGCGAGGAACCACTGCGAGTATGAAGCACGAAGCGGCCTGGCCCGGCTAGGCCCAGACTATGGACCGAAGAGCTCAAGACCATTGGGTCCACTCGGTCATTAGCACCTCGAGTACTACAGCCGAAGCCGAGATGTACCATCTTGCTCAGCCGACACACGAACACCAAAATACCGGTGTTGCCGTGTCCGTCGGCGGGAAGCCCAAAGATGAAGTCAAGACTCATCGACTTTCAACAGTCAGCCGGAACGGGCAGACTCTGTAGTGGAGCCGAAGCGTGCCCTGCGGGTTTGACCCGCTGACATGTTTCACATGTCTTCACGTACCGTGTGACCCACTTGTACATGTGGGCCCACCAGAAGGCCTGAGCGACCGACAGGAAGGTCTTCTCGCGACCCAAGTGGCCGCTGGAGGGCGCGTCGTGCGCCTCCGCGAGGATGTCGAGCTTCAGATCCTCCTTTTCGGGTACGACCACCCGTGGAGGTTCATTGTGCTCCACCCGGTAATAGAGGAGACCATCCTTCAACTCATATCGGTGGAGCCGGTAGCGCTGTCGCGACGAAAGCCTGTCGGACTTCGAGTTCGTTCCTGCTGCGAGGAACTTGACGATAGGCGTGACAGCCTCATCAGCCCGATACGCCTTGCGTATCCGATCATATAGATGCGTTATCGCCCGTGTGATGCGGGCCAACTCGTAGTCTGGACGCCGACAGAGGACGTCCACAAGCACGTTGACCTTGCCCGGCTTGTACTCAGCGCGGAAGTTGTACTCCGCTAAGAAGGACAGCCACCTCGCCATCCGTTGGGGGAGGCGAGGCGAATTTGTCGCCGTCCTCAAGGATGCGTGGTCTGCGTAGATCACAAAGGGCCGTGAGCCCAGAAGATGAACCCGAAACTTCACAAGGGTATACTTCATTGCCAGGAGATCGTTGTCGTGGATAGGGTAGCTCCGCTCGGCGGCTTTAAGCTGCCTGGACTGGAACGTAATTACTCGTTCATGTCCAGCCGTTTCGGCCTGCAGCAGCGCACAACCGATGACGTCGTCGGAGGCATCGCAGACGACGCTGAACGGCTTCACCTCGTCCGGCAGGGCCAGGACAGGGGCCTCTTGGAGACTGTCCTTGATGCTGTCAAATGCATTCTGGTGTTCTTGCTCCCAGCGCCAGTCCGCGTTCTTCTGAAGGAGGCCCGACAAGGGCTTAGCGAAGCCCGCGTACCCTGCGCTGTACTTGTGAAGGTAGTTGGTCAAGCCCAATCACTTTCGAAGATCCTTCTTGGATCGGGGCGTCGGTCATGCTGAAATGGCCTGGACCTTGTCTGGGTCAGCTCGAACGCCCACGTTGCTTACGAAGCAACCGAGAACCTTAATCTCTGGTGACGCGAAGACGCACTTGTCGATGTTGGCGTAGAGCTTGTTTGCTCTCATCACGTCCAACACTCGACGGAGGTGCCCCAAATGCACCTCCATGGCCGTCTTGCCTCCCTCGGCACGGCTATGGACGAAGATGCCGTCAAAGTACGTTTGTACGAAGGCGCGCAATGCCCTGAAGAATTGCGTCACCAGGCGGTTGAATGTCGCCGGGGCGTTAGACAAGCCCTGCGGCATGATGAGCCACTCCCAAAGCATGCTTGGAGTGCTCACCGCGGTGAGCGGGGTGTCGCTCTCGTCCATCAGGATCGGGTAGTATCCGTCTACCAAATCCAGCGCACTGTACAGTACGCTTCCGGCCATGTTTCTTGTTCAGCAACACATCATTTTGTGGGATTGGTGTCTGGGCCGGCATCATCGCGTTGTTCAGCTTGTTATAAACGTGAACTAGATGCCGCTTTCCGTTCGGCTTCCAAACGCAGAAAATTGGCGTCGAGTGCGGGAACTTCGACTCCCGCACCATACCTGCCTTCACTTTCGCTGCGAAGAAGGCATCGATGACCTCGCACTGTTTGGGTGGTAGAGGACATGGTCTCGTGACACAGTACTTTGTGCCGGGCACGAGATCGATCTCATACCGTACGCCTCGATCCGGTGGGAGTTGGGTCGGTGGATGTTTGTTCACCGTGTCCGCATACGCCGTCACCAAAGGAAACACCGGATCCTTGGGGTTCTTAAGGATCTCAAAAGCCAAGCGCGTCTGACGCTGCTTGTTTAGGTCTTCCAGGACGTTCTCGTCCAAGACAGAGGAAGAGCTCAGCTTCTACCGAGTGGCCTCAGGTCTTATGAGCACCTTCTCGGCAACCTTCCAAGCCTTGAGGTTGGCCAGGAAAGACTCGACCATCATTTCCGCGAGGTTCAGTATCACTGCAACCTCTGGCAACGGTTTCAAGTGGACACCAGATGCCTTGACGGGTAAACCGGTCTCGTCATCGAAGATGTGACAGCACTCTTCCACCGGCGGTGTCGTAGGACCCCGGGTCTTGGACTCCGAGTCGCTTGAAGCGACGTCGATCTGAACGAGGTTCAGATCCGACCCTTGGCGGCGGCGGCGTCGTCGTCGACGGCGACCGTGATGTGAAACTTTGTTACCCACGTCCGGGGATGTCGGAGCGCCGACATCCGAGGCACTCAAGGCCTCGTGTGGTACTGTGTTAGCCACACAGGAAGCGTATCCGACGTCTTCCCCTTCAGTTAAGGTCTGGGCGACCGTGTGTGGAACTCTGTTTTCCATCTTGAGCACGCTATAACCAGCGTTTGTGACCGCTGCAGCTGTCTGCAGAACTATGTTACCCGCTTGTGGCCCTAAGTTACCCACTTGGCGGTGCCTCTAAGTGCCGCCACCATCGAAGCGTCCTCGGAGTCGTCATATACGTCGACGACTCCCAAGCATCTGCTGGATGCTTCGGTACGAGTCGGACGTGAAGCCCGCACGAAAGAAGCTGAGAGCGGCTGTGAAGCAGGTGCAGCCGTCTGGGCGACAGACCGAGAAGACGCAACCGGGTTAGCGCGCGAGCCCTGGTCCGTACCCGTGCTTCAACCGCGGCCAGCCAGGTCATTGGTCGGTGGCCTGCCCGAACGAGCTCTCGCTTTCGAGTGCTGACAAGGCCGGTCTACTACCTATTACATACGATATTTTTGCTAATCTGGCAGCCCTTACGGGCGCCCCGGGACCCGACAGAGGTGGGAACATGACTCACCAATGCTATGTCGGACTTCGCAGGGCGGTTGGCACCGATTGCCTTGCCTCGCCTCTCGATCCAGGGCATGCCCAGGATCATATCGTAGGGATCCACGTCGGGAACAGTAAACTGTTCGAGGCTGTCAAAGTCTTCAAACTTGACAGCCAGATCCACTTGGACTTTGGGAACAGTGACGACCTTCCCGTCGGCCAGTCGCACTGAGACCGTCCCGTTGCCCTTGCTTTCTCTCGAAATATCGGTCGGCTTATTGCTATTACGAGCAACCGTCTGGCGGCGTGCAAAATTCTTCGACGCCCCAAAATCGATCAAGATTCGAAAGGAGTGATCGTTTCCCCGTACACATCCGTGTACTACGAGCAGCTCACCACTGCTCTTCACCTATTCGAGAGTGTGAAGACTCTCAGAGGCTAAGTCCCCGTGGCACGCGCCACCCGCGCACCCCTAACGAAGACTTAGTTCTTCCCCAGTAGGGCGCCGCCCCAACAGGTCTCCGGCGTTCCCCTGTCCCCGGGATCCTGGATCCTGTCAGCGACCCTTGAGGACGGGCTTGGGGAAAGCCTGCCTGCGGTAGCTCTCTCCGCTGGGCAGTCGCGCTTGAAGTGGCCCAGCTTTCCGCAGCCGAAGCAGCGAATGTCGCGCTGCTCGACAGACCCGAGTTCCATGGGAACTGGTCCGTTGGGGTTTGGGATTCGACAAAGAATTTCTAGGCCATGCTGAGGACGGCGTGCGCGCCTGGCGGTGGCTGTATTCTTCCTGAAGAGCCACTTGAATCGCCTCTTCGAGGGTGCTTGACTGCACCCGGAACACCAGAGTGCGCGCTGGGCCCACTCGAAGGCCGTCTATAAAAACAGTTATCTTGACGTGTTAGTTGAGTGGGTTTCCCACGAGGGACGCCGTGAGCTCCCGTATCTCTTGGACGTACTCGTGCATCTCGCGCCTTCCTTGCTTGCATGGGTGGAAGCCAGAACGCTGCCGGTACTCGTAGTTCGCCGGGAGGAACACGGCTCGGAATTGTTCGCACAGCTGAGCCCAGGATGTGAAACATCCAGGGGATGTCGCCTTCCGTGTGTACATACAACGCTTAGAACGACCGCTAAGGTTGGAGAGAGCAGAAACAACACGGAGTTGCTCGGTCGAGATCAGAGCCGCGTCCATCGCGAGCTATGCCTATCGAACCCAGAAGTGAAGGCTCTCACCTTCCTTCCCTTCATACGGCTAAACCTTCCGCCGTATTGGCTTCGGGGTGGCGGGTTTGTTTCCGCCGCCGGGGCCTGAAGGTTTTCCCGCACATGCGCGATGAGCCCCTGCTCGTAAGCGTCAATCGCATTGACGAGCTCAAGCTACTCGGCCGGTGTTGACGCCACCAGGCTCTGCAGGGCCTCCATCCAGAACATGCCAGCCATCTTCAGAACCGACTCGAACTGTGAGTCGTTCAGATGGCAGAAGTCGTTTCTATCCATGGCAACTAAGTTCAGAGAGGTTTAGGTAGTCTACCCGCGTTGGCGTGGATTGACTACAAGTGCTATCAAGTGTGGCAGGGTCACACAGCACCTTGCGCTAGAGGAAGTTGGCTTCCGATAGTATACAAACTCTCAGTGAACGGCAGTATACAGGCCCCCTTTGCCTAAGCGAGCGAAGTGACCAATTTAAGGTAAGCTGTAAACTGAATATATTTATAGGTTGGCTAAGCTTGAGTTAAATATACAAACTATAAGTCACCTATAGAAAAGCAATGTCATCAGCCAATGGTTGGCCTCGGACGACCCTGGTACCAAGTCCGAAGTATCACGTGTCCCACTTCATGTAACTAAAAGTACAATTGGGGCTACGTACCCTGTTATAGTAATCGACGGTGGGCATACAAACTCCAGTCATTCTCAATCTGGCGTATTGTTCACACAGTAGTCTACAGCACTGAAAAGGCAGAACAGAAGTAAGAAGAATGAGTCTCCAAGATCTTGCCCCTTAAAAACACGAAACGTGCCCTGTCAACAGCAGTCAGTACCTTCGAGCAGAATAAACCCAAGTCGCCTAAGTCGCCAGCGCGAGGCAAGCGTAAGTCCAGCGGTGATGACTCTACTCCCAAGACGTCCGCGAAGAAGGCTCGCGTCGTCAGCAAGCCCAAGAAGTCGCACGTTCCGTCCAACGAGTTTGGGCATCTTCTCGACATGAGCCGCGCTGCTCCAGCCCCCGTTCGTTGGGCAATTGCTACCATCTTGGCGAAGGCAGAGGCCCTCGGTAAGAAGCCCTGGCGCCTCGCGTACCCTTGGACCGGACGTCCCATGTGGTACGATCCTATCAAGTTCAGTCAAGTATACCGTGCGCACTGGCGTTTCTGGAGAACCATCGCCGTGCTTTCTGAGAGTGGGCCCTACACGCTCCTCTTGCCACGGCAGCGGCCATGACTCAGCGTCGTAAGCTGAAGATGCGCGCCGTTCAAGCCCGCTGGGCCTTCACCAGCCTTTGCATTGAGACATGGGGATTTTATGCCTTCCTCGAGATGTTGGAGAAGCGCCCTGAGATGTATTGGCTCGGGTGCCAGCCCGGCAGAGCCACACACGATGAAAAGGTCACTAGCGAGTTTGTTCGAGCCTCGTTTCTGTAAGATAGTCGTGGTGTCGCCTTTGTTAAGTTGATGGACCGCTTTGCCATGTTTCTAGAGTTCTCGGAGGGAAAGGTAGGCGAGCTACGAATGCGAACACAGTCATTAGCTACTATCGCAACGTGAGCAACTGGCTTCTTGAGCGCTACCCCCAGTACCGTGCAGCAATCGAGCAGCAGCTTCTCAAAATAGGGAGCGTTTTGGAGCGTCACTGCCTTGTTCGCCACCAGGGGGGAATGGTGGAGAAGGCTCCAGCATGTACCAAGAGTGACTTGGGCTCGCTAGTTGATGGACTGTACTATGATGCGGCTGAAGAGACCGAGTACCAAGGTGCTACACTATTTAAAGTCATGTGGTATGCTTTTGGAAGCGCTTCGGGCCTTAAGTTCATTCCGTAGCGCATCTTGTCGCTCTCAGCCGATAGCGTGCTCTTCATTCGTTTGTTTGAGCAAAAACTCCAGATGAACAAGGCCTATCACCCTTTTTGGATCGGGATTCGTTCATTACCTGCCCCATTAATGCCATCGCGATGGCGCTAGCTATGCCCGATATCACCACCCCTCCCTCCTTGACCTCGCCATGCTTTCAGACAATGGAGCGGCCGAGGCACCGGCTCAACCAAGCGGGGAGATACCGCTTGTTGACATATTACGTCAATGTGGAGATGATGATGGGATTGAAGATTTGGGAACCACCATCCTCACAAAGCGACACGGTGCCACCCCCTCAGCCTTCAGGGCTATGTCAGCCGGGTCCTAAAAGGATCAAAGGCACAGTAGGACAAGGCAGACATTACGGCAAATTTATCATCGCATTCGTTTCGACGTGGTGGAGCGCAACACACAAACGGAGACTCGACATTGAGTGCCCACTGGATATTTGACAGGGAAAATTGGAGTATGACGGCCACAAACAAAGCGTTTGCACACGTCTTTAATATTAGAACTGAAGACAAGAAAGTGCCGAAGGTGCTGATTAGCTGGAAATCAGACAAACACCCGGCAATCCAATCTGTGCCGGTGTTTGATTCAGCAACAAGATTCAAAATTCGCGAGCTGGGCCGTTTAATAATCTCGACTAGCACCGGCACGAGGACAAGTCACTGGATCTGAACGCTCACATAATTGACGTATTTACAGTAGCACTCGTTCGTCATTTTCCGGAAGTGAGCGATAGGTACCCGTCCAGTGTTTATGCATCTTGGATACGGCCATATCTTTTCTCTCAGGGAGTGACACTGTAAGATATACTGGCGTGGAGTGTGGAACTCAACCGTGCTGCCACATCTGTGACAGAAGCCGATGACACCACCCTACTACAGAAGTTCAGCTTATCAACCATCATAACACAGTGATCGCCCAGCTGATAGAGAATAACCACCAACTCCGATCGAGAATCGATGCCTTAGAAAATCATTCTACACCAGGCCAACCAACAGTCAGCGGCAACGGAGGACTACCTGCTACGGAAAAAAGAATTGGCTTCCACGACGACTTCGTCACCAGTTTAAGAGACGCCAAATACACTAAGCGGGGTAGGAAGAGTCCGTTCGGCATCTAAATCTGCCGCGGCCAACTGGTTTGAATGGTACACCAGCTTCTGAGAGAAGTCCAGTGATAGGCAGTACAAGTCGAGCTGAAAGCAGATTGTGGGGTTTATGAAGCTTTTTCTACCTGAAGGATTTCCCCTGGATCCAGAAGCTTCCGCTTACACGGACTCCGTCACGAGTGCCGGAACACAGGCTGAGAATGGCCTACAGACTTTCTTGCGCGATCGCGGCGTTAAACGCAAGTTCGGTTCCGGCCTCCTCAAACAGCTCCGGCCCTTGTATTGTGAAGGGGCCTTTGCAGAAAAGATTAAACAATATCACACTTTTGTCGCAGTGGGAAACATAGCTGATCCAGCACCGGGAGAGACGAAGAATTTGTTTTCAGGGCGCAGCATACAAAAGCGAACTTCCGTCTAATAATATGACTACTTACTTAATAATGCGACCCGCTACATACGACCGGTGCCTATTTATTACGGCCAGTTTTTAAATAATTTGACAAATAGCATGTTACAAAACATTACAACCAATTACTAAATATTGCGACCGGTTAATTAATTAGGACCAGTCACATAAATTTTGTGTGCTAAACACTTAAAAGACCCATGGATGCTCCAGGGAAACGGCGCCGCTTCGACGAGCCTGAAAGCGTTATTCTCGGGATCCTGAATAAGTGGCGAGAGCACAGTGATGAGTCTCAGCACTGTGCTTCTTATGAATGGGGACCTACAGAGGCATCGCGGCGGTTCGGCAAACCCAAAGCCCTCTCAATGGGTGGAGGAACAAGTACTCGAACGCATCGTTCAGTAAGATGCCAGCTCCGCTCAAAGCAAAATGGCCGTATTCGAGACATAGGGGGAGAGAGAAAACGCGAGGTACTAGGCTGTGTGTTGGTAATAGTCGAATTATTTTGTAACGGTCGAATTGTTTGAGAGCTGCCGGATTCGTCCATCCTCGGTGTCCAAAGGAGCCAATGTTGATAACCAGGCTTAGGATCAAACAGACATCTAGTCGTCGTTAATGCCCAAATAGAATCGTCTGCCCCTCTCTCCTATTGCAGCTGTCGCTGTACCGAATGCTGCACGGGACCCATGATGGCTGGATGGTAATCAGCACTGGATGCTATTCATGTCAACTTACGAAAAAAAAAAACAAATATGGCACCATATCGTAAAATAGCCGACCCTTACAGACACTGACCGACGCCCTTGTATTAGACAGTAATATCCGTAACTCGACCGAAATGATGCTATTAAAAATGAACAGAAGCGAGCTGTGACGTAAGTGTACAGACACACATACACGATTAAGCTTGTTCTGTGGGAGAACATCTCTTTGCGCTGGTTGTCTAGCTCTTGTAAGCAGAGTAGGAGACGCGTCCCATTTTCTATTCGTTCAGGGCACCGTCGTTCGCGTGTGGCTACTGCTCGTATTTTCCTTTGTCCTGTACCAGAACTCCTGCAAACTTCCTTCCATTGTTACTTCTTCATGAAAAACGACTCGATTGCGCTGTATCCAGAGCGTTGTTATGCAGATACTGCAGAGTATTCTCCACAACCGTTTCCAAGCCATTGCGTACTGACCTGCCTCATCTGGGTAGAGATTTCGTAGTTTTTCTGTGATCGCTTTGGACAGTTCTGGAGCTTGTCGATTTGCGCAGTTCTTTTGGAACTTGGCAAGGGTCTCCTGGTTCCAACACCCCCTGTCCATTGACAGATGAGTTTCTGCCAGCATACTTGAGCGCATGCACAGTTTCAGAAGATGTGTTCCATTGTCTCCTTGGTATCGTGACAACATTCTAGCTTCTGGCAGCTATTGTCAACTAGCCGTGTCGGATGGTGGAGGTTTAATTGTCTGAGTGCTACTCGATAACAGACCCATACATGATACTCGGTTAATTCGTTTTGATGAGCACATACCCGCTTTGGGTCCTGATCCAGGGCTGCCGCTTGCCAGTGACTCGTCTTTGCCGCTTGCTGTAACTTTTCAACTATCGCTTCGAGGGATTCTCTTTCACTTCGGTACTTTTTAAATGCTAGTTTCTTGATTGACTTCAGGGCATGTTTGTTGGCAATTGTCTGCGATATCGTCCACGGAAAGTCGTGAAGTCTCGGATGCGCTGTAAATACTATTCTCCCTTCGCGCTGCTGTAACGTCTTTATATCCATCGTGAGCTCCGAATGCTCTAACGTCGAGTCTTGCAATCCCCAATGGGTTCCATTTGGTTGTTGGATTAGCTCGATTGGAGCTTGCTGATGTCCGTCTGTGTCGGTTGCTGTGTCTCGGATTACCGCTCTCCCCACAACTTCCCACTTATAGTCGTACTCTAAGGTCGGTGGATGCATCCTTGTCACTGTATTTCCTATGCGTAGTGTCTCACCGATGGGAAGCTGTGGAATACTGCTTAAGACCGCAATGCTCCACCGCCGGAGCTTCGCTGGTCGATGTTGTTTATCTTCTTTGCCTGGGATTCGCATCATATATGCCCTTGTTTCGATTCTGGTGATGTTCAGTTGTTCTAAAGTGCAAGGAGTAATTATGTTCTACTTCTTGCTCGTCAGCATTGATCCCGTCTGGTCTATCAGACTTGGATTGTCATTCCAATAATAGGATGGCCAGAATATCGTCTCCATTGACGTAACGTTTGATAAAAGGTTCCGTTAAAATGATTAAACTCGATCCTCCATTCGTTATTATTGACAGTGCGTTCTGACGATACCTCCACTATTTGTAGTTGCTGTTGTGACCGCTGCTTACTATCTGCTGTGCGTTCCGCCGGCGCTATCCAGCTGCCCAGTAGACTTTGTAATTCATTACCAGGTGTCCTTTTTCGTCGTCTATGCTTCTTGATGCTCTGTCCTCTCGGGAACGCTCCGTTCTTCCGTTGTTGATCAGCCCCTCTGAAAGCCCAGGCTCGCCATGCCGCTGAGTACTTTCTTTTCGGAGGATAAGCCATTGAGTTGCATGTTTGACTTTTTGAGTCTTGCATGCTATCAAAATCGATGCTAGACCGACTCCTCCTGCTAACTTGGGTGTGAAGAGCAAGCTCGGTGTGATCTTATGTCTTGCAGTATCCGTCTTTGTTGAATGATTCCACAGAAATTGTTTCTGGAGATTCTTAAGCTGTGTTTCGGCCCAGTGAGGTATCTCAAATACTGCTGCTGTGAATAACACCGATGGCAGTATGATAACGTTCAACAGAAGGACTCGATTAGCCACGCTGTTCGAAATTTAAGCTGCTGTTGCGAGTCGTTTCTGGATAGCGCGTATTCTTGCCGCCCAATTCATGTCCGTCAATGGTCCGGTCCCGACTAGGTATCGAACGGTTTCCCCTTCTTGTAAAACTGGGATACCATGAGTGATCTCTATTTTGACAGCCGTATTGAGATAAATCACTTGACTCTTGGTTGGTTGAGCCTGTAGGCCGGACAAGTCCCCAAATCTTTTGACTAATGGCATTACCTGCGGAAGTTTATTCGTTTCTTGTAGAAAACGGTAGAATCATCTACTAAGGCCAAGAACTTGTGTCGTTCGGCTGTAGTTCCTGGTACCTCAATGCCTTGAATTGTGTCATCTTGCTGGATTGCCAACGCTAGCACTTCAGCTGCAAGAATAAAGAGTAATGACGCTAGAGGACAGCCTTGGCGAATACCTGACGTAGCTACTAGCGGATCTGATAATACACCGTTGACTAGGAATTGAGCTGTTGTTCCGGCGTGTAACCCTTTGATCATATCTATGAAGTCCGGCGAGAATCCAAATCGTGATAGCGTAAGAAGCAGGAAATCGTGCGGTACTGTGTCGTAAGCTTTTTTGAAGTCTAAGAGCAGTATGACTCGACTCAATTCCGCCGCTATCTCCGGTTCTGGTTTGGCTGTGGCTAGTATTGCCAACATCATCATCACAGTCTTCATCATTTGACGACCGTGTATAAAGCCTTGTTGGGAGTTTCCTATGGGCTTGTCCATAACGGTTTGTGTCCTGGTTGCTATTACTTTCGTAAATATCTTGTAACCTGTTTGAAGCAACGAGGTTGGCCTGTAGTCCATCACGTCGTCTGAGTCCTCTTTCTTCTTGAGCGGAATTATCAGAGCCTGTAGGAAGGAGGGCGGCGGAGTACTACCACTGATTAGTTCGTTGCTGATCGCCGCAATTGCTGGTACTAAAATCGTTTCAGTGTCCTTGAAAAAGTCGTTGTTTAGGCCGTCTGGTCCAGCTGCTTTGTGGCGGTTGAGTGTTGCTATTGCTGTACACTCATCAGAACCTGGTTGTCTTGAGTCGATAATATCCGGTCGTGGGGTATACGTACGAAGTTGTCAAATTCGCTCTGCGTCTCCTCCGGTGGCACTGCACTATGTGCTGTTCCTAAGACTGACGCCCATTCCAGTCCAAATTTGGTCGCTAGGTTCATATTTCGAGTAAAACCTGGCACGTAGATATGCTGGATGTTTGCTATGGTTTGCTCTCGTTCCCAGTTAGAGGCTCGTTTGAATGCCCAACGAAGCCGTTCTGTAGTTCGCTCCAGTTGTTCTCCCATTCGGATTAGATGATGTGCCCGTTGTTCTTCGGCAGAGACGGCCATGATTTCCTTCCGTGTTAAAAGGTGAACTCTGTTTTGGACATTGTTCCGGTGTTTGAAGTCTTGTCGTCTGCACCGCTCTTTCTGAGTTATAGCCCGAATACACTCTTGGCACTGCTTGATAGTTGAATCCCATATTGCGATTGACGCGTCTTGAGCTACTCGTTGCTCCACTAGTTGATCTAATAGAGTTTCTCGAACTCGATTCGGTTGAGATGTTCGAATTGGGTAAACTACGCCTCGTTTTTCTTGTCGCTTATCTCTTTGTGGTGTCTACCCTGCAATGTGAATTACTACGCGCTGATGGTCTGACGGTGCTGATGGCTTCGCGACCTCGACCCATTGTACCTTTGTCGTCCAGGTTGTTGGTGCGTTCAATCTGTCGATTCTACTCGCTGCTTCCGGTCCCCAGTACGTATAGGACTCCGTTGGTAAGAGCTGGGCAGCTTCGTCATCAGCTTGTCCTGCTAATGTCGTGACATCTTCTAATTGTAAAGTCGTCAGAAGCTTTTGTAACGCTGCACTTTCAGATCGTCCTGATCTTACTCCACCCAGTCTATCTAACACGGGACTTAATACGCAGTTAAAGTCACCTGCCAATAGTACCTCCCATGATGGCCATGCCCACGATTGAAATTGTTAATCCCGTCAAGCGTTGTCGTAGTTCTCCTTTATCTCCATTCCAGCTTGCGAGAACCCATGGATCGCTAGATTCGTCTGACGTTTTGGTTCCGGTTGGTGGCATTGGCTCTGGCAGGTGCTCTGTCCCTGGGTGGTCGTTATTGCTCGGTTTTTGACTTAGACGTTCCCTCTTGTGGATAAATGCAGAGTAGTGCTCTCCCCAATAGCGAAGGATTAGGGGATGGGTGTTATCCCGAAGTTTGGCTGACCTGAGTAATGCAGTACATCTCCCAAGCTGAAGCGGTATTTGCAGTCCAATTTCGTACGTCTGCTTTCCTCGTAGTACCATATTCGGATGGTACATTGAGTAGTACCATTGCTTTTTTGATCCGTGTCATAGGCTAGGACATACATTTCTCTTTGAAGGAAATTTGCTGCCATTGCTAATGTTTCGCTGCAGCCCCAATTATAGCGCGGCACAATCGCCTCTCTCTGAGATGGAGAGTCCGCATACTCTTCCCGGTACCACTTAAATTGCTTTAGTGATTCATGCGGTTCCATTGCATCCCAGCCTCGATCAACATTAACCAGTGTCGCCTTTCGGGTGTAGTGATCGAGCTGATCATGTATGTGCAGTTGACCTGTCCATTTAATTCCTTGCTTGAGGCTACGGGTTATGGCCTCCAGTCTGTCGCTTTGTGCTGCCAAATCACAGTCCGTTACTGCTTCTGCAAGAGCCATGGGCATTAACTTGTTGAAGTTCGAGACTGTGCTCAATGTATTGAAAACTTGTTAGTGTTTGACCTGAAAAGGCGGCTGGTCGGAGAATTTGTCCGATCTGCCCATGAACCTTTTGAAATTCCGCCAAGAGGGCCTTCCGTTCTCGCTGTTTCAGTCCCACTAGTTGTGGTGGTGTGCGGAGTTTCGACGCCTTGGCTACTACCAAATGGAGCTTAGCCTTGGCAGCTGGAGTGATGGGTATCGGAGCTTTTTCTTCAAGTTTATCGTCTGTGTTTATTTCGATTGGCTTAGCTTTCGTCTCATTCGTAATCGGTTCGCCGATGCCTTCATCCAGTTCCTTAGTGTCTTCTTCGTCGAGTACAGCGAACCTTGACGGGTCGACGCTATAGCTTTGCTGGAGGGAAGCCACATGCGCATACAGAGTCCTCCCGTTTCTGAGTGGCTTGGTGACCCATTTCATCTTTGGTTCAGGCTTAACCTCCATCCTTCTGTTTTCCTGATCAGGGTTGTCTACTCGTACTAAGGATTTCTTCGCTTGTTGTCAATTAGGTTGCCTGCCTTTTGTGTTATCTGCATTGTCTGGTGATAACGCAGCTTGAGCAGTACGAAATTCCACCTGTTGAATATCCAATCTATTCGCTGCTGCTGATTTGACCTCCTCCATTGTTGTGAATGGCTTAGTCCGATCTTCTAGCTGTTTAACTTCCTCGACTACCTGATCATTTCAATTGAATGTCCGTGTATCGGCATCTCCCCATTGTATGCCCGATGTTACCACATCTTAAGCATTGTAGTCGACCTCGTACACTGGGGTGCTTCAGCACCAAGGGTCTTTACAACCATATGATCCTTACGATACTCCTTAAAAATTCAGGACACTCTGCTGTGTGTACTGTGAGGCGCCAGACTACCGATGTCCTTGATTTGGGCCGGCAGGTGTCTAGGTCATCCAGTTCAAACTTCGCCGTTATGTTTTGCTGCAAGTAAGCTTCACTTCTCCCAATGTCCGTGAGCCTCGTGATATTGTAGATGTCCACTTCATATTGCCGTTGAGGTGATTTACGCGGGCCGTCTTGTGCCAATTGTCTCGTCCTGACTGAACCCGTATCTGGCTCATGGACGTTAGCGAGACGGTAGAAACGAACTTGTACATTCTGATATTGACGAGCTGCGGCTCTATCAAAAAAGAAGAAATGTAAACTCCGATGAACATGATTGTAGCTGATCGTTCTGACTGAACTGCGCATTTTGCGTAGGTCTGGCGTATTGGTGTGCATTGCTTCCGCTGCCATTCGTATGTCCTCTTGAATAGCTTGCGTATGTTGGCGACTCTCACGAATTATTGTTCCGCCCCGTAGCTGCAACAGTAGCTCTCCTTCGACCTGACTTTGAATAGTTCGGTGCAGACGTAGCCGATCTTTAAAGTCAAGAACGTTTTTGAGGAAATCTGGCTTCCTTTGACAAACGATCGTTCCTTCTGCCATTCCCCCAATGATTCTCCACTCATCTGCAGTTCCAGATCTGAGTTGTCTGCCTGTGGTAGCTGCCGCTGGCTGTTCACAAAGTTCTCGAAGTCTCTCGATGTCTTGCCGATTAAAGATGGCTGGGTTAAACATGAAGTCCGGGTATGTTGCTACGATTGACGTCGTTCCTGTATTCCCCTCTTTGAACTGTTCTGTCGCTTTAACCTTTGCTGCCCATTGATTGAGTGGTTTGGTGTTCGCCCACTTTACTTTGCTAATCGTTCCATACGTGATTGTCTTGAACGATCTTTTCGTGTTGTATAGTTCTTGAGTAGCCGCTAGTGCGTAACCCTCCCAGTCTTCATACTGCCCCGTTGTGAGTACACATGTTTCCCTAAACATCCTGAACAGTAAGGTTTTCTCTTCGCTTTTCAGCTTTGGGTATCTCCGTTTTCCAGTGGGGATTAAGTTCTCGTCCAGCTTTACTTTCCCATGGACTATGTTATACAATTCACAGATCGTCATAATCCATGCCGTGCGTGGCTGGTCGCTGTCTGCCTTCTTCATCTCTTCGCCAATGGCGTCAAACATTTCTTTGGGTGCTACGTCCAGTGTTTCGCGCCTACTGTCAGCTTGAATATCAGACTGATTGCGTGCCTCTTCCTTAAGTGATTCTCCATTGTCATGCTCATTTTCTTTGCTTCTCGACTGCGTCTCTTCTCTTTGAGCTCCTGGTTCATCTGCTTTGTCGTCGTCGTCTTTGTAACATACTTCTTCGTCTCCCATGTCAGCTTTGTCTCTCTTGGACTCGTGGTTTTCGTAGTCAGTGGTTACGTTCCGCTCAAGGTCCTCCATTTCATCATCGGATTGTTGTGTTTCTGGTACTATGGAGTCTTGGCTTAACCCATCTTCTTCCTTATTATATGTCATTCTAGACAAGTGAAGGGAAGAAGGGCTTATCATCTGGACGCGCGCGGCCATATCCGGCGGCTTGCCCTTCCCCGGGTCCTTGGAAGCTTTCATGCTAGAAGATCCTTTGAAAAGATCTCTTTAGAAAAACCTAGTGATTCTAAGTTTGGGCTGGGTACACTTCGATTTTTCGAACGCCGACAGCTGGTACTGGTCTGCCGGCTTTGCTGGGTGCGCTGCTGATTCGAAAGCTGCAATAGGGAAAAACTATGGAGCTCGAGGTACCCAAATTTAGAAATAGACCTATTTGATGTACCCAAATACATTTGTGTTTTAAACACAGGTGTCAGGTTGGACTTTAATTGAGCTGCCACAACATCAGCACAACTAAAAAAATTGCACGTCCGAGATGACAGTGATGATTACAAAAAGTTCTCCATTGGAGAAGACTCAGGATTAACAAATCCTACTAGTCACTTCTCTTCTTCAAAGTCAGGTTTCATTACAGTCATTTAGCTGCCCTAACGACCACGATAATACATGTACTTGTCACTACTCCAAAGCAGGACATTTTGTTTAACCTTTAACTGGCTGCATAAATTCCCTTCATTTATTTAATGAGCTTGGGAGGTAGACTATTCTATAAAATGCAATACGCTTCGACTCGATGCTGCGGCAGCGCTGTATACCAGATCTGTTCTCCGCATAAGTGCCCCTCCTCGTCCACGGACCCCTTCGTAGGTTTAGAGAGCACTAGAGTGGTCTATCGTTCTTTCTTGTGATATTTTGTGTATCTTAGCAGTCTATGGGGGTACTGTATGCAACATTTGCTACGTAGTCGATGAGCACTTTGCGTCATTGGAGTGGCCATACCATTCTTCTTTAGAGGTAAGTGGATGAACGGGATAATACTACTTAAGTATCTACCAGTGCTGCTGTGGTTGATGAAGGGATGACCGTGACAAACACCTTTAACCACTGGACAAACACCATTTACAAAAAGAAAATCAAGGAAAGCCCTAGATTTTCTACAGAGCTATAGGTATCAAGGAACGAAGCGCTGTATAAATGCTGACTTCTTCTCACACGGTACAGGATATCCTACGGCGCTCCGCCGACAAATCTAGGAAGCGCACTATTAAAGGTCCATGGCTACTTGTAATTCAGCGAAACTCAACACTACACGATTAAGTTTAGATGTGTCAATGTACGATTTGTTGGTCTAGTTCGCATTCAAAAACACCTACACTTGCTCTAGAATGGGCAATTGTCGCCTCATTTAGGGAGATCGATGTATCACTCTACTTTAAGCCACCGATTAGCAGAGCTGAGGCGTAATATGGCTTTGTGATTTATTACAATACATCTCCGCTGTAATTCTTTGAGCGAGGCATACCGCATTCTCTTGGCCCAGTTCACCACATTGCAATTCAGGCTGTGGTACAGCGAGACCTTTGGATCATTTTTTGGGTACATCATATAGCCCTATTTCTAAATTTGGGTACCTCGAGCTCCCTAAGCTCCAGCTCCATAGTTTTTCCCCATAAACATAGCCTCGATTTTTTGGGCGGAACGTAAGACACACACTTTTCGCTTAAGTGTAGCAGGCGAATTTGAGCAGATATAAAAGCCTGATTATGACTACTTAAGAGAAGAAACCGCTATCTTTCCAGCAAAAAAAGCTCTTATATATTGGGTAATTGGGTGAGAAGTTGTGAAGGGGCAAAGTTTGGTGGTGCATTTCATCTCGCCCGTACAATTGTACTACCGCTTTGCTTAAGAAAATGCGCAAGTAGGCTGGTAAAAGGTGTACTTCATCGGTGTAGCCTGGGATAAACTGTTTTTGTGGCAGCGAACAGTATTGACTGATGCGTACAGCTGCCGACAAAACTAAATGTAGGATTTTCTCGATCAAGGTGCAGATCCACGAAGCTCCATACAAAGTGTAGGTTGTAGCCTACCTCCACATGATCATCCTTGCATCCAACGAGCGGCTAGAAACCACCGTGTGCCCAGAGTCCTGTAGGATTCATTTGCAGTTTTGCTGGAACGAACGGAAGCAATAGTTATGGCGTCAGGTCTGATGCAGAGCTACTACAGGTGGGCAAATGCCACGGAGGCCAAGGTGCTAGACTGGGTCGACCCTGAGGGAGGCTGGAAAGCTCACCCCATGACACACTACCCACTGGCAGACTTCGCCAGCGTCTTTGCTATTTGCGTCGCCTACGTCCTGTTTGTCGTGTTTGGATCGGTGAGCTGCACGATTCGATGGTCTTTCATTTTCGTATCTTTGACTCAGGGTTTGTTGATGCGTTTACTACGTACCAGGCTCTCATGAAGCAAGGCATCCCTACGATCAAAACTGGTTCAATCCAGTTCATCTACAATCCCATCCAGGTTATTGTGTGCTCCTACATGTTCATGGAGACGGCCATCCAGGCCTACCGTAACGGTTACTCGCCTGCCCCGTGCAACGCTTTCAAAGCCGACGACCCCGTAATGGGCAACGTGCTCTACTTTTTCTATTTGTCCAAGATGCTCGATCTGTGTGATACTGTTTTCATCGTTGTGGGCAAGAAGTGGCGACAACTGTCGTTCCTGCACGTGTACCACCATCTCTCGGTGCTGATCATTTACTACATCGTCTTCCGCGTGGCGCAGGACGGCGACTCGTACGCGTCGGTGGTGCTCAATGGCTTCGTACACACCATCATGTACACGTACTACTTTGTGAGCGCGCACACCCGCGATATCTGGTGGAAGCGGTACTTGACAATGATCCAGCTCATCCAGTTCGTGACCATGAATGTGCAGGGCTACTTCATGTACTCTCGCCGCTGCCCAGGTATGCCGCCGATGATCCCGCTCATCTATTTGGTGTACGTGCAGTCGCTGTTCTGGCTGTTTGTAAACTTCTATGTGCGCTCGTACGTCGTTGCGCCAAAGAAGGTGTCATGTAATAAGAAACTGTAAGACACTCGGACATCATACACAAATCGCTAGCCTTTATGCTAGATTCGACTCTGCTAACTCCTGTAAATACGTTCGTGTCGTTTGTTAATACATTGGGTCACCTTTCTTGCGAGTTCATGCTCTTCGTTGGCAGCATACCATCAATTAGGCGGCTAACCCTGAACAATGTCTTCGCAGCGTATCTACTTCGAAATACTACTACTACGTAGTATTAAATTTGTCTGTTCCTGTCCTACAGTAAAGGGCGCTTACTCCCTGGAGAGACCTCCAGTAATACTAGAGAGTGAGAGTAATACTGGAGACTGATGAGTAGGCGCCCTTTGAGCAAGGTCCAGTGGACCTGACCTGGTCCACTAAGTCTGGTTAATCGTAAGCTATGTACTTGCCCACTACGCTGCAACGTCACGCGCGGCATTTTACCACCACCATAACCATTTAACATGCCTGCACGAGACTCGCTGTTGCAACCTTGCGTCTTATCAAAAGACGGTCTGCGACGTCCTGTTCATCACCAGCTCAACCCGCGACAAGATACATATGAGGTCAACACGGCGAACACCTTCAGGACTGTTCTTAAGCAGCACGAGGGATGGCGTTCAATACTCTGTGCCGATCCTCTGCGCCGTTGGGTGGCTCTGGTTGCTTTGAGAGCCCTCTTGCGTCATCGGAGGACGTAAACGACTTTGCGGAAGGCTTCAAGAGCGTACTGCTGTCATCACTCTGTCGGCCAAGATGACACATGACATCATAACTCGGCACGGAAATTCATCAGTTCCCCTCCGCAAATCGATTCACTGGTCTTCACTAAGACCTCGATAGTGGCACTTGGATCCGAACCCCAAACCGCCGAATGGTGCTTCGCTCGAAATGACACGCAAAAGTGATTGGCGGTGACGTCCAACTGCAGCGCCTCCTCATTCGCGCTTTTGCCGGTTCGCACGTCCATCGTCTACTCACCAACAAGAAGTCATGTCGACTGAGCTACTGCAGAGCTACTACGCGTGGGCCAACGCCACGGAGGCCAAGCTGCTGGACTGGGTCGACCCTGAGGGCGGCTGGAAGGTGCATCCTATGGCAGACTACCCCCTAGCCAACTTCTCCAGCGTCTACGCCATCTGCGTCGGATACTTGCTCTTCGTAATCTTCGGCACGGTGTGTGTATCTCCCCATTTCGATGATCCTGGCAATTTCCGTCTAACATTATTGTTTTTATGCTACTTTTCGCCAGGCCCTGATGAAAATGGGAGTCCCCGCCATCAAGACCAGTCCATTACAGTTTGTGTACAACCCCATCCAAGTCATTGCCTGCTCTTATATGTGCGTGGAGGCCGCCATCCAGGCCTACCGCAACGGCTACACCGCCGCCCCGTGCAACGCCTTTAAGTCCGACGACCCCGTCATGGGCAACGTTCTGTACCTCTTCTATCTCTCCAAGATGCTCGACCTGTGCGACACAGTCTTCATTATCCTAGGAAAGAAGTGGAAACAGCTTTCCATCTTGCACGTGTACCACCACCTTACCGTGCTTTTCGTCTACTATGTGACGTTCCGCGCCGCTCAGGACGGGGACTCATATGCTACCATCGTGCTCAACGGCTTCGTGCACACCATCATGTACACTTACTACTTCGTCAGCGCCCACACGCGCAACATTTGGTGGAAGAAGTACCTCACGCGCATTCAGCTTATCCAGTTTGTGACCATGAACGTGCAGGGCTACCTGACCTACTCTCGACAGTGCCCAGGCATGCCTCCTAAGGTGCCGCTCATGTACCTCGTGTACGTGCAGTCACTCTTCTGGCTCTTCATGAATTTCTACATTCGCGCGTACGTGTTCGGCCCCAAGAAACCGGCCTTGGAGGAATCGAAGAAGAAGTTGTAACGGCGCTTGTTAAAAAGTCTAACCTCGCTGTAACAGCTTAAAACACACACACACACACAACGCTTTGTAGAGGAGGTAAGTAGTGGCAACTCGTGTAGAAATGCAGCACCATCAAATACATCCCATATGATTCATACTATGAAAGCTACTACGTAGAATTACATGTACGGTACTAATATACAGCTACGAAGTAGTACTACTGAAGTTTTTGATGAGAGAGTTGAGCTGGTCTTAAAATATTGCGAAGATATTACCCTGGTTTCACCCACGGGTGTCTAATTTATGTAATTAATATTTTTTTCTAACTAACACAAATTATTATAGTCACACAGTATCTCGCATAGACTAATTTTGAACATAAATTAATTATGAGTCCTCAAAATAGTCTCATTGTACATCTAAGTCTGTTTCGATGGCGGTCTTAATGTTCGCAACCGCTTCAGTTTCGTCGCTTAGCTCGTGCCCTCATACTCATGCGGATATTTGGCCACAATATCTTGTAAGCGGGGATAAGCCTTTTCGTAGACCGCGTTCCATCAGCTACACACCGCATCATCGCTTTGCGAGCGTAGTTGACGCCATTCTTGTCTCGATTTGCGTTGACTTCTCTGACCGCAGCAGCTGTCATCTTTAGAAAAATGATCTACCCGGATTTTTCAGCTTACCTGAGTAGCTGTCATCTTTTCTCTGCCATTCCTTATCTTCGATCAGTCATTTCACATGCGGGCCCATACATTTTTTTGCGATCACGACTGAGTCTTTTTCTTTTTTTTTGGAGTCGTTACCGCACCATAATATGCGACATTTATGGTTGCTATACCAGAATTTCAAAAAACTCTTAGCGAAAGATAAATTATATTTTAAGAAAGTATTTTACACCCATTTTAAAATACCGTATCAGCACCTAAGTACGAGCATACTCGGTTAAGTACGATCATATTATTAAGTACGATTGCTCTGAGCCGCTCATATTTGAAACTGGGCAGCTCTGCGACGGCCACGCGGTAGATTCGCGCCGCGCTAGTTGGCGTTGCGAGTACGAGGGGCAGCGTGCGAAGGATAGGACGATGGCTGGTAGACTACATGAGTCGGGCTTTAGAGCTGTGGTTGTAGTTCTTACCACTTGTATGTGTTTGTGTGCGAACAGAAGCGCGAAGAACGCGAAATGTCAACGGACAACAGAAAATCACGTATAATGCGCTCGGGATCGAGGATGACGACGCCAGCGACGAAGACTACGTGTTGGAGGCCATTTCGGAGGATGAGGAAGAAGATGAGGACCTTTCCTCTGGCAAATCAAACGAGGGAAGCACAACAGCTGCCGGTAAGGTTGTTTGCTGCACTTTACGTTACTACATGTTTTGCTGAGCTGTTGTGTGGGGTGTACATGCATCTAGGAAAGTCAAGCGCTCAGAGTAACAAGAACAAAACGATACAGGGCAACGTGAAACCAGGTATGGTTGCTATATGCGTAAGGGTTGCTTTATTCAGCATCTTACAAGCTCACATGTTTTGCTTGTTGCTAGATTCGAAGGCTACTAAAACATTGCTGAAGCGCACTTCACCTCATATGCCAATGCAGTCTTCTCTGGTTAAGCGGAAAAGGCAGGAAACACCAGTGCAATCAAGTGGTGAATATTCGCCAAGAAAACGCGTGAGCAAGCACCTCACAAAGCTACAATCAATGAAATCAGGTGAAAATAAGATCGTGAATACAGTTCCAGCGTTTGGGCCGGCCAAGATGATTAATTCTTGGGAGGAATTTGAGAAGCTCTTCGATGCATACAAGAAGAAGTACAAGCTCAAGTTTCGGGTGCGCAGCTCAGAAAAGACGGCTCTTTACAACAGGTAAGTTTTGCTGTTAGGTTTGGCTGCATATCCAGACTAAAAGGTGGTTATTGTATCTGTAGCACCCATGAAGATCATATACCTACCGAGTTCGAGTGGCTCCAGAGGATTTACCGCTGCACGCACGGAGTATCTCAGGCCTCTAGATCTAAAGGCCACCGCAACCGGTCGGCACGTTACTGTAGCTGCAAGGCAAGATTAACGGCCGTTGTCTCTCGCTGTGTGGACAATACCTATAAGATTGCTGTTCGGAACGAGGTATGAAACGAAAGCGTGCTCATTATCTGTTTGACTCTTTAACTTTTGTTTGACTTTGTAGAACCACACGCACTCACACCTAACTACCGGCACGGAGGCCTCTTCCTACCTCACGACCAAGACTCTACCGCTCGACGACCGCAATCGCGAGGATGTTAAGACCTTGGCTGACGCCCGTGTGGCGTCCTCCCACATCACCCGCTTTTTAAATGATCGCCTTGGTACGTGATGTAGCTATTTACGTGATGTAACTTCTTTAATTTTTTGCTTACATTATGTCAACTTCTTCTTAGACTGAAAAGTGACGCCACAGCAGACGCGTAATCTTATCCGTAGCATCATGGGGAAGGATTCCGGTGAAGACCGTCTCAAGAATATGCTTCACGCTCTTCGGCAGCTTGATGGCAGCGATGTGTTCGTCATTCAAGACCAGTTTGACGTCACGTGCGGAGTTGTTATGCAGACAAAAATTCAATAGATGATGTTTGAGCGGTGGGGGGAAACGTTGGCAATGGACTTTACGCATGGAACGAATAACCTGGGCTATCATCTGGGTACATTTGACACAGCAACCTTACTTGATATAGTAACCCCCTGTAGCAACCTTAATTGATACAGTAGCCGTTGTGGCAACCTTACCCGCTATCGCAACCTTGCTGATCATCATGTATTTCCTTGCTTGTAGGGAGTTTGGTTGTCACCACATGCACGGGTCGTGGCTTCCCTGTGGTTGATTTCATTTGCCTCAATGAGCAAGCAAAGACGATCTCCACGATTTTGGAGTACTTCAAGGAGAAGAATTCGCGTTGGGATAAAGTCGTGAGCGTGGTCATTGATAAAGACTTCACTGAATGGAAGGTACTTGAAGAGTCCTTCCCCAACGCGAAAATTCTCCTTTGCCAGTTCCACGCAATCTCCTACTGGAAGAAGCTGATGAAGAGGTCTGTCTACGGAATTAAGACTGCGCAGAGTGATGAGCTACTTGCCTTGATGGTGAAACTGCTTTTCAGGTATGTCGCCACGGTTCTTTCGATACACATATCTTGTCTTACTTTCTTAACTAATTGTTATCTTAGCTCAACGCAGGATGCATACGACACTTACTACAAGAACCTTCAATCGTACTGCCAAAGCAACAAGAAACTCGCTTTCTTTGCGTATTTTGACAAGAACTGGAACACATGCAATGGCATGTGTTCCAACTTTGCACGTAGTAAACATTTTACTGCTGGCAATACAACTACCAACAGGATCGAATCTAATTGGAACCAGCCCAAGATGCTGCTCGGGCGTAAAACAAGAATTGACCAGACCATCGCTGGATTGCTGCAGCACCAGATGACTATCACGCAGCAGATTGTCTCGGAGATCGGGCAGCTGCACTCGAGTACACGGAGGCCTAAGTCGGTGCCGACGTTTTTGAGAGCAGTTGGGAGCAGAATATCAGCGTATGTTTTGGAGACAATTAGGCGGGAATGGGAGCAATTTGTGAATCTGATGGAGGAAACAACATGTGTACAGACATTATCGGTTTCGAAATTGAACGTATACTGTCACAACCAAGGATTTGAGGGCGATGACGTGGACTGGAAGTGCACCTGTCTGTTTTCAACTACCAACCACTTGCCGTGTCGGCATCTCATGCACGTAGCGCACAAAGGACATGGATTCGAGATGCTTCCTGTTCTGACAATTTGCGAACGGTGGAGTACAATGACAGCGTTGAAATCTACAGAAGCATTTACGGCTGCTGCTGATACTCTCTGTTCAATCGTGCGGATGTCGAAGTTAAGGTTGCCAAAGTTAAGGTTGCCGGATGAACCTTGTGTTGAGCTTCCTACCTCGTCAGCGCCGAAGACGTCACCGAAACAAGCTGTGTATGTTCGCCTGCGACGACGGGAGCGTGCCAACAAGGTTGTTCTTTCTTCAGGCGAGAAGTATTCGCTTGCTAAGGCAATGGTTGAGCCTCTGCTGGAACATCTAGCCGACTTGAGCAGCGCAAACTTTTATGACGAATTACAGGCGTGGAAAAACACATTAGAAGAAGGACTGCGCCTTGGCAAATCACGTACGAAAAAAAGTGCTGTGTTTGCCGATCACGAAAATGGAGAAGTTGAAGAAGTCGAAGATCTCGATGATGATTTGAGTTCTATTCTAGATCCAGCAGACGCAATGGCAACTGTCAAACTAATGGAAGATCTGCAAATCGACAACCAGGATGGCGCCATGGATAGTATCAACAGTGGTGATGACGTCCCTTCAACACAACTCGCAAAAGAACAAAAGGTGAAGTCACCAACTCCACCTCGTGCCACTAGCTTTGGTGAGCCGACTTCTGGCTCCAAAAAGAACGAGACGGGTGATGTTCGAGACGAAAGAGAGATATCTCGCCAAGTAGACGTTATCAATGTTCCAAAACCGATGCGCCGAAATCTGTCGCGTACCACGCCGACACAGCTACGCCAAACAAAGATTTCCCCAGGTGTATCGCGACTAGCTGTACACAATTATCCCAGCGGGCTAACAGTGAAGCTGCACGAATTTGTGACGTGGGCCCGCAATACACCAAACATGAAGAACATCCTGGCTATCATGCAAAAATACCCAGTGCAACTGACGGATGTCTATCTACGATCGCGAGTGATTGAGTGCCATTGGGAAGCTATGAGGTCTGAGGACAACATGCACCCTTTTGTAATTCCCGTGGATCTTACACGGTCAATGGAGGCTGCAATATGTACTGCACGGAAGGAGCAGCGCGAACCCGACAAACTCGACTCAACTGTATCACAGAAAGGTGTTGTTCTCGACATTGTTGCAACAATCGACCCAAAGCTCTGGAAGTTCTGCAGATACGGTTGCTTTATCGTTATGGTTGCTATACAGAGTTGCTTTATCTTTATGGTTGCGATACAGGGTTGCTTTACTAATGCGGTTGCTACTTCGATTACAGTCGATATGTAAATGCAGCAAGTGTTTTCTACAGAGTGAAGGCCAAGGCCAAGTCTTGGGTCGAAGATTGAAAGTGGCTGGAGAGAAATTGGATTAAGGTGGACTCGGATGTTGACCTTTTCGCAAAGGAAACAAAAACTTAGGGTGTTACACGAGAGACCGTTCGAAATCGACATCAAGTCCTCGCCAACGAAGTAATTTCAAAGTTTTCAGACTGCCGTCTTCGCAGCGAGTATGCCACCAAGTGTGGCGAGGTCACCATTTTCTTCGAAGACGTGGTTGGAAGTGTTTGTCGAGGGTGGCTCTCGGACAGCTCGATCGACTTCTGCTTGAGTGAAATTGCTGCATCTACGGAGGGCTGTCGCGTGTTGTCATCGCTTCTATGGCAGATTGGCTGGCCGGCGACACCGCGGGTTCAGCTTCGCGACATAAAGTTTGTCGTACATCCCGTCAATTTGAGCGCTATCCATTGGGGCATTATAATTGTTAGCCTTGGGGTTTCAGACGGCCAGATCCACGCACGACCTCACATGTACGAACCTCTCATTAATAATTGCTATCACGGTGAAATGGAGACAGTTTGGGAGGGAAGTAAGAGTAACAACAAGGAAGGGCTGCGAGGATTTATTGAGCGCTGGAGCGAGTCCTCCAATCCTGACTGTGTTATGAAGATCCACCCAGTTTCGTGGGTGGACGCCCCGCAACAACCTGATAGCTCCAGCTGTGGTGCCTTGGTAATTGCACATGCACACAGCGTTATTGCAGGGAATGCAGACCTGCATTGCTACAAGATTAGCAAGTCAGATGTCGACGTAATGCGCTTGAGGATGCTGTGGCTACTGCTTGTACAATCCCGCAAGCGACGAATATCGAAGGCAGATGCGGAGACGGCAGCAAAAATTCATCAGAGACTTCAGGATGAGCTAAAATAGCCATGTGAATTTGTATTCACAATTAATACAGCTACATATCGTTGACTAAGTTCCTAACCGATTAATTGCCATCTCTAGCAGCACTCCAAAGACATAACTCCGTCTTGACCGATGCTCACACCGTCCAAATCATAATCCAAAGCGTATAGGCCTTCCTCGTTCTCTTCAATTCGTGCCATTAACTCCATCTGTACTCTCAGTGTTTGCTCCAGTATCTCCCCGATCTCCTCCAGCTTGTGCTTTGTGTTCGTGAGCTCTTCTCGCCGTGCGCGTATCAGTTCGCTGGACAGCGATCTTCTATCCATCGTCGTGAAGCCTGTATATCGAAGTGTGAGAAATGTGTGGTGTACTCGCATGTAGTGTTGTGTACATATCTCTATTTTTAGACTTTGAGCATGTTATGCCTCGTAATCTACCGCTGAATTGATGACGATGGCGACGTGGTAGTGCAACAAATAATAAAATACCAGGACAAACATATGTTTTGAGGTTGCTTCTGGAGATATGGTTGCACTATTTCTTGTTGTGTTGTCGTTGTATGGTTGCGGTAACGCCGTTCAGTCTTTTTCGTGGTATTTGCGGGTAGAAAGGCCATGCTTGCACTCAAATTCATCATATCTTCCTGGTATTCAGTCTCGTCGATATGACCCGAACAGTTGTCAAGGAAAATCGTCTTTTTGTGGACTCGAGGGTCGGCAGCGATAGCCTTCTTTCCGCGAGGTACATATACTCGTGGACACACACCTGTCCATCCATCCGTTTGGTCCAGTGCGATAACAGACTCTACTGACATTGACCACTCCCCTAATGAGATAACTTCGCTTTGAGTTGGTAAATACCATCGTAGGTGGAAGCATATGGCCTCTCAGGCCACCGGAAACGCGGACTACCATGGTCATGCCCTCGCCGCCAGATACGACATCAGCGTATTTTACCTGCTTCTCTCCTACAAAGCCAAGTGTTTTTCCACTGTCAAAATCGATGGAGAAGTGTGTCTCGTCGATACTTTCAATGGTAGTCTCATCCAATGTTTTATCTTCAAACCCACGCTTTAGCTTGCCTACGTGAGCAGCAACTTCTCGTTCGTTCTCCTCCTGCTTTTCTTGACTGACCTGACGCTTCCCAGTGTGAGCACGTAAAGCGATACGATGGTGTTCCATGAATACCTGGGTCCAGCGAGGCCAAACTTTAGTTACTATAAGCGCACCCTTCTTGTCGACAGAGGTGGCGCTGAAGGAGCCGATGTCACACTGAACTATTTCAAGGCTACTTAGCGTGGCGCATCAAACTTGAGTCCTGTCTTCTTTAGACGGTCAAATTCCTCCAGAAAAAGAGGAAATACCCACACCACCCACTTACTGTGACGACGCCCTATGCCCAGCAAGCATCTTCTGCTAACACACCCCCTCCCTTGATTTCTGCGCCCAGATACAACTGCTGAGCCGCGTTGCTTGCAGATTATTTTCGCGTTTGCGCCACCAGTCCATCGCCTTAGAAAGGTAAGCATTCCGTGTTCGTGATTGGAACATGTAGGGAAATGCATCCACAGTTCTTGCGAACAGCATCGTATCGCCACTGGTTTGCTCCGTCTTTATCATCCAACGCACAACTTCCCGTCGCTGAACAATGTATGTGACAACTTGGGTCATTGCACGCGATGCGAACGGCGGTGTAGCGACGACACCGTTATTTTCGCCGGCACGATCGGCGGACCTGGTTGTACCCACAAGCGACGGCAACGTTGAGGTGTTTGATTATGTGACGTCGGGCCAACAGTAAGTCCAATAACGAGCCGCTGACCTGTTGTCACAACCTTACGAGATGCCCGTGCAAATGCAGCTATAATTGGCGACGGTGACATCACATGATCCGGAGCTGAAGCTGTTGAATTATATGCTGTAGTTGCTGAGGTTGCATTAGGACTAATACCCGAAGTCGTGCCAACAGACGTTGGCTTTTTCGTGTGGAGCGCTGCAGGTGTAGCGTCGCAGCGTGGACACCGTTTCGCCTGGCAGAATCCCTCAGATCCGTCAGGAGTCCCACAAAAGGGATGCATAGATGCACTGCAACCTGGGCATTGATGAACGTTACCCACAGTTTCTCCGCAGCCTACACAAGGCGATGTGGCGGTGATAGTAATAGGCATCGTTTACAAGCTTGGGGTCTTCTTGAGTAGGTCTGTTGGTTTATGAATGAATACTGACTCTCCTTGCACTGGAAAAGTAGGCAACTCGACGTACAACCCAATGCACGAATGAGATTGGGGATCGCAAAAATTGGGTACAAAAATGGGAAAGAAAGAAAGAAATAGGTAGCAGAGAAAGGGAAAAAGAGTAAAAACGTGTGCTCATTTGCGCACCTTCCACCCTAATTCAGCTTATGCAAAAGAAATAAAACTTTATTCTTGGCTTTGCCTCTCCATATGGTGCCAACAATCATCACAGCGGGGACTCGAACTCATGTCATGCGAGAGGATGGGCAGAAACCTGACCGCTTCCCTAAGATGGGTCCATTGTTACACAGACTAATTTTAAAAAAATTGCCGAGGCGAATTTTGAATCTGGTAAATGTTAATTTACATGAATTAGTCTAGGCTAGGCTATTTCTGACTAAAGACTAATTGTGAACTCAGACTAATTACTGTAACCACTGTAGTAGTAGTACGACTGGGGGGGGGGGGGGGTTAATGCAGCAGAACATCGACGAATACGGGTACCAGTAGTAAAAAAAAGGGAGTGAGTACATGTATTGCCCGCAGCAAACCCGCGCGGTGTCCGCGAACCAGGGTCGTGCGGTATTTGCGGACGCGGGCCCAGCGCCGGGTGGTTTAAACGATATTTGACGGCCGCAAGGCCCACCGGTCTCGGCAACCCGCAGGGCTGCGGGATGTCCACGTTAGCCAAAATTACGTAAAAGGTAGTACGTTAAATAAAACAAAGAAGGAGAATCTTGCTCGTGCCGCTGGCTTGGCAGCCGTCGCTAAACAGAAGCCCCCACTCGTGCTGAAGCAGCCTGAGAAGCAGGGAGATCTGCCGTCATCCTGGTTTGACTTCCCAACGGTTGCGTGGGTACCAGAGTGTATGTCGAGAAGCGGAAAGCCAGCCTGCATCGTGAAGGAGTACTCATGTGAGCCGAAGGTAAAGGAGTACGTGTCGCGCAACGTCGAAGACGTGGGGCACAGAATGGTGCTGTATTACGGGAGGTATAAGTGTACAGGGGTAACAAAACGCACTTTTACAACGCTGGACGACGACTACATATCGTCGTCCAAAATACTAACTTTAAATTTCCCTTATCTACTGACTTACAAAAGCGGAATTGCCCCCACCAAGCTTGCAATGTTGTATGATGATATGATCACAACTAAAGGCGTCGGGGGTGCCGTCAGCAACGTAACGTGTCGATGGCAAAAAAGGTACTCTACCTACTCTCACTATAATAGTTGGGGTAGCAGTCGAGACACGACGCATGACAGAACCTGGGTACTTTTCAATTCTCCCTCCTACCTGCTAACAGTATTTGTCTAAAAACGGATGCATCGATGCTGAAACTCTGATAGATATCTGGCGAACCCAAACTGACATTTGTACAAAACTTTGTGAAGCCCAAATGGCAGATACGTAATGCAATTGGGTATACCAACGTCGATCAAGGTCGACAACCTACCTGGCGCGTAGCCGGAAGGTTTCCACGCTAGCCCCCACCCCCCACCCCCACCCCCACCACCACCACCAAAATCACAACCATCCTTCGTCCCGCCAAGACTGAACCAACCCAGGCCAAGCTTCCCTTCAAGCCCACCAGAGGCGTGTAACTGTGCCGCCGGTCCCTTCAGCAAACCAGGCATCTGTGGTTGTACGATCTGCATCATTGGGCTCTTGGCCATAAATATTTGAAGTTCGTGCTGGCTGTATAGCTCTTCCAGTTGATCGTCACCCCAGGTCGCTGTGACCTCGCCGCTTCTATCGGAGTCCGAACCAGCTGGGTCCTTGAGCTTCTTTCGTGAAGCCTTTAGATTCTCCTTCTTCGAGGCCTTTTGCTTTGGCGGAGTGGTGGTTGATGAGACTCCTTCAGTTTTCACATTGGTCTCCTCATCAGGCGGGTCACGATTTGCATTGTATCAGCGGTGCCTCCAGCGGAGGCATGAGGAGGAGGTTGAATTTTCTCTTCCGGAAGATATTCTTCCGCGTCGTTTCTGTCAGCAGCGCTCCTCCCAGGACTCTGTCGATCTGCTGATCCTGCTTCGTTCAGCAGCGTTGTTGCCGATTTAGTTTCCAATGACACTTCCATCCTGGTTCCAACTTGATTGGCACTTTACCTTCTTCTTGGGCCTCACGGTGAAATCCCCAGTCACCAAGAGATCCGGGCACGCGCACCATTTTCGTGGAGTGGGTATCGCAAAATCGCATTGCGATCCGATCTCACACACAGCGCCCAGGACTACCGACTGACGGAGGGGGTATTCCGATAATCGTGGGGTTACTGAGGGCTCACCTTGTGTACCCGAGCGGGACTGGCTACACTCCTCTGATGGACCGAATGGCCTGAGCTGGTTTTGTCTTGGCGAGATGTAGGAGGGGCTGCGTAGCGTGGGATGTCTTCAAGCTACGCGCCAGGTAGGTCGTCGCCCTTGATCGACGTGGGGTGTGGTTATTACTTTAAGGGGGCTTTTGTTCCTTTCCTTGCTGGGTTTGACCGCTTTCAATAGCGGGGGCGTCGAAGGCCAGAACGAAGACGATCGACCGGCCAAGCTGCAGCCCCCGGCGACTGAAGGGTGTACTTGGTAGGAATAACTTGATTACTGTGTGGGCCAATACACTTCCCGCTACAGTCTCTAAGTCTGGTACCGAAGCCACTTGTTGCTGATGAGGCAAATTTCACTCTGTTAATATTAAAAGTATTTGCGGTCCACTACCTTGCATATTCTATGATCACCAAACTGGCCCTTAAAGGTCATAGCGTACGTACCTGGCGTGGGTACAAATCAGTCGATCCACTACGTAGATCGCGTATCGAAATGACTGCACCCTGTTGATCCGATCTTGCTGATTGCGTGTGAGCTCGCTGATGCGCCGTCGTCACTGGCGGTTTTCCAACACCCGATCGGCTCGCAATCCGTCAATCCGCTTCCAGCTTCTTTAATGCCAACGGGCGCTTCACCACAACGTCGCCGATGGGACTTTCGCGCGCAGATACTCCGGCCCGCGACGGGGTGACCTGCCAAAACACAGCTTCGACTGGGAGCGTCGAGATGCACGACATGGCGATTGTGATAGTCATCGCAGGAGCTTCGGACCGTGCGCTGTGTGTGGCGGAAAGGATCACTCAGCTCATTACTGCAATCGGCGATGCAATTTGTGCAAGCATGTTCACGATGCGGGGCAGTGCGAACTGAACCGCCACCTTCAACGTTTTTTTCAAGAATGCTCAGGCGAAGGAAGCCAAGTCAGACTTGCCGCCAGAGCTACGAACCTTTGTAAAAGAAGCCCATTTAAACTAGGTAGGTTCTCAACTATGACTGGGTTGTGCTATCACAGCTGACCACTTCCTATGGGAGCCCAAGTGCATTTATGCTTTCGTGGGTAAAGGTGATTGGCCGGACAAGGACTTGGAGGGTGTGAATACGACTTAAAAATGAGAAAACAATGACGGAACCTACGCCGATGGCGGAGAAAATGATGGTGATCACCACGATACTGGTGATTGAAACAGCGATGCTCGACTGTCGAGCGCGGCGGTGAGAGAGCAGTTGGCAACGCGACGAGAGGCGAAGGTGATTCGGCTGCTAGCCGGTGAATCCTTGGGGTGGTGGTCGTCGTAGAGGTATGATCAACGCGTGCGAATGCGGACGATGGTGAGTGGTGCTATCAACGTTGAGCCCATGATACTTGTGCTAGATACCCGAGCCAATGTAAGCGTCGTATCCGAGGCTTTTTCAAAGAAACCTCGACTTCGATTTATACCCAAGCATGTGCGGACGATAGATGTCCAGGGAATCGGTAAAGGTTCGCTGTCGTTGAGGCGTCGGGTAGTAGTGAAGGTGACGTTAAAACGGCGGTTGGTTTACAAATTCGAGATGTGGGTGCTGCCGCACAATGCCGGGGTTGACATTGCTCTCGGCATGAATGTCATGATAGCTGCGGGGGCTCGATTGAACTCGTATAACGCTAAGGCGGTTCTGCCAGGCTATGATGTCGATTTTGAAATTTATAGTTCTGAAAAAGAACACCATGGGACAGCGAGAAAATCAGGGGGGGGGGGGGGGGGGGGGGGGGGGTCGCGAAGGCTTCGAGTCGAGGCGCATGATTGTTCCGACTATGCCTTGGACAAGCCTCGCCCGCGGGGGTATACACACCAACTGTGGGTACGGAAGACCGACACACTGAAACCGACGCTTTTGAAGAATCGTTGTGGCGAGGTGGCGAAGGTTCGGCTGACGAAGGTGGGTGTGGTGTAGTGTAGCACACAAATACCATCAAATGTGGATTCCTTACACAAACCAAAACAAATCGTCGAGTTAAGTCGGTGCTTGTATGGCTTGCGCAGAGGGTGGCCCCTCGCGGTTAGGTCCCAGCGGGCCGGTACGTCGGATAGCCTGGGTGTCTGACACTTCTAGCTGAGCTGCCTCTGCGCTCAGTGATCTGTAAAAGCACCCACGCACCGTCGTCCATTCATTGGTTGAGGACACAGGGTTGTGAGCGAGGTGTGCCGAGCCAAGCTCGGCGGAGCCTCCGAAGTGCACTGACTTAATTAGTCAAATTCAGTGGGAACGAGCCACTCGTCTGTCCCGGCTGAGTTCGCGTGTCTTTCTTTTGCGCGTAGCGAGACGTTTGGCAAACCCAGACCGACCTAATCTCTTAGCGCTACCATTCAGTACTCTACAAGCTATACCTCTCGAGTACCAACGGCAGGCATAATGCAGCAATATGCAGGGACTTGTCGGAAGAGTGTACACGTGTCTTGGACTAGGTAAATGCTGCTCTGTTATCTTCTGGGGTCCCTTTTGACTCCCCCTATTTAACCATAAGGTTCCTTTTCAAATATCTAGTGAAATTGAGTCGTTTAGGATATCAGCCGACCCTTTCGCCGGGTTCAGGCGACCGTTGAGCTCATCGGGTATCCGGATAACAATATCGTCAAGTATGTACCGTGACCCTTTGTTTATAAGCTCTGAGGTACCAGGCGCCGCCGATTCCTGGTCTAAAGTAGGTTCAAGTACGGCCGAATCTGGAAATCCCTACACCACAACTGCCTCGGTTATGATACGAGCCGATCACGTGCGTGTTTTAATCCTCCATTTGGTTCTGCCACCGTTGAATCATTCTCGGCTTATGGCGTCTCGCGGTCTTCCACCACTTTTTTTTCTTTTCGTACGCTACCTCTGTTGCTCCACCTGACTGCTCCTCACACTCCTCGTCTGCCTCTTCAGCACACCCACGACGTTATTCTCCTCCATCGACTTCCCGTCGAGGTGAAGACGCGTCCGCTGAGTCGGTCCGTGACCCGTTGGTTCTTGTCAGCGACCGGCAAGCTGCTGTGTTCGTAGGCCTGACAGCTTCCGATGCTTCTGATGCGGAGTCGACGGGGTCTTCTCGGACGCGTTTTGCTGGCCCATCGAGCTTGCCGGGCGGCACCACTTCGGGCGCCAACAATCAGTCGAGCTCGACTGCTCCACTGAGTCTTGACTCCCTCGTGACGCTAGTTACTTAGCCAGGGAATAAACGCCGGGAGGAGTTGACTTTCATGGCGAGACTCGTGGCTTATGTGTTCACTCGCTCAGTGGAGCCTTCCGATCCTGTACAACGGCAATCGGTCCTGCACGCTTCTTCAGCTGAGGAACTGCTGGAGATATTGAGCGGCCACTACGCCGCTCTTGATTACTACCAGGTCATTGGCGATCTTAGAGCTGACCTTCAGGCTACCTGAGCTGAGAACCGCGCGTTGGCCCGGCGGTTAAACACCCATGCTGTTGGGAACGTCGACCGGTCGACTCAACAAACCGCAACAAGTGAGTCGTATTGAGGCTGACGCTATGCAGTCCGTCAATCACGTCGCCTCACTGCGCAGTGATACCTCCGATAAAGCATGTTTCTCTTCCACACATGAGGGCCGCATCCGTCGAGTCCACTACGACGCCAATCTGGCTTCTACGTGCTCAATCATATCTTTGAGGTAGGTGGCGTCTATGCTGCGCTATCCAGCCACTTCCGAGCTGCTGTCATCATCCAGAGTCTCCGATGCTGCGTTCGCCGCGGCTGGGTGGTCGCTAGGCTTAAATCCTTTCCATCGTAATATCTCCAGACTAGAATAGTCCTTATTTGCGCCAGAGTTCTGGTCCGCCGAGCTTGCTGAGATGGCGGAGCTGACTTTTGCGCACGTAAGCTCTTATCCGATACATCTGACATCCTTCTGGCATGATGTGGAGACGTCGAGTCACTCTCGATGTTTAGATCCGCCGACGCCGAGCTCACGGTCGCCGAATGGATAATACGGGCAGTTCTAGTGTTCGGGGCGCTCATACTCATAGCTGAGTTCACCCTGTCCGTCCAACTTGTCCGGCGACACCAAATTTGGCTAGATAGTCGATTTTGGGATGCTCGTCGTACAGGACAAGTTCCGAGAGTTTTTCAGGGCCCCCCATCGTCATAGCTGAGTCTTTTGGCCCCGACGTTTCTTCATCCGTCATTACGGCATTTGCTCCTTCAGCAGCTGAATTCGTTCTGGGGTCAAAGTTGGTGCAATCGCCATCACACTCGGACCTGTGATAGAAGAAATCTTCCCCATCGTGTAGCGCAGGCGTACAGTCCGCTCGGACGTCTCTCTACCGGAACGCCGAGTTGAGAGCCGGGCCACCCCTTGTCACTCCCGATGCGGATTTGTCATCGCGGCGCCTGCGTTCCTTTTGAGCTTCCGTCTCAGCTTTCCCCAACGCTCAGTGCACGTTAATCCTGGCTCGTTCCCCTCTGCAAGGGTCGTTTCTCCGCTGCCGTCGGAAAGGGGTATTTTTGCTTTCAACAGCTGGTGGCTGGTGTGAGAACCATTTTTCGTACAATCACTGCTCTTTTTGCAGCAAATCTTTGTCAATTTCTGTCTCATATGTCAGCACCTGTCAGTCACGGTACTTCGCCGAGCTCACGCGGACATATCCTTCATTGGCCAGGACTCCATGTGGGCGCCACTTTTAGCACATAAAAGTGAGGTGGACACCAGACTGACTTGGATCGTACATTTGTAATCAGTACCTGAGTTGGTCTTCCTCGGCAATTAAAAACAACCGTGGGAATCCAACTCTTTGTCCGTCGCACCCACAGGTCATGGGTCGACTCGCTGGGTAGTCGCCTGGGCAATCTGGACACAGCGGTCATCCGACTTCCGATCGTCAGCCCGTCTGGTATCCCACATGGAATATTTGGTTCAAACTCTGTCTTAGTCGGCGCATTATTCGACCGGATGAGTGGAATCACAATCTCGTCGGGTAGTATAACTGACGCGTTGTACATATCTAGATGGATCCCAGCTGGGATTATGAAATCAGTACTGAAAATTAAATCAACACCGGTATGAGAGGCATAGTCCACACCTCAAACTCGTATGCCACTTCTCAACCTAGGGTCACCTTCACGACCGCTCGTGACGTTGTCACCACTCTGTCATTACTTATTCCATATATGTCGATCTGCTTATCTCGACTGATCACTCTCTTGAGACGCAGTTTCCTCGCAAAGTAATCGCTAATCGCCGAGACATTTGCTCCAGTGTCTAACAGGATCTTAGCCCTTCGATCATTCACAGCTCCCAATACGGGAGCTCTCATTTTAACTGGGCGATCAAACGTCTGCGCCGACCACAATCCCAGCCGTTCTCCTGGAAGCAACTTCATGATTCTGGTACGGTGTGCAGACTGGTCTGACTACCGAGTCGTACTTGCAATTTCCCGATAGATCTTGTCTAACTCACGGATCTCACGTTCAATACCGTCGATAACACACATCCAATTGCCATACCCGCTTCGTCTCTCGGGTCGTCCTGCTTTGCCTACGAATGTGAACAAAACGTTCACCTCAACCGCAGGTTCCGCTGACTATAGTAGCCCGTCGTATTCCAACCTAGTGTTGGCGGGCCGCCGAGTTTAAATCACTCGGCGCGTAAAGGTCTTGCGGATCTCCTGGCACTTGAGACTTGTCCGCGGAATTCTTCACGAACGTGGCCAACTTCTCGTATCGACGGAGCAGCTCGCACTGACCAACCTCGTGAACTTGTTTGCAGAACTTGCAGTATCGCCGACAGAAGTGAGCCGACGCCCCGGTCTCCCGCTGTCTGCACGAGGTCCACACTGCGAGTTAACGCGTGATCCGTCCCAGCGATTCGACTGTTCTCGTCGGTCATATGGTCGCGAAGATCGAGTTCCCCAACTTCGAGTCGAGTCGTTCCTGTCTCCCGCCGAGTTATCTTGACGGTCCATGGTCTTAAATAAAATTGTTGTGAAGAAAGGCAAGCTACACCATCCAGTTGTCCTGCAATAAGCAATCCGATGAGTACAATGTTCTACGACATCTGGAGAATGTGATTTCAGAAACGTACAGCCCAAATTCAAAGATGAAATATGTGGCCCATGGAAAAAGTAGGTACTGCGTCATTACACATTTAAACAATAAATTGATCTTCTATTCTCCATTTTCTTATAAATACTACATGTTCTTAATTTGTTACAGGTTTTCCACGGCCTAATTGAGAGTGGAGGACGATGCGAATGAGGCTTGTAGTCGATGTGAGTCCATGAATGGAAATTTGAAAGTGAGATTGATTTATTTAGAAGTCCTAGTATCTCTGTGGTGTAGTGATTTCTCCGTAGTTGCGGAGTATCACCCGTCGACAAAGATGTGACACCACCCAAGATGCTCAAGCGACGAACCCTCGGTCATGTGATGTACGGAGACGCCAAGATGCAAGGGACTCGACGGCGTCACTTCCGAACTTTCAACGAGTATTGGATACGGCCATATGTCACTGAATCCAGGCTGTCTTTATTATTAATAATGGACTGGCCGGATTCGCATTCAGCGGACCATCTACGGTACGAACCCTCAGTGGCGGTTGGGATGAGTTCACAGAAGACTCAGCGACCCTTGGAAGGCACGTTCACCGTCTGGGACAGGGCGCGGACCGTTAAAGATGCTCGTGCGACGGTGCAGACGACGCTTGGCGTGCAAGAAGATCCATAACGGATCATTGTTCACTTGATATTTGTATACTTGATTAGGACTTCTTATTAGGAATAGACCCGAAAGGGTAAGCTTAAATACAGAACAGAATTTCCACTCAAGCACACAGAGCGACGTCCGGCTTCAAGGTAAGCGTCTGGTCAAGCTTGTTTGAGTGTGTTATGCCTGTCGGTGAACTCGAAGCTCTGTAGCGAGGGTTCATCCGGCAAGGCCAAGAGACTGTGTATTTTGGCCGATTACTATCGGGAGGTTTTACGTGACGGCTTATTGTTGCCTATTTGCACGACTGGGAGTGCTTGTATTGCATTCCTTTTATTCTTCCAACCGAGTGTTGAACACTCGGTGATCTCGTAAAAGGCTTACCCGTGCCTGGTACCCTTCCGCTATTGGGACCACGAGGATTCAAAACACCTGCTAGCTTTGCTCGTGCTAGTAGCGTGTTCTTATTTTTACTGGTTGGCCTATATAAGTAGTTTACGAGGTCCAGTTTGTCCCGGTGCAAGGGCAGAACTGGGGTCTTCAGGTCCGCTCGAACGATCGTTTACTATACTAGTAGACGTATTGTTGTGGGAACGTCCTAACTACATTTGTAGCTAGCGCTCACGTGGGAATTCCAACACCACATCTCTTCATGCCTCCTACATGCAGTTCCTAGTGTCCCACTATCATCGTCGTTAAGTCCGCGTATACAGATTGTATATTGGGACGGACACGCTTGGGTGAGACGGACACACCTGTCTACAAATATGCATATAAACAGTAAACTGGGACGGACACACCTGGGTGGGACGGACACACTCGTATATAATGTACACGCCACATGCACGATTGTCCTCCCGTAGCGGATCCCGTGATCGACCCAATTGAAGTTGGCGACCAATCACAATTCGGGATACCAAATGATCTGCCAATCAGGTCGCACTATTCATGTCACTTCAACTGTAGCACGCATTCGACACGCGCATGCCGCGTGCCAAGCGGTATGTATCCAGACGAGAAGACACCCACAACAAGCGTTACACTGTAAACCCTAACATTGAGCAGGTGATATGAAGTGAAAATGATATGTTTTATACATATTAGAAAGATATATTGAGCAAATTCAAAAGTGCCTCACTGTGTGTACAATGAAATGCCATTTCACGTTACGCCACGTCGCTTTCGTTACGCCACGTCGCTTTCAGGAAGCAGTATAGTGTACTGCTTTTGTCTATATGCCACTATTACATGTCCTAGTTCAAGCGCAAGTGTCCTGAATATTCAATTTGAAAGAGACGTAATCAGCAAATAAGCATGCTTTCACTACACTACGACAGCCATCGATCAATTGTCACCAGCTTTGTTGGACACTTGTCCAGCAGAGTACTAATACAAAACACAATACGATTGCCTCAATGAACTCGCGACGATGGAGCACGTTGATTGGAAAGACCTCACAAGAAAGGTGGCCGAGATACAGCGCAATACGGTGAGCGCGCTCTCTCGAGCTGTATATCAGAATTCCTACGGTTGCTTCATCGGGTGGGTGTCCTCAACAAACCGCACCTCGTTTCCACGGCGTTTGCCTTCGTCTTGGCGATGTATCAAGTATATCTATTAACTCTTTTGTTGCCAACCCTTCTAAAACGCGGCATAATGCATTGTTTTACAAAAATCGCAAAATCAAATTTCTAGATTTAATTTTGAGCCAATTGTGCTCCAATCGAAAAATGACGCAAAATGATGCATTATCCCACGTATTACAAAAGTATCTCAAAATTAATACCCATGATTCTCCTAAATTAGTTTTGACTCACCGGAAATGGACCGTAAAATGTGGCCTTATGCATCGTTTTACAAAAATCGCTTAATCATAGTATGTAATAATTTCAATAGAAAATGTACGGGGAACAAAAGAGCTAAGCAGCTCCGGAAGCGCCTAAAGCCCCTACTCGATCGCGACCCAAGCGCCCCCCCCCCCCCCCCCCCCCTCCTCCTCTTGGGCTTGACACTATGCAGATGAATGTGTTTATGGCTTGGTTATTGACACTGGAGAAAGCTGATCGCGGTCTCAGCTACTTTGTGCTAAATACACACAGAGCGGGCCTTTATAATTTGTATCGTGAAATTTGGGCTTGAAATATGGAGAAGGAACTACAAAAGTACTTTAAGGGTCTTAAAAAGACATAGGACAGCTGCAGCAGCACGAGTAGAAGTACGAGCGAAGACGGGCAAGGATCTGTTGTCGTTCGACCTGTATATTTTCTTGTGTACACAACTTGTAAAGCATCCATCAAAGGACATGGCTTTCGCTCGAACCTACATGGTTGTTGCCTGGAATCTGATGTAAGTCGGCAAATGCGTTCGGTATTCGACATGAGCACATGGAATGGAATGGGGATGCTCTTTCCATGTATTTTACAGAGCGAGCAGGATGGCAGTCGGTCCCGTGACCCAAGACATATATACGCGAAATCGCTCAATCCGCCTATTTGCCCAGTTGTGGTCATCGCTATCTTTCAGGCTACATCATTATTTGACGGCAGTGACCAACTGTTCCCCGGCAACAATCAATATGAGCGGCTCCGTAAGTGTTTGCAGCGATTACTAGAGCAAGATGCTGCAGATTAATTACGCCGGCGTGGCGTCAATCGTGACGAACTGGGCACACATTTGATGCGAAAAGAAGAAGTACTGTGCTTCTGCCTCTATAGCATGTCCATCATCAACAGCGATGCATATGAGAGCAGGATGGTCCTTCGACGAAATTCAAAATACGTATTTACGATACGAGGCGGCTGAAAATAAGCACGTTGGAAGAACTGTATCTGGCCACCCACCAGGGAGTCACAAATTTCTGGTGCTGCTGCCACACTTTGGAGAGCGTGACAATCTTGTCGAAAAAACGAAAGCGTTTGTGTTTCCGGAGCTCCCGTTTCAGCTGGTATTTGTCGGTGAGTCCTGCTTGTCATCTCTCGTTTATCACGCACCATATTTGTAATCGCATCTTGCTGCAAAGCAGCCCTGGCTAGAGTCACCACTATTCCAGCATCCAACCCTACTTGTAGATCTGTCGGAAAAGGTAATGGGTATTGACGACGCCAGTACTCACGTGCAGGCTACAGGTGTACCGCCACACGTATCAACTCTAAGTGAGATTAAAGGTCTGCTGGAGGTGGCTCTTAAACCTGTTGAGCACGTCTATGCGACTCGAACAGCATTGTGAAGGACTGGACAGTGCACTCAAGCAATGCCTCGTCTCAGCGGGCATCACTGCGTTGGTGCCGAAGCTGAACGCCGGCTCGCAGCGAACATCCCAGCAACACATGGATAGCACGCTAACGGCTACATCCTTCTGCTGGGGAGGCAGCCTTCGCCCCCCCCCCCCCCCCCTGACTTGATGCTTTCGGATTGCTCTGTGGCCGAGCTCTGGGTCTTGTGGCAGTGCGGCAATGCCGACTAAAAGACGCCTCCACTGCGGATACTTGATGGTCGTGGCATGCCTAACAGAAATCAACAGAAGCGACTGAGTGACGCTCGCTATCTAATGCACGTGATTGAGGATAAAAAACCTGCTGTGAAGGCGTTCGCTGTCTGCCAAAAGAGCGTTGATGTTTCGCATCTCACAAAGAGCAAGCACCGTCGGCGTCGAGGCCAACTCTCGGACCTCTGTAGTGGCTTTGCATCGCAGGGCAAGCAAGCAAAATATGACTTTAGTCATGAATTCAAAATCATCTCATTTGTACGCTCTGATTGGCTCCAATTTGATGATCACAGTGTCCTATAATGTTCTGCACGATCCGTCTAGCAAATCATTTTGGGAGTGAGTAGTGCACCCAACTCAGCGTCGTAAATCGCGACCAGATTTTCCCCTACCCCAGAAGAGGCCCGGTCGACAGAAATTTCGATATCCGCCAAGTATGTATACGTGTATATCATTGTCAACTACCACTCATTCCGAAAGTGAGGGGGGAGGGGGCAGCGAGAGCAGTATGGAAGCCGCTAGCGCGGGCTGCTGCGCGTCAAATGCAGTCGGTGCTGGAGGCTTGGGGAGCCCGCGAAGCGACCACCCCGAGCCTCAGTGTATCGGGTGTAGCGATGAGGAGTGAATAGATTCAACTGAGGAGTCGTCGGCCACTTCCAGCACAGTACACACTGATTCGAGCGACTCCACACCGCAAACAACAGAGGCACCACCCCTTCAGCGCACTCAATTTGATTCTTGGGAAGACCTGGAGGGCTATCTTCAACAGTATTCAAGAGAAACGTATCAGGTACACTTGACTGTATTTGTTATCGTTGCTAGCCAGGATTCACATTACAAGTGGCATAACTACTGATGGATTGTTTGTTTATTGTGACTAAATAGTGTTTTAGAGCCCGGACGAACAGCAAAGTCGAGGTCCGGAACAAAATAATCCGAGCAAACCCCGGCTCGAAGCAGCCAATTCTTCCGGATGAATGAATTTACTACGGCAAGACATTTGTATGTACCCATGCTGGTAAGTACAAAGCACGAGGACAGGGGAAGAGGAAGCGACAGCAGTCGATGTCCATTGAGTGCGATGTGCAGGTGCGATATATGTAGTTTCCCCGAGTTGGGTCTCAGTTGGGTACCATTGTATCAGTTGGGTGTAATTTGGGTGGTAGATTATCTAATGGCATGCATGTGTTGTGTACGTAGATTAATGCTTGCGTGCAAGTTGTCGATACTACGGTACCTACATTTTCGCTGCGGATTACTTCGACGCGCTTGAAGCATAATCATCCTCTTCACAAGCACACATTTGAGCAGTACCCACATAATCGAATAGCTCTGGAATAAGAGGTCGTTGGGACAGTGAGTGAGCTGCTGAAGGCTGGCGCCAAGAAGAAGCGAATATTGCAGTACAATTTACGATCCTGGACTAGATGTACAAACAGACAGTTACAGTTGTGGGGTGAATGTGCTCCTGGTGTTTGAGCTATTTTGCGGTTTTGAGCAACTTAGGTATCTGGACAAAAAAACATTACAGCTTCTGCGATACCGCTACATACGCATGCTTATCGAAGCGTAAGGAACCAGTTGTACAACAACTTGTAGGTGCTCAGCGTTCAATACACTTCTTCTTTGTTTTGCTTAGAGTGATGTTGTTGCTGTTTTTGTTTGTACTGGTTGGAAGGGATGACATGAAAATCTAACGCTCTAACTTCGCCCCCAAACGCGCTCAGCTTCGGACATTGACATGGCGCGCACATTCTTAAGTGTGTCTTTCCGGCTATACACGTTTGATGTATATAATTTGCACTGGCTTCTTGAGTTGGGCGCGTAGTTGGGAGCAGTATGGGGGTTTGTTTGGCACGAGCTGGGCTCGTATTAGGCGAGCTGTGTTCAGATGGTTGCAGCAGCCTCGTCACATATTTTTCAGCTGGGTGCAGCAAAGAGTGCCAATCATTTTTACTTTACAATGCGTATACGTACATGTTATGTTGCATTGAGGCCGAAGAGATTTGTCAAAACCTCTTGAGTATTATATCAAATCGTCATTTAAGATCATCAAGGATTAAACTCGGGCAAATTCAATACCCTTCTCACCCTGATACAGAAATAATTACTATTTTCCAGAACACACGAGTCCTAATATTGGAAATCACATGGCTCAGTTTGTGCGTCGCAAAGTACTTATATTTTTCTCTTGCATTTGATACACGTAAAATTTGTGATGAATAAAAAAATTGAAATACGTATTTTTAAGATTTAGTACATGTATTAATAAATAAACAATATGTATTACAATACTTTTTTTATTAGAAGTACTATTAATACTGTAAGTCCAACATTAATACAAGAGATGCGTGACATCTTGCTCGATGCTGATTGGTCACAAATAAAGTCAGGCGATACATGTATCCAGTCTGACGTTTTGCAACATGTGGTAAGGTCGTCCCCCAACCTCCCTCCATTTTATAATACCGTACATGTAATTCCGCTACCCGCCCAACATAAGTCAGTTCCCATACAGAACGCAAGTGAAAGGACCTGGTCACCCGGCGCATTCCTGCATCTGCTGGACATCGTCGCTGATTGACTCTCCCGCTTCCCGTGCATGCAGCGCAAGGCCGCAGCGTTCGAGGCAACCCCCGTCCATTCCTCGCTGGAAATGAGTAGCGAGACTACGGACTTTGAGCGCGTGCCGCCCGACAGTAGCGGCGGCTTCGTCAAGATCGGCGGCCCATTGCCAGACTCGTCGGACCCACGTACCATCAAGGGTGCGTCCAGTGCTCCAGGCAACGGCCACCGCCTGTTCTACTTGCGGGTGATCGATTCGCGTAAATGGCACTACTCGGAGACATTCGCGCTGTTCCTGGACTTTTTCGTCCAGGTGTTGGCCATCTCATTTACCCAGAAGGCCTCGTTCTACGACGAAGTGGCAGCGAAGGCGTCGCGGCTCTTCTCTTCGGGATTAATGCTCTGCTACTTCATCGACATGATCATTCGTATACTGGGTTTGCGTCTCGCTCTCTTCCGTTCTCACTCCAATATCGCTGATCTTCTGTGTCTACTGGCTATGGTCGTGCTACTTGGCTCGAGATACGTCATGGAGGACAAGGAATATTGGCTGTGTCTGGGTTATTTGAGCATCGTGGCCTGTCGTCTCATTCTCAAACCCAGAGCCAGAACCTTCTCCAAGAAGCTGCACAAGTTCCGCACCAATGGCGACCACATTCGCATCAGTATCGAGTCTCTACGCGCCTCACTGGCTCGTATCCCCGGCATCTCGGCCATGTCTATTGAGATGATGGAGACGGACTTAGTGATCATCTGTGGTCGTGACGAAGGCGACATGACGCGTGACGAGCTCATGAACTTCTTGGAGCGCGCTCTACACTACCGTCCGCCGACGCTCTCGGCCACTGAATTCCTGTCGCATTTGCGTGACATTGACGCGTCGTCGTCTACACTGGCCTACGGTATCATGGACGTTGTCCGCAGCACATTGTGGCACTGGTCCACGCAGATGGCAGACCTCGTTTTCTGCTTCTTCGTGGTGTGTATCAACGCCTCAGTGAGCCCAGCGCTGGCCATTTTCCTGGCCAAATTGTCAGATGCTTTCGACACTTTGGACTCGGGACAACCGAACGAGTCGACGCTCAAGGTTGGCGTTGTGGGTGTATTGGCTCTGTGTGTGCCGTTCGTGTTGGGTGACTACGCCGTGGGTTATTTCCAGTCCAAAATGATCTCAAAAGCCACCGAGTCGATGCAGTCTGCGCTGCTGAACATCATTCTGCGACAAGACACCCAGTTCTTTGCAGAGCGCTCAGAAGGCGACTTGAACAACCTCTTCTCGAGTGATGTCGCGCGTGTGAATGCTCTGTGGCAGGCTGTGTTCTGGAACCTGCTAAATCCGCTGCTGGCTGTGATTTTCGGCTTTAGTTACGCTCTGTACATGGATGTCAGCATCGGTATCATGTCGTTTGCTTTCACTGCCGTGCTACTTTCCAGTGGTCCACAGGGTTTTGCAGCTCAACGATCGAAGGAGTTTGGTTCTAGGAATGCCTACGTCGCTGCTGAGTTCCAGAACGCTGTGGGGTGTGAGAAGGTTGTGCGTGCGTACGCTATTCAAGACCCACTCATTACGCGCTTCAAGAAGACGTGCGCGTCGCTGCGCAAGAGTCAGTTCTCGAAGGACTTTTGGTCAAGTATTGTGCAGATTTACATTGAGTCTGCCATGTATATTTTTGTGGCTATCGTGACGGCGTCGTTGGCCATGAAAGTGTGGCACAAGGAACTGTCGTCGGGTGAATTCTTCGGTTTTATCACGCTGCTGAGTCGTGTGTCCAACCCTGTTACAGTACTGGGAGGGTTCATGCGTGTGGCTATCGGCAATGCCAGTAGCTTGCAGCGTGTTGACGACATCATTGTCGGACTTGGCTCGAACAGTGGCAAGGACGAAGCTGACAAGGACATGCCACCGCTCCCCAAGATGGATCACGATCTGCGTGTGGAGAAGCTCGTATTCAAGTATGACAAGGCGTCTGAGAACTACATTCTCAACGAGTTGACTGCGACTATTCCTCGTGGCTCGTACACGTGTGTTGTGGGACCGTCTGGTTGTGGTAAGAGTACGCTGTTGGCCTGTTTGATGCAGTTTCAGGATGTTGATGGTGGATGTATCCGTCTTGATGGCCACGACATTTTCAACTTTTCCAAGAAATCATTCATGGACCAGACTGCTGTTGTGTTCCAGGACGGTGGCATTCTAAACGGTACAATCTTCGACAACATCCGTTACGGTAACGTCAGTGCTTCGAATGCGGACTGTGAAGAGGCTGCGCGTCTTGCCGAATGCCACTTCATCAAGAACCTCAAGGACGGATTCGAGACGGTCGTGGGTCAGCACGCCACGTGCAACTTGAGTGGTGGTCAGGCGCAACGTATTTGCTTGGCGCGTGCTCTCTGTCGCCGGCCGAGCCTGATGCTGCTTGATGAAGCTACCAGTGCGTTGGACCCTGAGACGGAGGCGTCGATTGTGGCAACGTTGGAGCGTCTTTCCAGCAAGATGAACATGACGATCATCTCGGTCACACATCGTTTGTCCACTGCTTTAAATGCCGACCAAATTTTGGTACTGAACGCTGGTCGCGTTGCTGAAGAGGGTCGCTACGATGCTTTGGTCCAAAAGGGCGGGCTCTTTTATGAGATGGTGCACAAGGTGGACAAGCCAGAAGAGGAGGAGGAAGATGCGGCTCCGGTGGAGAAACCAGATATGGTTACTATGGCCAAGAGCCGTCGTCGGGGTACAGCGCCGCGCAGAAACACCGACACAATCGGAGCCACTGGGGAGGAGCCGAAGCAGATGCAGGACAGCGCGTTGGCATTGCAGCAGTTTACGAAGAATCTGAGCTCGCGTGTGGTGCACGACGCTGGTGATGGGAACCGTCCGGCAGGCACAACTTCATGGTACCGCTACGGCAACCGTAACTCTCACCGCAGTCGCAAGACGAGCGACGACGGCTTCACATCTCGTCGCTCAGGCAACAACAGTGTTGAAGGAGGCCAGTGGTATCCCAGCCAGCACGATAACCGAGGTGCGGCGACGTCTGCGGCCAGCGAGGAAGAGCGCAACAAGTACTTTGTGCTGTAGACAGCATGGCCATATTCTTTTGCATATTTTGAAGCAGCTGCACTGACGTCGAGACCCGATGCCGATGTCCTTCCGCACACCATTGCTAGCTGCAATGATAGCTACAAGACCCTCTGTTCATCCGAGTCATTCGTAAGATAGTTTTCAGCTCACCTTAGCGAAGATATTTTTTTTTCGCATTAGGAAACGTGTCGACAAAAGAAGCACCAGCGGCTGCGGAATGCATTTTGCTTCTACTACAATGTACTTTAGCGTTACCACTTCAGGCTACGGGATCTCGACTCAAGTCAGTGATCAAGTGGCAAATATTTCATGAAAACCGCTCTTAATAAGCTAGGAAGTGACATAACTACCAGTCATTACATTTAGTGCCAGCACTAAGCGGCCACAGCCACCATTTCTTTAGAAACCCAAGGTAGCACGCCCATAGAACTGCTCGTCCTCTTCGGGCAAAGAGTCTTCCAGCCCGTCGAGATTGAACTCCTTTGCTTGCTTGCTGTCGCCGCGAATGAGCATTTGCTTGTCCGTATCGCCACGAGGTCGAGGCGGAGGGAGCGGTGGGGCAGCAGCATTGAGTAAATAGGCGTTCGCAGCACGCAGAGTTTTCACCCAATTGTTGAGCTCTTGTGGACTCTTTGTGAAGAAATGCGATTGCTGCTCGTCCGTGCACAGTACAAACTCCTTTCCATATCTGAGATCCTCACACACAACCTCAAAGCTCTTGTCAGCCAGGTTGATCTCGCCACGCACAACCGAGTCACCACGTCGTTTGTAGTATTTGAGAAACCCATCGGCGGTGATAACACACCATCGCTCACGTGCACCACGCATCGTCTTCATGCCGCTGATGATGCCGCGGTCAGCCCACTCGGTGGGACCCTTGTCTAAGAAGCCACTCAGCATCGGCATTTTTCCTCGGGTACTTCCAGGAGTCGAGGCAGAGTCCGCGCTCGTGTCAGGGGTAGATGGACTCGAGTTGTCCTTGCTAATCGACCCGGAACGTCTCGATTTCTTCGAGTCCGAAGGCAGACGGCTTGACGGTTCGGTCGACGGCTTCGGTTTGCGAGAATCGCCCCGTGAAGACGGAGTGCCTGCCTTTCCCTTAGTTTTAAGCCTGTGCAGCTCATCCTGTGCCTCCTTAAGTTCCTCCTTGATCTTTTGACGCCTCCGTTGACACTCCTTAGCAAGTTTATGGTCACCCGACTGGGCAGCCTTGGACAGAGTATCCACCACAGATCGCTGCTTCTTACGTAACTCCAAGATCTTCGCTTCCAGGTCAGCGAACTCCGTTTTCGGCTTGCTCGTACTATTGCTACTACCACTCGTCTTTGCGTGGAGCCCACTTGCACTGAGCGAGGCCTTGTCGTCGATCTGCGACTGATGAGAAGAGGATGACGAAGATGTGGACGAGTTAAGTCCCGTTTCTTCGTTACCAAGACTGGCGTAATGTTTGGTGAGCTGCTCCATCTCTTTCTGCACCTTGTTCGCCTTGCGTTGCTCTTTGTTCAGCTCGTCTTCAAGTCCACGTCGCTTCTTCTTTAATGCCGACAATTGTTCCCTCGGTGGAGCTGTGGGTTCAATACCGAAGATATCTTCTTCCGGAACTCGATCTTCCTCTTCCTCTTTGTCTTTCTGCTCCACTTTTGCAAGCTGTTTATCCAGGTCATCTAGCTGAGCCTGCAGGGCATCTCTCTCTTTACGGAGTCGCTTGTTTCCAGAGCTCATTTTCGAGATATCATCGTTCAGTTCTGTGTTCCGCTTGGCCAGTTCGTTAGCCCGCACAAGTTCAGGGTTCTCCATGGCATAAGTCGCCTGCAGCTTGAGATTCTTCATCATGACTTGGTACTTTTCCTTGTCATTTTTCAGATTCTCGTTTTCTTTCCGCAACTCCATTCGTTTGGCGTTCAACATATCAAATTCATTCGACACGGTACTCCACTTGTGCTGCATACGTGTCAATGATCGCAGCATCTTCTTGTTCTCAATGGTCCACATCTCCGTATGAAGCTCTCCCGTCACGAGCACACGCGTGTATTCCTGTTTCTGTTGCATGTATACACTCGAATGACCGTAGCTTGCAGCTGCTGGGTCATTCCCGGCACCATTATTGACTTTGTCCCCGTCCGATTTGCGACCGCCATTCTCCTCCACTGTTCCTTTCTGTACATCTGCAAATTTGATACGAACAGGCCGCGATGCGCTCTTTAGCTTGCCCACGACTTCTTTATAAGTAAGCCCAGCCAGCGACGTGTCTTCAATGCTGATGACGCGCATGCCGATCGTCAGTCGCTTGTGGGGCTTGACGCTCCAGTTGTGGAGCTCGGCGGGTCCCGCCTTGCCGTTGATTTTGGGTAGATCGTCCACTTCGGCCTGGAATTGAGGGTACAGAATGGTTTCCATCTGGTGGACTTCTCGTAGACTCACTCCAAGTCGCCCCTCTTGGAAGCAGATTTCCACCTCACTCATCCAATTGTAAGTCTTTTTGATCTTGGAGCTCGACGCCTTCATGGGAGGTGGCACCCATTGCGTCTTGCCAGCGGGGGAAATGAAATAGTAGCGACCTTTTTGCGACTTGCTTTCTTTGCGTGTCCAACCGGGGGGCAGTTTGTCGTCGCCCTCGGGGGTCGCACTCCCTGTACTGCGTCTACTACCGCGACTACCACGACTACCGTGACTTCCTCGATTGCTGCTGTGTGTGCTATTGGACGAATTACTACCACTATTCGTTGTGTTGGCTGCCTTGGTAGTTGTCGTCGCAGTTGTAGTAGTAGTAATGCTGCCCTTGTCGCTGTTGGACATGGTGCTGTTGTTTCTGAAAAGTATCACAAAACAAACCACACTTTAGCATCACTAGACGACCCCCTCTCGCTGTAAAACACAGGGCGGTGCTGTCCCTCTCGCCTTTAAAAATCAGGCACGACTTAACGGCAATTGTCCTCTTACCTCCACAGCGCTGTCTTCTTCATGGCTGCGGAAAACCAGGCGCCGTCCTTTCCCGACCCTTTAGAGCAGCCTTCTTCACGCTCCGCTTCCTCCCTGCTGTCGGTCGCCTCGCAGAGATTGAGCCTTCGTGTCGTGCGTGAACAGGTCTATACAGTACCAGCCCCCTGAGAGAACTGAAATATTACAGATAAGTTCGAATTGAATTTAACCAATCAGAGATTTGTCTTATTCTGAGAAATCACCCATCTCATCAGTCGCGTGTGACTCAGTAAAAGGCTCGCTCGAACGACGGCCCACGACCTCGTTTCCGCGGTGAAAAGTCCTCGGTGACGTCCGTGGATCTGTAGACGCTGTTGGATCGATTTAAGCGCGGGTCACGCGACGACATGCGGCCCTCGGTGGCCTGGAACGTGCTGAGCGAGCGCTTGCGGTGGCCGATCGTTGCTGTTGCACTCGGAGCTTGCTGCTGTTGATCTCGAAATGCGTAAGCTGGCGGTTGACCTGGGGGCGGCGGCGGCACGATCTCCTGTTCTTGCGGGCGGTATTTGCGCCCAACACTCTCGGAGACATTGTAGTCGCCGTGCGTCGTTGTCTTTGATGTCGAAGCCCCATACGCTGCGCGCTCCCGGTTTACCTCATCTATATACGCTTCGAGGCAGTGCACCATGTACTGAGATCGGTCAATCGTCACAGCGCATGAAATTTTTTTGCGCAGGTCGTGGGTCGAGCTGTTCTCAATGTCGGATTTCAAGTACCAACAGCGCTTCATATGGTGCCCCACTTTCAGGCAGTAGAAGCACGAGACGGGGCCCGGGTTGTCGAAGCGATCGTAGCTATCATATTTCTTCTCGTACCTATTGCGTGGCTTGCGTGGGGATTTCTCGAAGCGGCAATGAGACGAGTACTTGACGTATCCTCTCTCGGAGTCATATTTATCGTGCGAGTGTCGCTTGTTGTAAGCGTCGCTCTTCCTGCTTCCGTCATCGTCAGTATTTGGACTCTTTGACGATCGAGGAGTAGCAGCTTCATCCGTCTGCTCCATCCGAGTCTTGCTGTTGTTGTCGTCATGTGATTGAGTCTTAGTGGGAGACTTACTTTTTGCCGAAGTTGTAAGAACTTCCCCACTTGTCAAGTCGACAGTGTTGTCTGGTCCAGTGGTCACATCAATAGGCGGCAGGACTGGGTTGTTTGGGTCCGTCGCTTTATTAGCAGTTCTCGCCGGCTCTGCCATGCGCTGTTCTGCTGGCTTTTCAACTGGTTTACTCGGTGGTTTGGACGTTTTCTTCTCGACTGGTCTTCTAGCCGAAATATCTACTAGCTTCTCCGGAAGGTGGGCGATAGATTGGGCTACAGGCTTTACTGTGGCAGGTTTGTCTGGTGCTTTCTCTGCCAATTGAGCTGTTAGCACGTCAGCTGAGCTGTTGGCTGATTTGCTTATTGTTTTTACAAGTGAGGTATTCGAGACACTTGCCGCTTCTGGCTGTGCTTGCATTCGTTCCCGTGTTGCAACCACTTTTTCCACGAGTTCCGCATACGGCACAAACGGCTTCATACCCCTCCACGACGCCACCATGGGCCGCCACGCACTAGGAAGTGTCTGTATCAGTGATATGGAGCGAAAGGCGTCGGTCAGCTCGATCCCCGTCGCCAACGCATATTGCTGCACGAGCATCTCCCACCGCGTGATAAACTCCCTCACGGGTTCGGCCTTCTTGTCGCCAAGTCGGATGTGATGGAACACGCGGTGCATCTCGTACACGTCATGAGCTCCGGGGCTGCTGCGGTTGTCGTACAGTGCACAAAGCATCTGCCAACTGTCGTGAATGTTCTTGTTCAAAATCGCTGCCTCCACATCTGGGTGCAAGTAGCGTTGCAAGATCCCCTTGGCTTCGGCGCTCTCCCCTAAAACGTCCCATTGACTGAGTCGTCCTCGCTGCATGCCAGTGCTGCTCCGACCACAGGACGTTTCCTCCTTGATCAGAGACTGGTGCTGCTCGTCGTCAACGTGGATTATAGGCGTTCTGGGAGGCACTTCCTCCCCATTATAAGTGAACGATTGGCTTCCGTCGTAGCCGCGCACCATCACGTAGCCGAGAAGATGGTAGCGCATGAGTTCGTTCTCCAGCCGCGACTTCCACACGCGGAAGTCCGTCGTCCCATCGAACACGCTCACGCTGCTGTTTATGCTCTCCATTTGCGACGTCGCTCTTCTTCCCTTCTTCTCTACTTGGCCTCCGTTATAATACTGTACTTTGTAAATTAAATGTGAGGGATCTTCGTGCAGCTGACAAGGAGTTTCTCAACAAACTGGTGAAAGTGCTCTATTTATGGCAAGAAATGCTAGCTTTACGTTAATAAAATACAATTTCCTAAATAAAATTTGAAGTGCTGAAGTATAATAATATTTTAAATACTTCAGTACTTGTATGTGCTTTGCAGATGGAATGTCGGTCGGCGCATAAGATGGGAAAGGCAGACATGGAATTATTTATCTGCGCTCGATTTGCGTTTTCAAACACGCAAAAAGAGTCGATTTCAGGGAGTTCGATAGGATTGCCTCGAAATCCATCTCGTGCGCTCGATGTAGCCTGTCGTAGCTCGATTTGTTGGCCTCCTTAGAGCCTTGTCCAAACAGAAAATCGATATTTTTTTCTTACCTATTTTTCTCTGAAGAAGCCCTATGAAAAACGAGGTGCCGAGATTATTTCTTTTTAACCCTTCTAAGACGGTTTATATGAGAAAGGATACAGAGAAAGAGGAAGTTGCTGCGGGCACGAAAGGCGTCCGACGGCGATCTGCGCTCGGACACACCACAGTATCGTTGGGGGGTATAAGGACCAACAGAGAGCGCCTATACTCTGCATGTGATAGAAGGATTCAGCACCTTGTCGAAGCTGTAATGCTGGTTCGACGCTGTAGTACAGCGTCGATCTTCATATACATAACACTGCAGCGGCTGCAGCGGTCTTTTCAGTCCACACACATGCTCGCCAGACGGAAGCGCTGCAAGAGAAGAAGCGCATAGCCTCCTGGATCGTGAGGTACTAGCACTACTGCACGGCCCCCATGCCCAGGACCTGGGTTCAGGGGCCCCCTAGTTTACTGGACACAAGTTGGACCTTCCGTTCATGTATTCTTAGCCATTACGTGTCCTCGCCATCAACCTGCCCCTCGATGCCTTCTGTACGTGAAGCAATGCTTTAGCACTTCCACGTGAAGCATGGCGCCACGCTCGGCGCAGGGCCTCAGCCTGAGCCCTCACGTCGCGCCTGGTGTCGACATTAATTGGCGACCTTTCTTCAGATATAGCCTGAGCAGACCGGTTAGTTTAAATTTAGATAGGTTTATTAGAATAAATAAGTGTGGCGCTTGGAGTCCAAAATAAATTGACTTCATTTTTTCAAGAGCAGAAATATCGGCAGCCAAAATATAGATTGCTTTTCCATTTGGATGCCCTATGAAAAACGAGGTGCCTCGGCAAAAAGAAATACCGTATTTGAGATCTCCTACTTCAGACCCAATATTTTTGAAGTTTTATTGTTGCAAAATACACAAGATCTGTACACGTACCGACGCATCTCTATCACGTATTATTTAAACAAAACAATTTAGTTATCCACTATGAGCTCGCCCAATTGTAGATTTGCCGCTTTTTAGAAGGTATTTGGGTTGGGAGAAGTTCGGGATAAAAATGCTTGACGGTCAAGTGCATTTTGTCCTTCGACACTACGGCATCGTAAAACTCCACAACCGAAAGCTTGTAGGCGTATGAAATGGCAACGCGCTTGAACTTCTTGGGAGGCTTGCCAGTGCCAGAAATACGGGTTCTCCCTTTCCGTTGGCCGAGCGTGAGGGGAGTGCGCGCCATTGCGAATTTCTTGCAATGAGCTGGTGGATAGTTACAGTTTAGCATGTTTTTTGTACTCTGAATTAGGAGATCTAGACTTGTGCGCTGTTCCATTCTCGATATGTGATTGGTTGGAGGGAAGTCTGAATTAGGAGATCACTCTGAAGTAGGAGATCTCAAATACGGTAGGTGCAGCATCTATGTCTTTTGGACAGCGACGGTTTATTTGAGAATGGAGGCCGATAAACTAAATGTGGGCGCTATCCTGGGGGTCGACGCGTTTGGAGCATTCGGCACCCTGATCGAAGTGGCAGAAATGATTTTGACGCTTAAGAACACGGGTGAAGTGCTTCAGCTGGGAATGGCCGTCGTGCATGATGCCTACATGGTTTGTCGGTACGGTTACCTTTTCGGGGACAAGCACTAGTGGTGCCTAACGTCGTCGGAGGCGTGAGAGACAATGATATCACGCTAGTGGAGGTTACCGTCGAGTTGCCGCCTACTTTGGTCGCTCGCTGTGACGGGGTCACACAGCACCTTGCGCTAGAGGAAGTTATCTTCCGAGAGTATACAAACTCTCAGTGAACGGCAGTTCACAGGTCCCCTCTTTTTTTAAAGAGAGTGGAGTGACCTAAATAAGGTAGATTGTAAACTGAGTATATTGATAGGTAGGTTATGTTTGGGTTTAATACAAACTATAAGTTACCTATAGAAATGCAATGTCGTTTGACCAATGGTTGGCTTTGAACGACCTTGGTACCTTGTACCAAATATCCCGGAGTATGACGTGTCATACACCTGAAGTGTGAAGTGTCACACTTCATGTAACCAGGGTACACTTAGGGCTACGTACCCCGTTACACTCGCTGTGTACCGTGGGGGAAGGCAAAGGGATAGTCGACGTCTGCAATGCGTCAACCGATGAATATTGGATCCAGAAAGAAACGGTTGTGGCATCTGCCTCTATCATGTCGAACTCGGCATTTGATTACGAAGTCCCGCCCGGAGAAGAGGAGCCCCAGGGCAAGAGCGTGTCTACTGAAAACGTTGATAGACTCTTGACTATGCCAATCACTGAAGATCAGGGAGAGGAAGTCTGCAAATGAGTGAGGGCCTCCGAGCCTGACGTCCCGCCGGACAAAGACGATGGCGCGATGGCCGACTTCTCTGGTCGGATCTATCCGTTGAGCAGAAGACACTGTTCCAGTCCGAGCTGAACGGCTTTTACGATATGTTCGTGGAGTCATCGATGAAGCCTGGTCGAACGGAGATGCTGTACGTTAAGGTCGACACGGGTGACAGTCCTCCGATCATGCAGCAGCCGTACCGTGTGTCGCTAGCTGAGGGAGAAGTGATGGAGGCTGAAATTCAGCAGTACTTGGAGAACAAATTCATCCGTCCTTCGAACAGTCCGTGGGCTGGTGCGGTTCTGATGATTCGCAAGCCGGACGGAGGCATCAGGTTCTGTATCAACTATCGGAGGCTGAACGCGGTGACCGTAAAATATCGTTATCCCATGCCTTTGATCGATGATGTCCTCGACGTAATAGAGGATGCGAAATTGTTTTCGACTGTGGACATTGCGTCTGGCTACTGGAATGTTCTCATGAACAAGGACAGTATTCCTAAAACTGCTTTGACGTGCAAGTATGGTCTGTACGAGTCGCTAGTGATACCTTTTGGTCTTTGTAACGCTGTACCCGCGTTTGAACGGTTGATGGAGACAGTCTTAGTGGACTTAAAGGGACGTATTTGCTTAGTCTACCTGGATGATTGTGTAATCTTCAGCAAGGACCTTCCGACTCATTTACTGCGTGTGAGGCAAGTGCTCACGACAGGCCGCTTTTAAGATAAAAATAAAAAAAGTGTCACTAGGGCCGTAGCCAAGTCACTTTCCTGGGGTACATAGTGACTCCTACCGGGATCCTACCTAATTCAGCGAAGGTCAATGCAGTGATGAACGTGAAGCGCCCGCAAGATCTACATGCGATCCGATCATTTTTGGGACTGACGAGCTATTTTCGTCGTTACATTCCGGGATACGCCTCGATTTCGGCGCCCCTGGAACGGTTGAAGGTGAAAGGTGCATCATTTGCGTGGAATGATGACTGTGAGGCGGCCTTTCGCCAGCTCAAGCGAGCGTTGATGAAGCCTCCGATTCTACTCTACCCGGATGTCAAGAGACGTTTCAAACTTTACGTGGACTCGTCCCGAAACGCTGTCGGGGCCTGTCTGATGCAAGAAATAGACGGTCGAGACCGTGTAGTGGCGTACGCTAGTAAATTGTTGACAGGGTCCCAGAAGAACTGGATCAACAAGCAAGATGGGATCTCGGTGATCGAGTGGGGGGGGGGGGGTTGGTTGACAAGAAAATTTCGCTGTTACTTGGACAAGAGAGAGTTCGACTTGTACACTGATCATTCGGCTCTCACCTGGATCTTCAGTCCTGGAAATCGTACTACGAACGCGAAGTTGGCACAGTGGGCCATGGAGCTGTCCAATCTGCCGTTTAAAGTGCATCACAAGCCTGGGACGGCGATAGGGCATGCAGACGGTCTGTCTCGTCTGGAAGCGGAACAAGTGAACACGTTGCGCATGGCCGATCTGCTAAACCTAAAGGAAGAGAACTTAGACGGCCTAGACTCAGTCGGGGGGCCGGTCGAAAGTCCCGCTGAGCCTGAGTTAGATACGGAACCGGAGAATCCAGTAACGGGAACGGATGCAGAAGAGAAAGAGGACGATTCCGCTGAAGGGATTCCTGAATCTCCTATGGAAAGTTTTCGTCTAGACGTAGTTCAAGCGTGAACAGCAAGCTGTGTCGTGGATGATAGCGCTAGTGGCATTCCTGTTGGATGGTGCTCTTCCGTTGGATCCTTTCCTATGGGCTCGCGTAGTACGGATGGCTTCTTGGTGCAGGACGGTCTGTTGCGTCGGTTTGTCAACTTACCAGCGCGAGTCGGGCCGGCTCCTACGATTGCGGTGCTAGTGGTACCTCCCTCTTATGTGGCGACGATCCTTCACTACTGTCACGCAGACATCCTTTCGTCTTATTTGGGATTGACTAAAACGGCGGAGAAGGTTAGACGACTGGCTTACTGGCCCGGCTGGCGTAAGGATGTAACCGAGGTTTTGAGGGAATGCAACAAGTGTGGCAGTGGGAAAGGTTCTCGACCGTGGAGCGCGGGAGTAATGCAGCGAATGTCGGTGGTCGAACTGAGGGGACCGTTCAATTTGCTCGTCGTGAATGCTATCGGACCGTTACCCGTGACGGAAGGTGGAAACCGTTATATTGTGGTGTTCGTAGACTACTTCACGAGGTGGGCCGAGGCGTTCGCGGTGAAACGGCTAGACTCTGTGACTTTTGTGGATATGATGGTGCATGGCGTCGTCGCTCGACACGGGCTTCCGTCTCGGCTGTTGAGCGACAACGGCTCGAACTTCACGTCGGAAGTGGCCAAGCCCTTTTACCAGACGCTCGATATCAAGAAACTGTACGGTGCCGCGTATCAGCCGCAAACCCAAGGGCTTGTGGAACGGTTTAACGGTACTCTCATAGGAATGCTGAGGATGCACGTGAGCGAGGCTCAGAACGATTGGAATGTATACTTACCACGAGTGTTGTTTGCCTACCGTACCGCCTATCATGAAGCGCTTGGAGGCTCCCCTTTCTTCACTTTGTTCGGACGTGACCCCGCGTTACCACAAGACGTAGCTTTCCTGAGCCTCGGAACGAAATGGAAGAGTAACAAAGTGGCCCAGTATAGGAGGGAACTGTACCGTTCGATGCGTGACTCTCGCCACTTAGTGGAGCGTCAGTCTTTGAAGGCTCAAGACAGGCACACTAGGCAGCGGGAGGATCAAGTGGAGGCGACGTACGAAGTCGGATATCCTGTTTGGGTGTACAGATTTTCAGGGCTAGGAGAGGTGAAACGAGGATGAAGAAACTAGCTTTCTCGTGGCACGGTCCTTACCGAGTCTCTAGCAAAGTCGGGGAAAACGCTCACAAGGTTGCGATCCTCACTCATCCCGACAAGCTGGTGACCGTGAATGTGAACAGACTCAATAAGTATCGAGGTAAATGGACTCGACCGTTCCTGGATGAAGTACCGCCTGACGCTGAGGAGACCGAAGAAGGAAGTAGTAATGGACCCCTGGATGAATCCGACCTCCCGCCTTCAAGCTTTGTGGAACGGTTAACCGTTGGTCGAGAAGACACGGTCTTAGCGGGAGGCGAAACGCCTTTACTGAAAGTGGTGGTCAAACGTATTGTGCATCTTCGAGGGTGTCTTCTTGGGCCTTTTCCTTGTCTTCTTCGTCGTCGTGGTCGTTGCCAGGGTGGCCCTCTTCTTGCTGCTGGTCTTCGTTGTCGGATGAGAGTCCCAAGTAGTACGCTAGATGCTTGTGGGGGAGCTTGGAGGCTGATACTTGACAGGCGAAGACGATTTCAGGGCGGTGAACTCTCCGTTTTCTTCGAAGTCGAAATCATCTTCCCTTGTTCGGACGACTGGAACTGTAGATCAATGTGCACTATCACAGGTTTGCCTGCTGTCAGCAGCGTGGCGACGGCGACCTGCGTCACTCGAAGAGAACGGTCAGAGAGGAGCTTCTTCCATGGAGCACGGTTGCGATTGCCGACCCAGCTCTATTTCGGAGGGTTGCTGCCTGAAACGTCCAGAGCAATACGAGCCAGGGCCTTGTTCGAAAGTCGCAGGTTCTTGGGGCGTGTAGGATCAATCGGTTGACTCGTTTCGAGAAGTTCAGGGATGGAACGGTAGCCGCTGCTGTCCACTACGAAGGAATCGATGGCGGTGGCGATAACTTGATCGTAACAGCGATGATGACGCTTGAACAGGACACCGAGGTCTTCTTGGGCGGGAGATTTGGAGGCATCGTTAGCCACGCTGGCGTGCTTGGCGGCCCTGCCTCCGAACCAGATAAGATTGTCGTGGACGGTGTCTTCGAACGCCGTCAGCATCCCGTAGTAACCCATCTCTTCGAAGTAGGCGCTCAACTATTGCAGACAAACTTGGAGCGCGCTTGCCTTCAACTTGCGGCGAGCGGCTGCGTTGTTCGTCGGCGGATACAGCGCGAGAAGTAGGAACAGAAGACGAAAGCGCTTTCAGAAGCGCCAGTGCTTCCGGTGAAGCTCGGGGTGGTGCTTAGGGTCGTACCAGACGCGGTAGCCCTTCCACGGGAAGGCCATACGTGGCGGCGTTTTTCCCTGTTCCTCCGAAATCTTTACGAGGCGCTCCAGGTCGCGCTTGATGGTGGCGTCTACACCGGTGGGGAGATCAAAAAGAAGCGAGGCTTGGCTTTTGCCTTCTTAAACGTGCGCTGTTTCGTAGCTGGAGGTGGCTTGAGGGGTGTACGCGAGCTGGATCGCTTGGAGCGAGTTTGGGTGACCGGTGCTTGGAAGACGGAGTGCTCTCGGACCTGGTCGGCGAACATGCTCTCTGGGGGAGGTAGGATGGCGACAGCGCTCTCCAACGGGGCCTGCGAAGTGTCGTCAGCAAGGAGCCGAAGGACCAGGCGGTCAAGGGCGTCGAGCCCGACGGAGTGGCTGTTGGCAGCTAGGACAGCTCTGAGACGGCTCCAGAACTCGATCATGAAGTGAAGAGGGGTGGCGTCGTTCGCCTCCCTGCTTCGTCGTCGAGGCGAGTGCGGAGTTGGTCTTCGACCGTCGGAGCCGCTCCTGACTTCTTTGACGACTTGGTCATGGCGGCGTGAGGGCTTAAGTGCTACGTGCGGAATGACTTTTAAGAAGTCTGCCTCCTGTGACGCGAGGGGGTTGCTGTAATAATGGCGGACATGGTGGCTAACGACGAGAAGCCACCATTTTGATGGTGATGTGATTTGACTTGACCAAGAGACGGTCTCTTGGCGGGTACACAGCCAAGTTAATTGGACTGACTGTTAGTGACGATGGAGAACGTTTGGACCGTGGAGGTGATGGACTCATTCCTCTATTGTTGAGACAGGCGATGGATTACGCGATAGATGGTGTGGCGTGGAGTCGAGACGCTGTCGTGTCGACGTGTAGTTTTGGAGTGGGACTGGTCCTCAGGCATGCGTGGGTGTTGGTCGCTGTGGCGGGTGGTATCTTGGCTTACACCGTCCCCGAACCTCTCAGAAGTATGGTGCTTCGACTTTTCTCTTCGGGCGGTTATTTTGTATACAAGGGGCTAAGAAGTTAAGACTCTGTATTTCGCGCTATTGCAGCTATGTACGCAGTCCTGCCGTACAAGACCAGCTCTAGAAGTCGAAATGACGAAAGACCTATGAGGCCGTTCTGGCTACACCTATGTTGGTGCTCGCTGCGAGAAAAGAACACTTAGACGGTCTAGGGCGTCTATTGTACAAGTGGTTGGACGCCTTGCATGCGTACTGGTGTGTGTTCTTACCTGAGACGGTGACGTTGGTGTGGAAGACGACAGTGAAGTATTGGTACGGTTCTGGTCTTGAGCTCCAAAGAACGTGGGCTCGAGCATGGTTCGTTGAGCGTGTCAAGTGGACAGTGTTGACGCTGATCGTCTACGCTACTTTCTACGGAGTGCTGTTCTTGTACGAGATCGTCGAAGGTGTTTGTCTAGGCTGGCCTGGAGTAGTGGACTTAACGGTGACGACGAATTACAAGTTTGCGAGTAATGAGGGCATCGTGGAGTTTGGTGGGGTCGTCGTCAACTGTGGGGCTGTACTACTCGACGGGTGCGTCCTGGTGCTAGCCGTGGCTAGCGGTGTTGGTACGAGTATACGTCGGAAGGACGTTCGCCGCTTGCTGTGGCCCAGGACTGCTACGACGGTTGGATCCGTTATATGGAGGAACGAGAGCAAGTTGACCGTCTTAGCGAGGCATTCTGGCGAGCGGATGGAGGCTCTGTGGAGACACCTCGACAACAAGTACGCACGCTGAGTGGGATACAGGCCGAACGACGCGCTTTGCGAGCTAAGATGAGAGATTCGGAGAAGGAAGGCTTTGCTAGACGAGTTCGATGAGGGCGCCGATATTCAGTCGGGGAAGATGTCCCGAGTGAGAGCGGTGGCAACCGTCTTGGGCACGGTTTCCGTTCCTTCTCTGGGGTGACCTGCGACCCGCCACTTGAAGTCGTACGGCAAGAGGATGAGCGGCCGTCAGGTCGCCCGAATCAGCTCTGACATTGTCGGATTCTAATGTCCGAATTGAGGCCTGACCCCGTCGCATCTGGAAAGGAAGCTACTCTACTTGTTGAGTACGTCGTCTGAGGTGCTGCTATGGCTGAGGTACTACCTGTCGTCACTGTGATGCGCAAGGTCCCTGGGACGGACGACACGGACTACGACAATACTGGAGCGTACGCGAAGGACAGTGAAGCGAAGGGAGGGACGTCACCGGCAACAATTTACCCAAGGACGTGCTGACGTGCGGTTCGACTGAGTAGAACTACGGTACGGGTGACATTGTTAGCGAGGTGAGTTTGGTCAGTCGTGAATTTTGCCTGGAAACCCCGAGTTGACTTAATACATTTGGCTTTATATTATTAATATTGCTATTTGTGTCGACTTGGATTACTACTTTTTACCTCGCACGTCTACCGTTGATCAGCGCAAGCGTCCAGTTCCAGGACGACTCGCGACACCTGGCATTTCAAGGAACGCCAGTTAACCCCAGCGCCCTATGGCGTTGCGGTAAAGCTGGGTTTTGGCGAACCCTGATACGTGTGATGTCATTCTTGGCAAGCAGGATGTTTGTCCTGTTCCTCGCCCACCCTCTCATACCTCGCGCCAACATGATCGGAATTCGACATATAGATTGTCATTATAAAACTAAAACTCCATGCAAAACGTAACAAGTGCAAACAGATACTCAGCACACCTACAATGACGCGCCCAGATGGCGTTGCCGCTTCCGCGGGGGAAAGTAGAAGTCCGAGTTGCCGCGAAAAGCGCTTGGAGATCTTGTACATCTTCCATCGTTATACACACTCCGGGATCGCGAGATTTGAGTAGGAAAGCCGCTCGTCGACGGGTGCACGCTCCGAGAGCGATGAGCTGCGGATCGCACCTGAGGTGGTCCGTACTTGTTGTTTTGAATAACTTGAACGTCGTCTCGGGGGAGAGAGATGTCATGCTTTCGCTTTGTATCCCCTCGCAGCACGGACGGTCGATGTTTCGATGTTTTCGTGATGTACGCTTCAAGCTCTCGCACCATCGCAGGTGTTCGCTTCTCCGTAACCCGGCACGAATACTGACTGCGATTCTTATGGGTGCTACCCATTTTAGTGTCGATCTCAAGATATTTGCAGTGTCGATACTTGTGGTTGTCTTTGAGGCAGTAGAAACAGAACGAAGCTACCTCACGAGCCGTCTTTGCCATGGGCGGCTCACGACAACTCTTGGGTGTTGTGTTCTCTCGGGGTTGAGACGGTTGAGAGCTATGGCGAGTATTAGCGTGCGCCTTTGTTTTCAAAGGGTCAGAGCTATTGTGCCAAAGCTTCTCCTCGGCGATGGCCTTCTCTTCCAGCTCTGTGGTCGGTATGAACGGTCTTTTGCCGCGCCAGGACGCTAATGTAGATCTCCACTTCCTCGGCAGTGTGCGCTCCAACATGGCAGAGCGGTAGGAGTCCGTCAACTCAACCCCCGTAACGTGCATGAATTCGCGTACTGCCATTCTCCATCGCGTTAAAAACTCGTGCATAGGCTCACCCTCCTTGTCACCATACCACATGTGATCCAGCACTCGATATTTCTCCGCGATAGTCGAATCCGTGTCGCTTTCGTATAATGCACGCAGTATACCCCACACGTCGAGCACGCTTTTGTTGAGAACAGCAGCCTCGATATCCTCATGCAGAGAGCGCTGCACAATGTGCATGGCCTCTGCAGCTTCTTTCACTGCGTCAAATTGACGGAGTCCGTCAGGATACTTCGCTTTGACGAGTTCGCCTTTGAAGTTGAACGACTGGCTCCCGTTGTAGCCCTGCACCAACACGTATTGTGAGATGCTAGCCCTTGTGTGAAGAGGCTAGCACCAGCAGTACATACAAGTGGACTGTCAGTGCCTGGCATTGACACTGACAGCCGATCCTACATCCTATCCTACGCCTGTTGCTGCAGCCTGCGGCTGCGCACTTACTGACGTGCCACGTGCGGTTATACCAAGGTTACTATGATCGATGGACAAGAGCGACCGTGCCGCCGTGCTGCTCACGACGACACTGACTTAGGTAAAGTATGGTTTATATTAGTTTATGTATCGAATAGAACTTGCGGAGAGGCGTACTGGCTTGCGTTAGGCTTGCTCTCTCTCTCTCACAATTCAATTTGCGGTTCAGCGAACCTCAGAGAGAAGAGCAAGCCCACACCAGTACTGCAGCCCTGTCGTGGCCTTTTGCCCGGCACTCACTGTGTTTACGTACCTCTTTTGATTGCTTTACTACTTAAGTGTAAGTCTACTCTAATGGCACCTACGCTTAGAAGTGACCTACGCTTAGAGAGCAGTCCAGTGACGCGCCCTGCGTCACCTCAGGTTATGAGCCCAAATAGGGTCCATGGCTCGACAACGGACGCACCTGGTGTGGAAGATCAAAACGCTGGCGGAGTTTCGGTGAATGGGAGTCGAGGAGCGCGCTGATTGGCTGATAATGTGACTGATGGAGCTACTGGACGTGACGATGATGTTCTGTCACACGAAGAAGCCGAACACCTTATCCGGTCATTATCCGGAATTCAAGGTGGTCGATCATTGGTAGAAAATCTTCTTGAAAGATTGCGAACTCGCAACTTTCCAGTTAGAAATCAGCCACCACCGCCACAAAGCAATCCAAGTGACGGTAGTGACCCCAGCACAGGGCACAGCGAAGCCCAAAGCAGCCTACCAAGCATGCTGGACAACCAGAACCCCGGCGGGCGCTACGACGACGCAGAGCTCGCAGAGCACACGAAGTCACTGCGCAACACGGCCGACATTCGGCTGCCCCCGTTATCAAAGAAGGAAGAATATACGGTGTGGGTTAGTGAGGTGCCGTTGCACTTTGAGAGCCGCCTGCTGGGCGAAATTACCTATGGTGCCGAAAGATTTGACTCCGTGGAGGGCTACAAGAGGCCTAAGTATGCTGAGTGGTACAAGGCAAGGAAGTTGAAGGCTTTCTCAGCCCTAGCATTGTCACTCTCGGTGGATCTACGAACAACATTCAAGATCAACTCCATCCGTGATCAGATGAATGCCCCGTCACTACTTTGGCAACGAATTACTGAGCATTTTGAGGCGGGTGACGGCGTTAACCCTGATTACCTACGACGCGAGCTGATGAACCGTCAGCTGCAGCCCAAGGAAGCTGTGACTAAGTATGTGCAAGACATTGATGCTATGGTGCGTCGACTGCGACTAGCGAAGGGCGAGTTTGAAGAGTGGGAACATGCAAGTCTACTTATCTCGAACACGCTGTTGATGTTTCCTGAGCTGGCACGAGAGCACTCACTCTGGATGAGCAAGCACGATCGTCGGACCATGACACTTGCTGAAGCGCTACAGCGCCTGCGCACTGCGGAACACTCAAGCAACCAGTTGCAACAGCAGATGTCACTAGCGGCGCCAAGGACAGCGCAGTCAAACACGAACCAAGTGAATAATGTGAGCCAACATGCAAGGCAAGGACATGCAGGCAAGCGTCAGAGGCAGCGCAAGGGCAAGAATGCTGAAAAGAAACAGCGCTATACCTGTGCTAACTGTGACCAGCATGGCCATTGGTATGCAGAATGTACTGCAAACACTGGCATGGAACTGAAGCCTGAGTTGGTACAACGACTGAAGAAGAAGAAGGCCAAGAAGCAGGCAGTCTCACTGATTAACTCCGTGCGCCGCGTGCATACGATGCCAACGACTAGTGAACCGCGTCGCCTGTTTGAGAACTTGGCGCTGAGATCGCCGCACACAAGTGAAGGTGCGACTGGTGCAAGCCGTGAGAAACGCTCGGTATCACCCATCTACGCTCCGCCATCATGTGCAAGCGATGACGATGAGACGGAGGAACGCAAAGTCGAACCGGCGGATGATGTGAGTGTACCGATGACGCCGCAGCAATTGCAACTTCAACCCAGTCAAAGCACGCAACTTACCCAAGTTGAGCAACCTTCTCAGGCTGTGCAAGGTGTTCAACCCAGTCAAAGCATGCAACTTACTCAAGTTGAGCAAACTACTCAAGCTGTGCAAGGCAACCAACCCATTCAAAGTACCCAACCTAGCCTGAGTATGCAACCTGTTCAAACAATGCAAGCCATGCAGCCGATGCAACTACTGCAACCTATGACGAATACTCAGCATGAGGTTGGAACATCGTATGGATGGCAGATACCGACAATGGATGCTGCGCAGCACCAGTGGGGGGGGGGGGGGGGGGTGGAAATTTCCTAAGACCACTTCCGACGTGGGATGCACTGTTCTACTCCTTAGGTCAAGGTTTTTCGAGTGGATTGCAGAGACCTACGTTTGAGCCAGGCCATAGAGGTGGACCACAAGTGGGTTCATCTGTGCCAGGGGATAACTACCAAGGTCGTTATGCTGAGCCACAAGGATATCAAGGTCTTGAAGGACGACGGTACGATGGAGGATCGTATGGTGGACAGAGAGGATCGTATGGACCATCTTATGGAGGATTGTTTGAAGGTGAGTGGCCTGGACTAATAGAAGCACGTACCAATCAACCCGTTGACTATGGGCGAGGCTACACATCTCCTTTTGGAGGAAGAGACTGGAGATTGCCACCTCGGGAGAATGTTGAACCCCCAAGATCGTCGCTACCGCGCTACTCACCGATGAGAGGTCCACCTGGGCCGCGCTACCAAGGACGTTCGCCAGATCGTGGACGCTCACCAGATCGTGGACGCTCACCCGATCGCAGATACTCGCCAATTCGTGGACGTTCGCCACCTCGCGGAAACTTTAGGCCGTCATGGTCACCACCTCGCTGGCACTCGCCGCCAAGAAGACGTGGAGGACAGCGTCACTCGCTGCCAAGAGGACGATCACCATTGCGTGGCCCCCAGAGTCGAGGCATGTCGTCTCCTCGTGGGCAACCAAGACGCGATGGACCAGTGCAACGCAGACGTGGAAAACGCAGTCGGTCGCCACGACGGAATCAGACGAGTCACTACGGACCTCAATCTGAAGAAAGACGTCATAGAAGTAACAGTACCCAAGGCAATGAGACAGGTCCCAGAGGTGGACCAACTCAGGGTACTGAGACCAGCCAAGGACAAGGCACTGCGAGCCAAGGTCAGACGTTTTCAGTGAATGCAGTTGGACGAGATGAGAACATGCAATCGGTTGAGAGAAACTTTACGGAGTGGATCCTCGACTCGGGATCACAGGCCAACATTTGTGTTGACCTATCTCTGTTCACGACACTGCGAGAAGACAAGACGAGCCGACTCGACTTCGCTAATGGTACTACGGAGCACACGACGGTTAGTGGCTCTGTCCTACTGCGAGTGATCAACCAAGCGACTGGTGAACTTGAGGATCGTCTGCTGGATGATGTAGTCTACACGCCAAATGCCAAGGTCAACTTGATTAGTATGGGATACCTTCAGACTACAGGAAACTACAAGTTGATGTGCTCAATGGACCAGAAGACAGCGTGGATGTCGAAACCAGGCACTATCCTAAAGTTTGAGATGCGAGACAATCTCTACCGGCTGCGGAGTGAAAAGACAACCGGTGTGATGGTCATGGCCATGGCTAAGCAAGCTGTAGAGGACAAGAAGACGATGGAGCTCCTACATCAGCGCTTCGGCCATCTACATATGGCTTTGCTTCAGGTGATGGCAGATAAGATGGACTTGGGGGTAAAACTCAACACGAAAGATCTGAACACCTACGAATGCATTGCCTGTGTTGTGAGCAAGACAAAGTCCATGAGTCACAAACGTCTTCCAGTTCGCTCGACTAAACCACTTGAAACTCTGGCTATGGACATATGCACGATGAACGTGGAGACAGCAAGTAAAGCTACTATGTTCATGTTCATTGTGGATGTTGCTACGAGATACAAGTGGGTCTATCTACTTGAGAAGAAGAGTCAAGCTACCTGGTTCATCTTGAAGCTGCTGAAGGAGTTGCGGACGCATCACAAAGACTACAGAGTGTTGCATCTTCGGTCGGACCAAGGTGGCGAATTCGCTGGAGCGGAACTGCATGAGTACTGCGTTGAACACGGTATCGTGCAGCAGTTCACGAACGCGTATTCTCCCCAAGAGAACGGGATCGCAGAAAGGGCGAACGGCATTGTACTGCCTCGTGTGCGAGCGCTGCTGACAGCAACACATTTACCGAACATGTTGTGGGGAGAAGCTTTGCTGCACATGGTGACAACACTAAACATGTTACCCACCAAGATGTTGGGAATGACTTCGTCTCATGAGAAGCTGTACGGACGGAAGCCGCCCTTGAGAATGTTGCGAACCTGGGGCTGTATTGCACATGTACGAGTACCACCTGAGTCAAGACAAAGAAAGGAGAAGCTTGAACCACGGGCACAAATGTGTCTATTGCTCGGTTACAGCGACTCTACAAAGGGCTACAAGTTTCTAGACCTATTGACCTGTCAGGTGAAGACTGCACAAAGAGAGAACTGCCGCTTTCATGAGGAGTTCACAGTGGATGGAACCTACGTGAAGCGACTACTGGAGAATGCGTACCTGGACACACTGCACGTGTTGCCGGAGAAGCCACCAGTAGTGAGAATTAAGACGAGTATCGAGACCTACACTACAGAGAGTAGTGGGACTGTGCCGATGAGCAAGGCAGGTGAACTCCTAGAAGTTAAATGGGCTGTAGACGGAGAACAAACGTCCAGTGGGAGTACAGAGCATGATGACTCGTCGAGCGTCGAACAGCAAGAAGTGGAGAAATCTGCTGATTCTCAGGTTGCACCTGAGAAGGGACCTGAACCAGTGAAGGTCACAAAGAGACGCAAGCGCAAGACGCGAAAGAAACCCGTGAAGGAAGACACTGGATTTGCAATCCAGGAACCACCAGTCGAGCCATGTCTGAAGCGACCGAGAAGGACGCAGAAGGCAAACGTACGATTGAGCGACTACGTGGTAGGCCAAGTGATAGCGCATGGCATGGACGTGGACATTCCTACAACCTACAAGCAGGCACGGAAGAGTAAGTTCTGGACCCAGTGGCGGGCCGCGGTGCTGGCAGAACTGGCATCGCTGAAGAAGCACAAGACCTGGCGACTTGTACCGCGGGGAAAGGCAAAAGGTGTCAAGGTGATTACATGCCGATGGGTCTTTGCGGTAAAACGAGATGAGCGTGGACGTGTCAAGCGGTTCAAAGCTCGTCTTGTAATCCACGGATTCAAGCAACAGTTTGGCATCAACTACGGTGAAACATATGCACCGGTGATTCGCTTTGAAACTATTCGTGCGGCCATCTACTTCGTTGTGCAGCGAGGATGGGAGATACTCCAGTACGACGTAAAGACAGCGTTCCTGTACGGAGATCTCGACGAGATGATATACATGGAGTAGCCGCCTGGATTCCAAATTGATGGACCAAGCGCTGTATGCGAGCTATTGAAGAGCCTCTATGGATTGAAACAGGCACCTAATGTTTGGAACCGGACTCTACATGCGAAGTTGGTGACATTGGGCTTTGAGCGCACAGACTCAGACTATGGGTTGTATGCGCTAAAGGAAGAGGGTGAAGTTAAGCTGTTATTGACTGTCTACGTGGATGACATACTACTAATGGGACCCCGAGATCTGTGCGTCAAGATTGCAGCTTCACTGCAAGAAACCTTTGAGCTGACTACGATGGGTGCTGTCAAGTATCTACTTGGTGTCGAGATACTGCTTGACAGACCAAGCAGACAGATTGTTTACTGTCAGAAACAATATGTGCTGAAAGTACTTAAGCGGTTCCACATGTCGGATTGCAACGGATGTACTACTCCTGAGGCTACTACACTGTCTGAGGCTACTGTACCTGCAACAACGGACTATCTGCCGTACCGTGAACTAGTGGGAGCACTTCAGTACTTAGTGAATGCGTCAAGGCCTGATATTGCACATGCAACGAGACATCTTGGCAAGTTCCTGGCGTCCTACGACCATACACACTACGCGCAAGCTAAGAGGGTACTTAGGTATCTAAAAGCTACGTGTGATTACGGGTTAGTGATGGACGTACCTGAGGGAACTACTGCAAATGTACGCTGCTACTCAGATGCCGACTATGCAAATGATCCGGTGGACAGAAGAAGCATCAGTGGCTATGTAAACACACTTGACGGCAACGTGATATCGTATGCATCGAGAAAGCAGGAGATTAATTCCCTGAGTACGTGCGAAGCGTAATATGTGGCGATGGCTGAAGCCACCAAAGACGTGCTGTGGCTTGCGGGCCTGTGTGACGAGCTGGCCTGGAAGCATCCAGTACCATTACTGTTGGGTGATAACGAGGGAGCAATCTCGTTGACCACCAAACCTGGGAAGCACTCCAAGTCTAAACACATAGACAACAAGTATCATATGCTGAGACGAAACGTGGAGCTGAAATTGCTTACCACGCAGCACATTGGGACCGAGCAGATGATCGCAGACATCATGACCAAGCCACTTGCGGTGGTGAAGTTCAGTCGCTTTCGTCAAGCAATGAAGGTGTTGCCAGTGGTTTCCTCGGATGATACTACTACCTCTACGGAGCCTGCGGCTTCTAACACGGCTGCTATTGCTGCGGCTACTGCGGAGACTGCGTCTCCTGCTCCGACTGCTATTGCTGCAATTCGAAAAGAATAGGACAAACGCGCGAAGCGCGAGCGATTGCGTTGGATGAGCGTGACAACTACAGTGTGGTTTGAGTGCGATGGTGTGCTGGGAAAGCCAAGCAGGTTGCACCTGTCTTGCGTACTTCTACTACGATGCTACACGTGCTACACCTGTGTTGACAACGGACGCTATGACTACGGATGTGAAGGCTACTGCGGTGGATGAGGACGGTGTTGACTGTGGCATGCTGTTTACTGTACGGACTACTGTGCTGCTGGTCTACAACTTTGATCTATGGGGCAGCGACTTCAACCTGTGAAGTCTTGTGTGTGATCGCGTCAATCAAGGCGCTGTATTGCCGAGATCAAGTGGGAGTGTGAGATGCCAGCCCCTGTGTGAAGAGGCTAGCACCAGCAGTACATACAAGTGGACTGTCAGTGCCTGGCATTGACACTGACAGCCGATCCTACATCCTATCCTACGCCTGTTGCTGCAGCCTGCGGCTGCGCACTTACTGACGTGCCACGTGCGGTTATACCAAGGTTACTATGATCGATGGACAAGAGCGACCGTGCCGCCGTGCTGCTCACGACGACACTGACTTAGGTAAAGTATGGTTTATATTAGTTTATGTATCGAATAGAACTTGCGGAGAGGCGTACTGGCTTGCGTTAGGCTTGCTCTCTCTCTCTCTCACAATTCAATTTGCGGTTCAGCGAACCTCAGAGAGAAGAGCAAGCCCACACCAGTACTGCAGCCCTGTCGTGGCCTTTTGCCCGGCACTCACTGTGTTTACGTACCTCTTTTGATTGCTTTACTACTTAAGTGTAAGTCTACTCTAATGGCACCTACGCTTAGAAGTGACCTACGCTTAGAGAGCAGTCCAGTGACGCGCCCTGCGTCACCTCACGTATCCTAGCAATCCATAGCGCATCAGCTCGTTCTCCAGTCGAGCTCGCCAGGCACGAAAATTGTTAGTACCGTCAAAGATCATTGCGCCGTGGTTACCAGTGACATCCACCATCGGCACGCAATAGCAAAATGAGCGAATTCGCGGTCAAATTGCTTCAGCATGAGATTTCAACCAATCAGCAACTTTTGTTCAGACCAATAGCGCATTTGACAGGAAAGTTGCTTGCAGCCATGGATGATGTAGTTCGCGATGGTGACGACGGCCGCGAAGTGGGAGACGACGCAATGTGGTCACTGTCTTCCGCCAAGCCTGGCAACGGCGTGGACCAGCTGCGCGACGGTGCGAGCTCTCGCACAGTTTATTGAAATGAAGAGATTAAGGAGGATGGTACTAACGGCGGTGTCCCTGTTGGCAGACAATATGGACACGTACTGGCAGTCGGACGGTGTGCAGCCGCACCTGATCAATATTCAATTTGCCCGCAAGATGGTTATCAAGGAGGTGGCGCTGTATCTGGACTACAAGCTGGACGAGAGCTATACACCCAAGAAGATCGCTATCCGCAGTGGCTCCACGGTGCACGATCTCAAGGAGATCCACGTACAGCACATTGCAGAGCCCAGCGGCTGGATCTCCATTCCGTTGCACGCGGACGAAGTGTCGGAGCAGGTTTGATGAGCTGGTGGCGGTGGTTTCTACGGTAGGCATTTGCTGACGGCGACGCTCGCTGCTGTTTCTGCCGTGGTAGGCTCCACTGCGCACGTTTTTCTTGCAAGTCGTGGTCCTTGCCATGCACCAGAACGGGCGCGACACACACATCCGACAGGTGAAGATTTACGCCCCGCGAGAGACCAACGTCCTCGACTGGACCATCCCGGAGGCCACCACGCCGCAGTTCGCTGCGTTCTCGTGCATCCGTTAGCGGCTGCGTGTCCTACATATCCCATATATCTTTCCGCGTATTAATAGCGTTAATTGCGAAACATCATACCGATCTCCAACTTCATTGATAAATCTAAAGCACAACAGTCATTCGCCGAAGACGTCAGGCCACCACGGACGACTGCTTTATCGAAGGCGAACGACTCGCAATTTAATTCGACGGCGATTGTTCTCGGTAATTTGTTTGCAGCGCCGCGTTCTTAAACCTGCAATCGGCACCATGACAGTTAGCACAATACCTTCGTGGCAGCGGTTTCGTTCGCTGCACGTACACGCCGTTGAAGATGCGCGTCATGGAAGTGACCTCCTCATCCGTATGCACCATCTTCTCCACATTCTGCGATAACAGCGCGATGGACGCATGCAGCTCCATCATCTGCGCCGCCAAGTCCGCGTACGCCTGCACCTTCTCCTCGTCCATGAAGTTTTGAGCTATACAGCAAAAAAAAGTATACATCCTTACCCACAAAACTTTTTTTCCGGATACAACCGGATGTCATTTTCGATGCAGTGGTCACCACTCACTCCATCAATTCGCCTTGATCGATGAAGGACGGAGATGATTTCCGTCTATCCAAGGCGGCCGAGAACCAGTTGGCGCGCACATTGCGCAATGAAGAAAGCGGGCGTACGCGGCACACAGGCCGCGACGACCGTGCTACGACGGAACAGGTGCTGGACCCGCGCACTCGAATGATTCTGTACAAAATGCTGAACCACGGCATTGTGACGGAGATTAACGGTTGCCTAAGCACGGGAAAAGAGGCCAACGTGTACCATGCTCGACTACCTGATGGCCGCGAGGGCGCCATCAAGGTCTACAAGACTTCTATCCTGGTCTTCAAGGACCGTGAAAAGTACGTCTCGGGCGAGTTTCGCTTCCGCCACGGCTACTCCAAGAGCAACCCGCGCAAGATGGTCAAGCTCTGGGCCGAGAAGGAGATGCGCAATCTACGCCGCCTCCGAGACGCCGGCATCTATTGTCCTGCGCCCATTCTGCTGCGCTCGCACGTGCTGCTCATGGACTTTATTGGCCTCGACGGCTGGGCTGCCCCACGCCTTAAAGACGCCAAGATCAGCGACAATCGCTATCGAGAATGCTATCTCTATTGCATCAAGATGATGCGCACCATGTATCAGAAATGCCGCCTCGTGCATGGCGACTTGAGCGAGTACAACATCCTGTACTACCAGGCCAAGCTTTACTTCATTGATGTGTCGCAGTCTGTGGAGCATGAGCACCCGAGTGCCAATGATTTCTTGCGTAAAGATTGCCGTAATATTGCCGATTACTTCCGCAAGACTGGAGCACTGAACCCCATGACGACACAGGAGCTGTTCGACTTTGTCACGGACCCGCGCATTGCTGACGAGGACGTGGACGACCATTTGGAAGCGATTCAGCGCATGATCGCTGATCGTCCTGTGGAGCGTACGAATGAGGAGCAAGTGGACGAAGCAGTGTTCATGAGCACATTCATCCCTCGCTCGTTAGGCGAAGTCCTGCACTCGGAGCGTGAGCAGCTCGCATATCAAGAGGGAACGATGGAAAAGGCTTTGGTGACGGCCATCTCGCGCCTTGAAGTCGAGCAGGGAACGCCGTCGGCTCCGGCCACGCAGGGCACGCGAATCATGGATCTCTTGAACGAGGAGGATGACCAGGAGATCGTTTCTAGTGATGACGATGATAGCGATGAAGGTGCTCCAAGTGAGAGCGACTTCGACAGCGACTACGATGACGAAGACGATGCAGAAGTATCACCATTGGGGAAAATGCCCCTGACAGACGAGCAGCGAACTGCGTATAGGCAAGAAAAGCGTGATGAACGTGAAAAACAAAAGGCAGAAGACAAGCTGAACAAGAAGGCGCGCAAGCAGGAGACCAAAGAGGAAAAGAAAGCCAAGCGGCAAACAAAGATCCCAAAGCACGTCAAGAAGCGCCACAAGAAGCTGGCGCATCAGAAGAAGAAAAAATAATTCTCACCAACGGAGGAGGACTTTGTTGTATTTTGACCATCACTTCATCCCTGTAGATCCATTATCGTGCGGCTTGGAAGAAAAACATACAGTATTCCCTTACTGCGTCAATGCTTCAGCAGGAGTCGCCTGGCGTCCTTCCATCTGCTGATTTTGTGACTGCTGCTGCAACAGGTCAGTGCGTGTGGATCGACCACCTCGCAACATTTCAGCAGCCCAGCGACCAATCTTGCGTCGGCGCTGATATCATGATCACAATGAGTCGAGGCGTGTTAGCGTGTTTCATCCTACTATTCGAGAACAACCCCGACGTTTGTGTGCTGACGTACGTGGATGTAGACAGCAGCAGTTCCCCAGCTCATCGTGAAGTTCAGGCTCTTAACCACTTCGAAGAGCCCTGTACGCAGCACGTGTGTCGTCGAAATGAAAAACGAACCCTGCTTGATCTTCTCGGCTGCCCGAGAAATCTTGGTCCACTCCCTAGACAACATAAAGCGATAGTAGCATGTAGACATCGGTTCTGTAAGCATGATTCTATGTGAGATGACACTCAGTCCGAATTCGTACTCGTCGTTGAAGCACGTGCCGTGACAGAAGACAACATCTCCATCCTCCCATTTGGTCGTAAGCAAATCGCCTGTAATAAAGTCGATGTCTGTCTTGAGTAGTGGGGACTTGAGTTTCTCTAAGGCCGTCTTCCGCTTTTCAGCACAATGAACAAGCGGCTGCGCAGAAGAAGAATTCTTCCGTTAAAAGAGTCAAACCTCAAATACGGTCAGTGTGAGACTTGCTCACCTCAAGCAACTCGATTCCGATAGCCTGATCAAACGGGTGCACCAAACTCGCTGCGATGACCGCCTTGCCCGTACCCGATCCCTGTGACGCATAGCACGGCAACGGCTCAATTCGATATCACATGTTCTTCATTGCAGCAAACAAAAAAAAACTCGCCAGGTCGTAGAAAATGGCAAAATCCGGCAGAAACGGAGCCACCCAGCGGATAATATCCGCAAATGGGAAGAAGAGGATCTCACCGTACACCTACAGCATCAACTATGCACCATGACAGTGCCAGATAGGGACTTCACATCGAGCACGAAGAATGAATCACTCACATAAGAGGTTTTGATGAGATTGGAGCTCTTCCGCGCCTCGTTCGACAACTCCTTGGCATACTGCGCATATTACCACCCCATTAGCAGACTCGACCAATTGCAAACGGAGCAGCTTAGGGACTGACCTCGGCGCCAAAGCCACGGTATGTACGCTCAAATGCTGCAAAGGGCTTCTCGAAGATCATTCCCAGCACAAAGTCGGACACTTTCAGCTCGGCAATTTCCTCCCGAGTTATCTAATTCAATCACCGCATCAGTGCAATGCGTCTTCTCCTTCCTACATCAGCAGTTGCCTTACATCCGGCACGAGTCGCTTCATGTCCTGAAGAGCACCGCTGCCCCGAAGCCGAGCTATATCCTCGGCTGAGCGCAGCATTGTCTCCACCTCATCACGAGCTTCCAGTGCCTTCTTCTCGGCCTGCAGTCACCAGAGTCATCGATTTGGACGAGGACATCGATGTCACAGAATAAAAGGGTAGGCATACAGCCACCATACCTGCTGCCACGTCTCGTTGGCCGGCTCGTATTCACGCAACTGCGGTGCGAGCTGCTTGAGCTCCTCTACCAACGCCTCCAAGTTGGCCATTGTTCGGAATGAAAGTGTCAATGTGGAAATCCGATCGATGATTGGCCGAAATGATGATAACCACAACTAACGGATGCGCCCGAATAAAAGCCCCCTTCCGAATAGTGTCCTGTGGGGTGCTACATGCCTGCACTATTAAATACAAGCCTCTCCCGAATAGAGTCCTTTTACAAACTACCACACCTTATTACAAACTTACTGACCATTCATTATACAGAGAGGAACAATTTTCCGGCAACAGGCCGAAAGTTGCCCACACTTTTGGTGTGGAAAGGAAAATATTCACCGTCTTTTAAAATCAAAGTAAGGGCCACTTTTCGTGACACATCAACCACGAGCTTGGGTTGATAGCAAGCTGCCCAAGAAGTGTATTGATGTGGCTATTCCGTTTGTGATACACGGTGAGCGTAAATGCTTGGTTTGGGACAGCATGAGAGCCCACATATCGAAGGCTGTGAAAGCTAAGTGCTCTTCGATTAGTGTTCGATGTGTGCTGTGCCTGGGTGGTTACTTGCAAGCTGGAGATATTGGAATCTATAAGAGTTTCAAGGACCTACTGTACATATAAATAAACGCTTAGAAGGAGTCAGACCAATAAAGTCCTCACCCGTTTAAAGTCCTCTCTGTCACTTTGGAGTGGCACTATTAAATATAGTCCGGACTCTAATAGGGCGCATCCGTTATTTCCAGAACAGACAACGCCGGCTATAGTGGCGCCGGGTGTAAGAGGAGATCGGGTATTAGAGCGGTCTAATCCGGTCCCAATTTTCTCCTTAGTAATATCAAGTCAAATCTGCTATAAGACTGCAAGAGTATAAGAGAGGCTGTCGGGCAAGGCAAGTGTCGCATTACAGGAGAAATCCATCCCACGTGTCTCACTTGAGAGCTCCCCCAAATACCAAAACAATGGTTTCCTCGCGCGAACACCTCACTATCTATGAGAAAAACGAGCTCCGCCGTCATCACCTGGCCAGCCCGTGTCTTAAACACGTCGATCTCCAGCAGTGGGTCGCCGCACGCCTCGGGAAAACATTGGCATTTCCACGGTGGGAAAAATCGTGAACCAGCCTCTCGACTGCACTCCCAACGGCAACATGAAAAAGAAACATAAAGCGCAGCATGCATCAATCGAGACCGAGCTTCTAGCATTTGTCCATACTCAAGAAGCACGAGGTCTCCTCTCTGACGATGTTCTTCAAGCAAAGGCAAATGCACTCGTCGGCAACGAGGTCATCTCGCTGTCTTGGATTCAGCGTTTTAAGGTTCGCCACGGGATAATGCTGCATCGGATGCACGGTGAAGCAGGATCTGTAGACACTGCGGAGCTTGAACAACAACGCACAGCATTGATGCAGCTGCTTGACCAATACACACCACAAGATATTTTTAATATGGATGAAACAGCTCTATTTTATCACATGTTACCCAGTGAAACGCTAGCGACGAGAGCAGTCGCAGGAAGAAAGAAGGACAAGGCAAGAATCACAGTTGGCTTGTGCTGTAATATTACTGGAACGGAAAAGATGAAGTCTAATGTGATCAATAGGGCGGCAAAACCTCGCTGCTTTAAGGGCGTCGACATAAGAGCGATTCCTATGGACTATTTCTCGAATCAGAAAGCATGGATGATGGGCAAAGTGTTTTTAGAATGGGTGCGTTCCCTGAATCTAAAATTGCATGGTCGTAAAGTACTTTTACTGGTCGACAATGCATCTAGCCATGCAGATGTTGCGATGAACAATTCGAGTACACTTTCTGCCTAGAAACACAACTTCGCATTTGCAGCCGATGGACGCGGGAATTATTTGCAATTTCAAGTTGAAATACAAGAAATTATTCGTGCAGTGGGTTGTCGAGCAAAGTGAAGCTCAAAAGCGCTTGGGCTTGCTCACAGCAATTAAATTTGTTGTAGACGCATGGGGTTCTGTGTCGGAGGTGACAATTCGCCACTGCTGGCGTCACACGAGGATTGTGTCGGGGAACATGAGCTCTAAAGTAGAGCAAGACGCCGAACATGTTACAGAATCGGATATTGGGGGTTTAGATGTGTTGATATCAAGATTAGAGCTGGAGGACCCTTTAAGTGCTGAACGCTACATCGCTATTGAAGATGCAGCCGAGACGAGTATGGATAGTGTAACGGGCCTGGGGTGTCCGTTACTTGCTTACACGTAGTGATGAGGAAGCGTACAAGTCCAGTGATACTGAAACCAAGTACTTAGTCTGAAAGAAATTCAACTCTGTTTTTATTTAGGTCCAGGGCGGCTTGCCCTGACCACTCAAATACACGTCAACTCCTTATTGGTTGATTATGGGTCTGGCTCCCCATATTTCGACCAATAAGGTGACGGCAGTTCAGCACACGCTACTTGTGTGCTGCTGCACCTACTTTTGTAATGCAAATCTACCTACTTATGTAATGGTGTGAACCACTACAAAGAATCTATAAAACTACCTACATATGTAGCTTGGGAGGGCCCATTACAGATAGTGAGGAAAACATCGTCGGTTCATCGAGTGACAGCGCTTGCAGTTTGTCAGAGGAGATACCTTTTTCGCACAGTGAAGCTCTGTCTGCTGCTTGAAAACTGCAGGTCTATATGTTTGCCCATGGTTTGCAGGATACCGGTGTTCAGAAGCTCGTAGATGAAAGCCACAGATTTGGCTATCAACTGCAAGCGGCAGACTTCTATCACAGCTTTCTTTTATTAAGCTAAGTAGGTTCATATGATTAATAGTAGTTTTACTCTTATAAGTGTTAGAATTTATAAGAGAGGTATCTGGAGGTGAGACCAAACACCTCCACTATAGCCGGAGTTGTCTGTAGTCGTGCACCGCTAATAACCATCCCACAGGTTTTGACAAAAATCTTTCGTTTCTACAGCTCCCAAATCGACAATTTTCGTAATTAAATGTGGCTTTAGCACAAATCAAATTCCAAAACGCGTGAGGCCAGATAGAAAATCGTACACGGTAAATAGTCGTGGCACGCTAATTAGGGTGAACGGTGTACTTGCCAATCATGTATCAAATTGCAACTGATTTAATCATGCGCGGTAAACGATTTGGTGGCACTGCTATTTTACTACTCGTAGAGCCAACCGCAGGAAGGAAGCCTTGCTTGCGCTGATCTCTGTAGCTAGAACGCCGCCGACTGCCAGTGGACCGCCCTTACATATGATTGGCATTGACGGCAAGAAGGGTGAACATTGGAGCGTTGTGTATGTAGTTAAAAACTATGAGACCTTGCGCTACACAAGTCTCAGAAACTAGAAGTCTTTCTGTTAGCGTTGAGTCTTCTATGTAACGGAGTTCACTGAGATAGAGCTCCAGCTAATGCCATGATCCGGCTCTGTGGGGCCAGGACGGGTTTCCCGATCGTATTCTCGTCCACCTCGGACGTCTCCAGCCTCTGCAAATGCACCAGGAGCGGCTCACCACTACAGCTAGTTACACGTCTGTAGTGTGCAAGAAGAGTAAGCTTCTTGAATGCTTTATCTCAGCGTACGATGCAGCGATGTGTATGTCTGCATGCGGGGGAGGGGGCAAATGGTAGAAAATACAGAAGGGTGAATTGGTGAGGGCCCTACTGCGGGTCAACACCATTGTAAAAGGTAAGGAAACACTGTTAAGTACGCGACTTAAGTCCGGCGGGAGAAAGACTGACGGTGGTTGCTTGCTGTGAAAATACTGGAGTGATGCAACCTGCCGCCAGCCAAAAACCTTTGCTCTGTGTTGTACTTAGGCTAACTACTACGTGTATCTACAGCCACTCATTGTTTGAAGAGAAGGTGTCCTACGCAGCACGACTCGGAGCTGGCCTGACTGTACAGGTGCAAAGCACACTCCCACTTGATCGTGTTGAGGTGGCACTTCAACATGATCATCATGGTGTAGTACTTGCACTCGGAGCTTGATGCTATCGATCTGCTTGACAGCTATGACATCAGAAGAGCCTAGCTCTGGCCTTGGCTCTTGTGGCGCGTAGCACCGATGGCTGTCCAAGTTGCGCTGCAAGGTCGTAGCCACTGTCAGCAGTTAAGGTTGGTCATTGTCGTGACGGCATGAAGATGCTGCGTATAGACCGTGTGAAGGCGTCAGCTGCTCCAGATGGATCGAAGTTTCGTAATCGCTCGTGAACTCTCCTCATGATGTGAGCTATCATGTCGTTCGTCCCGACGTGACTTATCTTGATCCGTTCTTCCTCAACCAGGTGACGTATAAGATGATACTTGTTCTGAATATGTTTTGTTTTAGTGTGCTTATCACGCTTGGCAGTCAAGGATATGCACGACGTGTTGTCGCCACGTATTTCAGGCGTCTCATACGTCCAGCTGAGTTCCTCGCAGAGGTCCACCAGCCACAGTAGATCTCGTGTACCCTCGTCCATACCAGTATACAGCTTGAGTTGTACTCTGTGCATTAATCGCTTGCTTTCTTGACCCAAACGAGACCACGTTGCCGTCCACGAACGTCACAAACCCGCCCAGACTTCTTTCGATCATCAGGGTCGTTCGCGTAGTCAGCATCGGTGTAGCACACCAGCTTGACGTCGTTCACAGCTGGAATGTTCATCACAGACTAGCAGTACCAGCAAGGTAACATAGCACACGCTTGGTCATAGCGTAATGGAAAATGGTCAAAGCAGGACAGGCACTTGCTGAGATGGCACACAGCATGCGCAATATCTGGCCTCGATGCCAAAACCAAATATTTAAGTGCACCAACGAGATCTCGGTACGGGTGCAATGAATCGGACTTGTTGGGCTTGGTCGCTTCAGGCGTTGCAACACTTTTGCAGCCCTCCTTATGGATTCGTTTCAGTACTTCACGTCCTAGCATAAGATAGCATTCCGCTGCTGGCGGCTGATCAGGATTTCAACACCAAGAAGATACTTGACTGGTCCAAGGGCAGTAAGCTCGTACTCCGCTGCAAGTTACTGTGGGACCCCAGCACACAGGCCACTTGGTCCCATCAGGATCAGGTCGTCGACATAGACAGTAAGCAGTAATGTCACTTCATCTCCCACTTTTCTGACATAGAGACCGTAGTCAGAATCGAGGCGCTCGAGTCCAATCTTAGTTAGAAACTTGTGCAGTAGACGCGTGGCGCCTGGCGTAGACCGTAAATACTCTTCTTGAGTCTAGCCACAAAAAGCGGAGTGTCTTCAGCAAATCAGGTGGCTGCTCCATACAGACCTCTTCGTCGAGATTTCCATACAGGAACGAGATCTTGACGTCGAACTGGAGAATGACCCGCTGCATCGCAAACAGAATTGCACACCTGATTGTCACGAACCGAATCACGGGTGCGAAAGTTTCATTGCAGTAAACTCCCATTTTCTGCAGGAAGCTTCGAAAAACAGCAGCGCCATGGGGTTCTCCACTTGAGTAGACTTGACGCTCAGTTTCAGCTTGGTCAGACGGTGAGTGGTGCTCACATGCGGAACGGCCCACGGTCGTAGTCAAAGGGCAGCTTCAACTTGTCCTTGGTGAGCGATGTGGCCAGTTGGTCGTCGGAAAAGGAGAGCTTGAATCCAGCCTTGAACTGCAGGTACGTCTGTGAGATCAGATTGTGTGGTGCTTTTTTTCTTTTTCACTGTGCTCATTGGTCACACGCAGACACACAGTTCCCACGCTGGCATGCTCCATCGAACCATTACCAAAAATATGTTCGAATACGACGCCGCCGTGCATCTCCGTGAGCAGAGTCAAGTCCTTAGTATTATCAAGGATCCATTCGACCATGTCGGGTGACGCGCGCTGCGCGTATGCGCCGCTGTGCACCGACATCACCGCTCCTCCATTATTCTCGCATGTCGGTGCTGCCGACTTGATGTTCTTCACCATTACAACGGCCACCATACTGCACGGCGGCTGGCGGTCTTCGCTGACGTTTTGGTGGTCGTTGCGCTCTGGACACTCTGGGTCACTACGCCAGTGTCCCTGACGTCCGCAAGCGTTACACTTTGACTTGGTCTTGCGAGATGCGAAGCTGTCACTGCTCCATGACGTGCTCTTCTATCGCATCTTGCTCCCACGGGGCGATACACGATGACTCCGATTGCGAGTTCGACCGCGTGGAAAGAAGCTATTACTCGTACTGCAAGTCCGACCGCGACGGCTGCTGCGATTGTTGTTGTTACGCCTCACAGAGCTGTTACTGCGTTGCCGTCCTCCTCGATCGCGGCTGCCACCACGGCCGCCAACAAATAAAATTTATTGGACAGTACGTCCATTTCCTCCTTGCTGACGATCGGGCTTTTGTCGTGCATACTCAGCAAGACGTAGACTCTCAACAGCTTGCTCCCAGGTGGTGGTCTCACTACCTCATGCTCATTCACCACCTCTGCGTACACAGCCATAGTGTTGGAGTTTAGATGGAAACTACTTCGGCTATTGGGAGCGACTTGTTAACCCGGCAAAGACGGTTCTTACATTCGTCAATGTCCTTGATGTATGTTTGGGGATGCACCGCGTAGTTGGGAGAGCCCAGCCTGTAATGGGCCTACTTTAATCCCACTATTTCGGCTTACACGTTAGGTTAGCCCACTTGTATGAGGAAGCATAAGTTGCGTTTCACTTAGATTAACTAAACTTTCGTCCGAAAGTATAGGTATATATATCTCCGTTCTGCTGTCGATGGCTCAATGTGTAAGCACAACAGCAGCAAAGGACAAGTTAATGATTAAGTGCTACATGTATGAGGGGATGTGAAACGCTGCAGGCAATATATATATATATATATATAGAGAGAGAGAGATTAGATTAGGAGAAAAATCTAAACAAACAAATAAACAGTTCTCATTTGTACCAGAAATCGGCTTTGCTTTCCTATAAAACTTATAAAACTAATAGGAAAGCAAAGCCGATTTCCGGTACAAATGAGAACTGTTTATTTGTTTGTTTAGATTTTTCTCCTAATCTAATCTTCTAAATGAAAGGCATTTTTCAACGAATGGTTGTCAGAATCCTATTATTCTAATTGGTTGAATACGTTGATATTCAAACAATGAATATCTTGAAAGCATGCAGACCAACAGTCTTCCAAAGGTATCCATTGGTGTGTCTTACACCAATGTGGAAAACCTCTTTCGTAACCAAGTGGCTGTGTGTAGCCGCTTGCGTGTAACCCCGTTACACAACCTATCGTCCGCCGAGTCGTCGTCGGAATCCGCTTTTGATCTCCGAGCCGAGCTCACCCACGGAAGACCCCGCAAAAATATGAATACCTTGGTGACTCAACCGAGGAGGGGCACCCTGGGCTAATTGTGGAGGCGCTTGCTTACTCAAGTCGAATTCTCCTTCAAAAGCGTCATCGACAACGCGGTCGTACGTACCGCGTGGGCGAAAACCAAGACGTCTACGTTCCGAGCACGGAAACACGTATTGTACGATTGGGTAGCTGGGTCCGTCAGCCACCAAGCTCGCCCGGGCTTGGCTCAATTCACGTCGTGCTCACACTGAATCTAATCACTGCTGGCTGAGGCCCGCGAGAGGTTGACCGGAGAATAGTGAGGAACTGACGGATCAAAGTTTACCTGAGCGTCCACAAAATGAGCAGGCTGACCGCCGAGTTTCTGTGTGACCGCCGAGTAGAGCCGGTCGTAGACAGCGACAACCAACGACCGTAGCGTGCCACTATGGCGCTTGCGCTCGAGATTGTACACTAGCTAAAGCTCGTACACCTCTGCGTGCTGAGCAGCGTAGCCGTCGGGTTCAGGTCAGGATGGAGGGCCATCAGCACGCTGGACTCGACGATCCCGTGGCGACGCTTGTAAATGACAACGAGGAAACGAGTCACTTGTTCATCCGTGACACGCTGCCCAGCCGAATTCAAAGGACTGTCGCCACGAATCTTCACCCACATATCGCCGAGAACCTACATTAAGGTACGGGCCGAGTCTGCGGAGCCAGGCACCGACAAGCTTCCTGTAGTACCGATGGAGAAAAGAAGAAGGGAAGCTCTGGAAGCATCCGGCGAAGACGCTGGCAGCGATGACTCGGATCGAAGACAGTCATGAAGGCTCGAATACCCTCAAGAGAGCACGGTGTAGGTGGTACACGACTCTTACCACCGACGAGCTCCAACTGAACCCTGCCGGCCAATGTGTCCAATATCACGTTCCAACAATGAGTGGAGCTGAAATACATAAATGACACTTCGCGGAGTTGAGCCATGTGATGGGTCAAGCGAGCTTCCCTGGAGACCACTTGCGAAGTTCGAATCCGTAACGTCGCCAATGGAAGGGTGAGAACGCGTGGCAGCGTAGCCGGATATACACGTGTGAACCGCGACAAACCCGAACTCGGCCGAGACGGGCCGGATGCCACAGGAGCCACACTCGGCGAAGAGGCATTCAATGGAGATTGAGCCGGAGCCGCGTTGCATACTGGCGCCAACTCTCGGTGCTTGTGATACCGGTGCATCTTGTGGTGTTTCTTATGTGCTTCTTGTGGTGCTTCTTGGGCTTCTTCAAGTGGCGGCCAGTCGGACTCGCCGAGGCATGACGTTTGCGGTGCTGGCGTTTTATCAAAGCCGACGCTAGAGCTGAAGGTACGGCTCCGTCATCAGAACCAAGTGATGAACGTCGCGAAGTATGGCGATAACTCGACGACACAGATTAATCGCTCATCCCATCTCATCACCGGAGCCAAAAATCTCTGCATGAAGGATTCTCTTCTTAACAGAAGGCGTGAAACCCTCTTCCGCCAAGTCAGAACCTGAAAGGCTACCCACCGAGTTCTCAGAAAGAGAAATGGGATCCACCACCGACCTAACAGCAAAATTCGCCGAGTCTGTGGACTGTTCAGAACCATCGCCAGTCCCTATGACATCGTCATCGGAAGCATCAAGGTCCTCGAGCAGCTAAGCGGTCACAGAACAGGCTATCGCGGTAGACCTCTGGATGGGATGCCCAGAATGTGACGTCTACACAGCCGATTTTGCAAGGAGAGACGGTCTGGAAACACTCGTAGCTGACTAGAAGACGAAGCAGCCCCAGCCGAGACGTGGTGTGACCAAGAACACGACGGCAATCGAGTGTGCACCGTTCCCGTTGATGCGACGCGTGGGGAAGTACTCGACTGGGGGCAACTCGGCTGAGCTGGGAGATTTCGAGATCTGCGTAAGGACCCCCGCAGCAGTGACAGGTCGAGCAGCCGATCCACCGCAGGTTGAACTCGACGCCTGGGGCACTGCAGTCAATGGAGGCTCCGAGGAAGACAGACCAGAGCTCAGCGGCGATGAATCTGTTAAGTCGGGGGGGGGGGGGGGGGGGGGGCGTGAATAGTCGCGGATTATCAACAGGTGGAGCCTCCGCAAGAGTCGACGAACCAGACGCAGGAACTGTGCTGTCACTGGCCATATGTATGTCAAACGCGTACTCAGCCTCGCTTGAAGCCTCATCGTCACCTTCCGAACGAGTGGAAACGGCTGGTTGTGTAGGAGAACGCAGCTGAAGACGACAAACCCTCTTCCAAACCGCCGTCGAGACTTAGTGGTGAGAGATCTCTCGCCGTCAGACACGGTCTCGTGAGGAGGACTCGAGCGCAAACGATCACTGACGGAGTCGTGTATGCCCAATACTAGGAAGCGGACAAACGTACAGCTGAGGCGGCGCTGGTGAACGATGAAGAGGACCAGCGGCGGTTGGAGACTTCGGGTGCGTGTAGCGCCGCAGTCGTTGCGTAGGGGTCAAGGCGGCTAGCGGTGCACGATGAAGCTGGGCGAGAGTCATCGATCGTATGCGCTTCAATTCTCAGCTTCATGGCTATCCACCATTTGTCTCGCTGTGGAGAAGCCAATGCAACTGCTGCATTTTCCGGATACCCTGGAAGTACATCTAAAGAAGCCATAGTAGCCATAATGTAGTCACACAGGCGTCGATTTGCTTCACGCTTTCTGGTTCGGCCTTTGCCGCAAGCTTGTTCTTCCGAATCGCCTTCGAAACGAGCACATATCCTACGCAGCCGCCTACTTTCAACGGTGCGACGTCGAGCTTCTTGTCTGAAAGTTTCTCCGTAGGCGTCATTAAGAGCTTTTGTAGGACTTAGATTGTCAACCTCCACCACGTACTAAAGTACTTCCGACCATAATACATCAGACAAGTTTGCAGCGTGCATAACCGCGCGCATCTCATTCACGAGCACGCCTTTCATCTTTTCCGCCAAAGAGTTCTCTTCGGGCGTGTACGGACGTGTGGGGATGAACTCGAGAAACGACTTCAACTCATATTTGATGTATTCGCCTGCACCATCGCTCGCGAATTTCTGAATCTTTTTGCTCTGAGCTAAGAGCTCTGATATCGGCCGCTGAGTGTTAGCCGCAGCTTCGTTTTGCCGTTTTATAGGAAAGCGGCACTTATATCTTGATCCTTCGTCGTGTATGAGCTCAAAGTAGTGTACCGTACCAGCTCATGGTCCATGTCTCAAACGTTGGATGTCAGAGCTCAGAATTGTCAGTCAGTGGTTCCTTTATCGGTGGCTTCCATGTACGACATGCGTCTTTGCTTTGCATTCATGCAGCTATGACAATTCAACTTTGTCTTCAACTACTCGGCAGGAATGTGCATCCCTTGCACGACATTGTTCTTCACCACGAACTTGAGTGCAGCCTCGTTCAGGTGAGCTAGACGCTCGTGCTACTTTATCATTGGACTGCCATCCGCATTCACAGCTGCCATCACCACTGGACAAGTGTCGCCGAAGTTGCCAGTGTTGAGCCAGAAGTGCTTTCCAAGATAGATAAACGCCAATTATTTTCGATCATGCGTTAGATACACCTTCTTTGGTATCATATTTGAAGGGCTCGCTGATAATTCCAGCCTTCATTCAGCATTAGGCCAATACGCAGCAAATTTACTGGACCAAAAAAGGAATACTCAACTTTATCGAGCACCAACGTCATATCGCTTTGATTCAGAGAGCTCATCGCCTTAATCACCACAGAACCAAACATAGTATCGCGTGCGATTCCTCCGTCCCATACCTGAATCGATGGCTTGGACTTCTTAAAGTTGGTTAACGGCTCCTTCTCTAAGCACAAATGACATGATGCTCCCGAGTCCAGCATCCAGTCTCCGCTGGGCCCACGCCTTCCGGCCTTCACGGTCATTTCAATGAATAATGGCTCTCCCTCGGAACAACTACTGCTATTGGTGTTTTCAGATCGGTCGGCTTCTGCAGTGAACCGCATGTAGCTCATAGCGTCACTAGCCTGCCCGTTGCTCGACCTCAACACATTACCAGCAGCTCCGTCCTTCTTATTTGCTTTGTCACTAGACCTGCCTTTCTTTCCCTGTGCTTTGCGCTGCTTAGCTTTGTAATACCAGCAGTCCTTTCTCAAGTGACCGATCGTTTTACAGTAATAGCAATGAGCTGCACGTCGTTTACCAGCTCCAGTTGTGTGCACAGCCCCGCGAGGTTCGGCTCCAGGACCTTGATTTCGGGTCTTACCTGGGTCCGAACTCTTTCTATGTGCATCATCGCCGAAGCACCCGCAGTTGCTGCTCCACTGTTCACGGCAGTGCCCGCCGCCATCTTATCCATCTCGCCACGAGCCAACAGCGCATTCTTGACTTGCTGCAAGGATGGTGGGTTTCCTTGCCGATATGCAATGTCAATTTGACTTACAATCTCACGATGAACTGCACAAACGCCATCAGCAATAGCTGAGACATCGACGTGTCATCAACCATGAAGCTGGGCCCCCATGTGCTGCAATCGCTGGTACAGTGCATTCATCTCTTGTATGTAGTCCGCCATCTTTTGACCTGGTGTGTATGAGTGCGTGTACAGCTCACGTTTCAAGTGCACATCATGCGAGAAGTCACGTTGGGCTTTCTCTGCTATCAGTGTATACCACATCTATTTCGCCGTTCCAAATATGCACACTTTTTGCGCATCGGACCCCTTGACACCTCTGATGATGGTCTCCATAGCCACCCTATTTCGATAGTCGAAATGGTGCTGCAACACCGAATCGGACTCATGACGTATCTCCTCTCTAGTTACCACTTGCCAAGAGTCTCATTGCTCCAGATTTCATTTAAGTCTCATATAGTACACTTCAAAAGTCTCATCAAACTTTTGGTGGTTTGCTGCTGCCAAGAGGCCGAGCCCCCCGTATCCCAGGTACCGCCGGTTGCTGCAAGCCAGGTTGCCCCAGATGCGCTCCATCGCGTCCCAACATCATTCCCGGTGCTACTGCAGGTAGCCCCACAGATGTAACCACATATTGTATCTGTGTTGTCGTGCTTGGCGCACTTGTAATTACCATAGTTGAGCTTGGATTCGCTCCAGTGTTCGTGCATCCACTCTCGTCGACATCATACCACTTGTGTTGCTACTCATCTTGATGCCCACAAGCAAGCGTTGGGCTCATAACCTAGGAGAAGCTCGCTCTGTAGTTTCCGCAGCGCGGCTACAACGTAGTTGCTTCGAGGACACCAAAGAATACAATTAACAGCAAGGCAGTAGTGTTCAAGACTGAGCAAATACTCATATGAATTATTTTCCCCTATCTCGCGTATCCTTCGTCATACACGAGGAGGAAAGACCGTTGGACACACAGAGCATCTTTAACAGCAAAGAAAAACTTTCAGCATGTATATCTCAACGCATGCACGTAGCTCGTCTTGTCTCTCATGTCTCCAGGCTCCAACTGAGTGACTAAATCTGCAGTGCATCATGCAGCACATTGCTACATGCTGCAGCTTCTTCGCGTTTGATGCAGTGTCATTAAGATGTCAATCCATCCTATTAGCAAGCCAACCCGCATCACGCTCACCAATGCGATTACTTAAGTATAGCGTAGCAGGTTTGCCAGGATCATGCCACCCATCCCGCCCTAAACGTAACAACAACAGCTTAGCCGAGTGGACTCATGTAATGTTGTCGCTGCCGCAGCGTCCATACCAAGGACAGCTTATACTGGAGCGTTGTTAGGCACCGGAGGCCTAACCGTCAAGTCACGACATAAAGATGCGGCTTTACAGGTTCAAACTTTGGCGTGGATTTGGGAGCTGGGCTGGTAGGGCTATTTTCTTTTATTAATTTAGTTGCGGAGAAATATGATTATTCCGTGATGCTCAATGCGATAAAGTGGTACTTATATTATTTAGTGTTTTTCAGATGTTTTAAAATACCAGTCACTAGTTTTTTTATGAGTGCTAATAGTACAGCTGATTTTAATAGAAAACGGTGCCAGTTCTCAACGAAAACTGAGCACAGGATGTGAGAGGAACTAACCAGCTCTCGCAGAAATTTCACCACTGACCAGTCATTTATCGAGTTGCTGGGACACGGAGGTCCCCGATGACCTTCGCTACTACTACCACATCGAGTGCAGTTCCCGCTAGGGGTAAGCCTACTTGTTCATTCGCTATCGTGGGCATCCGGTGTGCGAGCTTGACTGCTGCGGTAGCCCCCCCCCCTCTCTTAATAGGGACATACTTCGTTGTCGTGGCAGCTGAGCGAGCTGCCATCTAATGTTATTAACTAACTCTATCACTCAATCTTCCAATCAACGCATCTACTCTAAAGCATATTCGGCGTGCCAGCTTGGCTGTTGCAGCAGCCCCCTCCCTTAATAGGGACATACTGTGCTGTTGTGGCAGCAGAGCGAGCTGCCATCTATTTACTCTATCACTATCAATCTTAGGGCATTATGTTGCGAGCTCGGCTGCTGCGGCAGCCCGTGCCTGCTAATCGAGCTGCAATCTTCATGCTAAGCCTACTGATCTACTGCAAACGCAAAACGGACGCGAGCTCTACGGCTGCGATAGCCCCTCCTATTGTAGGGGTAGCACTTCGCTGCGAAGTGCTGTCGTCGCGACTGTTTTAATTATCAGTATGTAAACTGTTGATCCATTTGTTGAGCACGTAACCTTCTTTGTAAGCGCATCCTTTTGCTTGACCGATCTTTGGCTACTTTTTTCCAGCTCACTTTTATATATTGTGGTGCAAGTCTGACAAATCTTCAGCAATTTTAATGCCTGTGGAGTCAATGAGAAAAATGGAGAGTACTACTAGTAGTATAAGAGCACTTTATCTGAATTTTGTAAAGACGCAATACCCAATTTCTCTGTGGACCACAGATTTTATTCCTGAACTGGCTAACAACGGGCCTAAGGCCCGTTGTTAGCCAGATTTGTGCAAGTGGACGAGGACAGCACCTTTTCTGCCTAGGTACGCTAAGAACAGGCCTGGGCTTAGTGGACAGATCACGCGCATGCAATCGAAGAGTTTCGCGTCAACGGGTAGATGTCGATCAAGAAATTGAGACTTTGCTTAACGATAACATGTTTGATCGGACTTTTAGAATGTCTGCGAACAGTTTTTTTTTCACTTGCTGGGTCTATTAACACCTGCACTCGCAGTCGCCACGATAAACTCGAGTGGAGTGGAGCCGATATCGCCTGCAATAATGCTTATGACAACTTTGCGATATTTGGCAGGAGGGTTCTACCTTGATATACGTAGGACGGTTGGGATCAGTGCTTCATCGTACTATCGAGTAATTGATCTGACTATGACTGGCATCCTTTCTCTTCGCGAGCTGCGAATCATATTCCCCGAATTGGACTCGGAGAGAGGTTGTGATGGGCGATTTCAAGGCAATCAGTTCTGGTGGTGTGATGAGTGGATGCATCGGTTGTGTAGATGGATGGCTTTGTAGGATTAAGACCCCAACCCATGCTGACGCTGGTGACGTCGGTGTTGGACGCTACTATAGCGGACATTATGGGTGCCCCCATCATTAATGTACAAGCTGTGTGCGATGCACACTGCCGGCTTACCGCCGTTGATGCAAGCTATTCTGGAAGCACAAATGACGCCAATGCATTTCGTGACACCGGTGTGGCTCGAGCTCTTCTAACATCCTTCCACATCTCACGATGTTTTGCGGCATCATGGGGGACTATAAAGCCTGGGTTGCACTTGTCAAATGTGATGTGCGTCGAGTTGAGCTTTCTAAAATCTGCCTGATCACTATTGAAGGCCGAATGAGCATCCGTCCAAAAAGCTGAGCTGGCGTGAGTTTGATTAAAATCAAGATCTTGTCGGGCCGCCCTTCCGTCAATTTCATGCACTCTATGAGTAAACTTCTCGGAAAACATGACATTTGGTAGCCGTATCATGCAGTGTCGGGAGTGTCGTTTTGGCCCTATCGTCGCCAACGCCTTCGATGGTCCGTCCTCAAATCCAAGAATCTGCATTTCGGCAAATGCTCGTTTTTGCTGCATTAGCAGCTCTACGTAGCCAACCTTGTGATCGTTACAGTCGACACCCTTCTTAATGATGCGGAGCTGTCGTAAATAACACTCAGTCCGCAATTGCTTAGCACCATAGACCATCAATCTTGCATCAGTGTACTCCAACATCATGGAGGCGTCGCAAAGACAATCTGCGATGGATGTCGGAGCCCGTATCGATGCTGTTGACGTACCGACACCTCCTAACTGCGTAGGCGAGCCCTACTGTAACTCACATGGGAAGACTTCATGGAGGACGAAGATGCTTGGTAGGACCTCGAGAAAGCTGTGAGCTGCTAGTGAGAAGCTGTAATGAGAGAGGTGCATCGATAAATAACATTCTATGCCACTGGCACTCTACCGCTGATTTTCATAAGGTGTGTATTCCCTCCTGTCCACCCTCCATCCACGGCCACCGTCATGGTATTTACCCGGTGGACGTGGATCTGAATCCAGTTGGCGGACCCTCGTGGCGTCCATGTCAAGCGATTCTAGTGGGCCACTAGACAAATCCACAGTAATGTTTTGGCTAATACCGGGCCTTAATGGTCTGTACGTACTACTCACGTAGCACTACCGTATTTAATGGTATAAGTAATCCGATAGAGATGGAGGAGGAATTTTAAAATAGTCGCTAATCTGGTTGCTACCATAGTAGCAGCAATGGCAATTTAGTAAAACCATGCTTACTAAAACATACTTGCCAAGCGGTGATAGTCGGATCTTCAAAGCCTTTTTGAAGTCGACGAATGCAAATCTCGTTTTGAGGTCGCCGAACTTCCATTCCACTGCTTCTCCGACCGAGCTCATAAGCTTGTTGAATCCCTTTTCGTGCACTGTGACGCGGGACCCCTTGATCCCAGATACTAGAAACGATTGGATCCCGTAGGCTGGATCACCATACAGCACACGATCATCAAAAATGCTCGAATTTGTCCACCTGTAATCTGCAAGCTTACTTTCACGCAACATTGTGATATCATGACGTCCTTCCATTGGCCCCCAGCAATGGATGGACAGTCCGTCTAGCACGACGGCAGCTTGAAAGTTAAGGCAATGGACGCGCTTGTGCCCTGAATAAACCTGCTTTTGCAAATTCTCCTTCTTTCCCGGCCTCGAGCTTGGACGACAGACTGGTATTTTGGTACCATCAACGAATCCAAACACGTTTTTCATCGGTGAACCACATGCGTAAATGGCATCACAGTTGTGACGGGGTCACACAGCACCTTGCGCTAGAGGAAGTTATCTTCCGAGAGTATACAAACTCTCAGTGAACGGCAGCTCACAGGTCCCCTTTTTATCAAAAGGGAGCGAAGTGACCTATTTAAAGTAGAATGTAAAGAGTATATTTATAGGTAGATAAAGCTTGGGTTTAATACAAACTATAAGTCACCTATAGAAATGCAATGTCATCAGCCAATGGTTGGCTTTGGACGACCTTGGTACCTTGTACCAAATATCCCGAAGTATGACGTGTCATACTTCATGTAACTAGGGGTACACTTAGGGCTACGTACCCCGTTACAACAGTACATTTGTATGCGCTGAGCACAGATGCGCTTATAAAATATATTTTCTCCCTGTATCTGTCATATACAAAAAGCACTGCAATCAATACACAAATGTCAGCAGAAACTCGCAAGCTTAAAATGCAAAGTAAAATGTACCCATGTGTGTGAACAGACGAGAAAGAGCGCTGGTAGAGCGCCCAAAACGCCGCATCATGTCGTTTTTCCAGCTGGGATAGCAGGGTCGGGCAAGTAGAATGCGCACAGCTTCTGTCTTGTGTGCCTTGTCACGATTAGCAGCGATGACGAATTCGGGAAGCCCGAACTGGTGGACAAGTTCGCGGACGCCTCGTACATCGAAGCGAAGCTCCAGCTCGGCGTTGGCGTCTGTGAGGGAGGCGAGGTCGAAGCGAATTTCGGGAATAACGGGGTGCTCCGGGTGGTCATTAGCAATGAGGTACGCTAGAAGCGGTTCCCCGTGGATAGCTGTGTCGCGGTCCTCCTCTAATCGGGGTCGTGAGTATCTTGGGCCGACGTAGGAGGTAGTAGTATTAGCGACGCTACTTGGGATAGTAATGTAAAAGTTGATATATTCTTGTGTTGCTTGTTTGAAGGAAATCCACGACTCACCTCCTCATTTCACCTCGCTAAGAGCTTTCAGAGCTCCTTACCTTTCCGCAGATCCCTCGTGTGTGGCGGTCCAGCTCCAGTTCCCGCCACGACCAGCTGCTTCACGACCTCACACTTGGAACGTCACTGTCTTGGTCGCAGGTCCGGCTTGCTTGGACGTGGTCCGGAGAGTCTGGAGTGAGTAGACCTTCTGCAGGCAGTCAGACAGCATCGTTAATCCACCATCTAACTGTACACCGTGACAATTCTCCCCGACTGACGCTCGGTGTCCTCGCCGAGCCACATCGCCCGGAGCCTGTCGCACGGTGGCTTCCACGGTCAGATCTGGAACGTTCCCACGTGACGTTCCACTTGCATTCGGACTCTCGTTCCTTACTCCAGACGACGTTCCTTCGGCCTGCATGTCTCGCAGTCGCTCCACGCTAGGAAGCTATCTTTCCTTTTGACACTTAACCGTAACGTTCCGTCGTTTCCCCGCCGTCTTGTCTTGTCTCTCCTCTGTTGGTTCCTCGTTCCCATCTCCAATGAGTCCTCCTTTAAATGCTTCGTCTTGTTCCAACCTAACTCATCACAAACTTCCTTGCGTTCCAACCCGACGCCCTTCTGTCTTCATAGACGCTTGACGTTCCCAAAATATCGAGCTCCGTAAAACCCAAACAACAACTTGTGGTCGTTCCAAAATAGAAAATATGCACACGTCACTCAGTGTACTGAGGCTCAGCGAGCCCCAAACACTCCCATGCAGTCCCACAACTGCACGCATTCTAATCGGCTCCCGTTGCCAGCTAGAACAACACCTCATCATCGTCGACATCAGCATTGGCTTCGACCAATCTGACGTTCCGACGCAACTCCGGTAGACCTCTCTTCTTCCGATCTGCGTCCTCAAAGGCACGTATCTTCGCTCCAAACTCCGGTGCCAACGCCGCTCGAGACAACCAGAACGTCTCATGCGTGGCGGTTAGTACGAGATACTGCAACTCACGCTTTTCAACTCTCTTCGCGATCACGTCCCCTATCGGCGACGACACTCCCGAGAACGCAGTTTCTTCTTCGCCAATCGAGAGACGTTCCACAAAGCTCGTCGACGGCAAGTCCTCGACGTCCAATGGACCTGTACCGTCCGCATCCTCTTCTTCTTCGACTCTGTCAGGCTTCTCGTCTGCGTAGGGTCTGCACCAGCGTCCTTGAAAATGCTTCAGACGGTTAACGTTTACTGTGACGACCTTGTTCGGGTGCGTCGGAATCGCGATCTTGTAGGCGTTCTCCTCGACTTGGCCAACAACACGGTAGGGACCGTGCCAGGAGAACGCCAGCTTCTTCGTCCTGCGTTCCCCCACTCGGGCTCTAAAGTACTGGTACACCCAGACAGCGTCTCCTTCTGCATATGTCACCTTCACTTGGTTGTCCAACCTCTGCTCGTGTCGATCCTGAGCCTTGAGTAGTTGTCGTTCCACAAGACGACGCGAGTCACGCAACGAGCGATACAATTTCCGGTGGTACGTCGCAACTTCGTTACTCTTCCAGACCCTTCCCGTGTTTAGGAACGCCAAGTCGATAGGTAGCACAGGATCACGTCCGTACAGACTAAAGAACGGGGTGTCGCCGAGGCCTTCGTGATATGCCGTCCGGTACGCAGATAAGACCCTTGGCAGGTACACGTCCCAATCCGTCTGCGTCTCGTTCACGAACATACGTAGCATCCCCATCAACGTTCCGTTGCAACGTTCCACCAGACCTTGTGTCTGCCGGTGGTACACCGCTCCGAACAACTTCTTAATCCCCAACGTCTGATACAGTGACTTGGCCAGATTGGACGTGAAGTTGGAACCACGATCACTTAGTAGACGTTCCGGTACTCCATGTCGGCAGATAACGCCCTCTATCATTGCGTTCACAAACGAGATCGTGTCCAACGAAGTGACCGCAAATGCCTCGACCCATCTTGTGAAATAGTCCACAAACACCAGGATGTACTTGTTTCCACGAGGAGTGACGACCAATGGTCCAATTGCGTCGACTACGAGTAGCGAGAACGGGCCAGACAAGTCCTGAACTGGCATCCGTTGCATCAGCCCAGCTCTCCAAGGTCTATGTCCCTTTTCCTCCACTGCAGATAGAACATTCACGCACGTACTCGATCACGTCCTTCCTCCACCCATGTCAATACGCGTGGCGTCTCACCTTGTCCGTCGTCTTCGTTCTCCCTAAGTGAGCAGAGAATATGTCTCCGTGACAATAGTGCAGGACCGTTTCTATAAACGGTAACAGGACAGTTGGAACGCACACAGTTCTGGCTGGACCGGCACGTGCTCCTAGATGTACGAGACGTGCCAGAACTACGTTTCGAATCAAGTAGTGCGGAGACATCTTCAGCACACTCACTCTCAGTTGTGGATCAAGGGCCAAGGCTCCATCTTTCAGGAACGCCTTCAGTGCTCGCATCCAGGGCACACGTTCTTGTTCAGCCACAAACTTGTCGTAGGCCAACCCAAACAGGTCAATCGGTGATGAGTTCGCCTGTAGAGCCCTCCCTTGCGAGTCTTCTTCCTGCTCCGCTTGCGTGAGAGGCTCGACAGCTACGGGCGCATCTTCTGTCTGTTGGTTACTTCTCTCGGTCTCTCCGTTAGGATCCGTAGTCTCGGCAGGCTCCCCGATTGGGATAGGAACGTTAGTGACGTTCCTATCCAGCGTTCCGTTTAAGACTTGCGTTCCCGATCGAGTCTGCATTTCGTCTGAAGTCGGCACTTGTAAGTCAGGAGTCTCTTCCTCACTGTTGTTGAGAAGGTCCGCCATTCTGATTGCACTAACAATACCAGCATCCGGTCGGTGATACAGTCTCGACAAACCATCAGCGTGTCCCATCGAGGTTCCAGGCTTGTGGTATATCTTAAACCGTAGCGGCGACAGCTCCATGGCCCATCGTGCCAACTTGGCGTTTGACGTTCTTGTTGTCTCGCCGAAGATCCACGTGAGAGCTTGATGGTCTGTGTACAGATCAAATTCCGCGTGACTCAGATAACACCGGAACTTGCGTGTCGACCACACGATTCCCCAGCACTCAATTTCTGTCGTTCCACTTGTCTTGTTAACCCAGTTCCGCTGTGATCCAACCAGCATCTTACTCGCGTACGCGATCGCCCTGTCTCTCTTGTCGACCGCTTGCATCAGACATGCTCCCACTGCTAAGTGTGACGAATCTACATAGAGCTTAAACCTCTTCTTGAAGTCTGGATACACCAGTATCGGTGGCTTCACAAGTGATCGTTGTAGTTGTCGGAACGCGCCCTCGCAGTCGTCGTTCCATCTGAAATCGACGTCCTTCTGCTTCAAGCGTTCCAGCGGCGCAGAAATCGCAGCGAATCCCGGTATGTAGCGTCGAAAGTAGCTTGGCAGACCCAGGAATGCTCTAACCGTGTGCAAGTCATGCGGTCTCTCGATGTTCATGACCGCTTTTGCTTTCTCAGGGTTCGGTAGGATTCCAGTCGGAGTCACGATATGCCCTAGGAATGCCACTAGGTCACGTCCCCAATGGCACTTCTTCATCTTCAACTTGAACCCTGCCGTCGGAAACGTTCCAGGACCTGGCGTACTCGAATCAAATGGGTCGGAAAGTCGTCACTGAAGCCAACGCAGTCGTCTAAGTAGACGAGACACGTCCTCCACTTGGGATCAACGAGAACGTTCTCCATCAGTCGCTCAAATGCAGGCACGGCGTTACACAAGCCAAACGTCATGACCAGCCACTCGTAGAGGCCGAATGGGCTCGTGAAAGCCGTCTTTTCCACGCTGTCGAGATCCATTGGAACGTTCCAATATCCCGAAGCGATGTCCATAGTGGAGAAAAGCTTCGCGTTCCCCAGAACGTCCAGGATGTCGTCGATCAAAGGCATTGGGTAACTGTCCTTCACGGTCACAGCGTTTAGTTTCCGATAATCGATGCAGAATTTTACGCCACCATCAGGCTTCCGTATCATCAACACAGGACTGGACCACGGGCTTGTCGACGGGCTGATAAGTCCGAGATCCAGGTACTCTTGAATTTCGGCTTCCATGACATCTCCTTCAGCTTTCGACACTCTGTACGGAGGCTGTTTAATAGGCGCGTGATCTCCGGTGTCAATACTGAATCGTAGCAGGTCCGTCCTCCCAGGCTTCTTAGAAGTTTCAGCGAATAAGTCCCTTAGGTCCTTCAACATCTTCGCGAAGGGACCCCTCTGTTCTGCTCCGAGTGACGAGTCTTCAAAGTCCACTTCGAAGTCGTCCTCCTCGCTGTCGTCCATGGCGGTACTCATCTCAGCCTCTATCATTTCACTTCCGTCCGTCACGTTCTTTTTCGTCGCTCAGCACTGCACTCACGTTCTTCGTCGTTTCATCTGACTTAGAAACTCTAGTTGCGAACGCCGACTTGGGAACGATGGTTACAGCAGCGACGTACGAGCCAGACTTGATCTCTACCTCTTCCGCGGAAGCGTTACACACTTCGACCAACACCGTTCCATCCGTCACGGTACACAACGTCCTCGCGACTCTCAAAGACCCGTTCGTTCCGGGAACGCCATCGACCAACACAGCTGAGTGGTCCTTCATCGTTCCGCGAACACTCGATCTCACTAAGGCCTGACGTCCGGGTTCCAAACGCACCGTCGACGATAGCGTAGCCGCGTAGGTTTCTTCTACTTTTGTCGCACCCAACGGGATCACGTCTCCCGTCTCTTTCAGTGTCATCGACTGCTCCTCGAGGTCAATCACCGCGCGGAACGCCCTTAGCGAGTCCGTTCCAAGAATTGCGTCTACAAACAAGTGATCGGTCACGACGAAAGGAAGCGTTCTCTCCAGCGTTCCAAGCGTGACGGGCAAGTCGATAACCCCACTAACGCGAATCTCGTGCCCCGAGACACTATCCAAGCCCCCAGTATAAGGTCGTAGAGGTTCGGAGGCTCGACCGAGACGCCTCAGCACACGTTTGTCGACAAGACTGGCAACCGCACCTGTATCAGCCAGCATTTCGGACGAGCAGCAATCGATAAAGCCGTCCGACAGCGCTTGCACACCCCCAACGCTGCAGATGACACGCTTGCCATCCGGCACGACACTTTCACCGTCGTCGAAGACATCATCGCCGCTCACTTCGCGCAGCCCAGGGCTTCTTCGCGGCTTGGGAGCTCTTCTCACGTTTAAGAAATAGACCTCGGTCTCCTCTTCTCCTATTTTGGGATCTCCGTCCTCAATAGTCGCACCGAAAGTCACCCTCTTCCTGGAACTTGTCCCAACGGTCGCAGCCACTATTTTCGACGTCTTGTCTCGTCTGTCGCACAGCTTGTCGCGAATAACGGAAGCTTCTGTCCCGAAATAGTCTCGTGTCCAGGCCAACGCTCGATTTTGGAACGTCTCAGTCAGCGTTCCACCCACTTCAACGAGGTATTCTCGGAACGAGTCCTCGTCCAATAAAACGCTGTTCTCTTTGTCGCGCAAGGGAGGGATGTCGTCTTCAGTATCACCGTTCCCCCCGCTCTCAGGAACGTCAGATTGACGATCCTTCGTAGCGTTCCGCTCTTGTTTGAGGAGTTCGTACACTGGGTTACGAATTATGGAACGCCATCGAAAAGGTAACGTTCCCTTCTCCTCCGCAGGGAGTTCCGAGATTGGCACGAAGTCCTCTTCGAGTCCGACACAAACGTTTTGCACGAACTCGTTCTTCAGCGCGTCCTTACACATCCCCGTACAACCCTTACGTTCGTCCTCGTCCGTCGTAACGGAACCAACGACCGTCGTCGACTTCTCTCCCGTTCCTCCGACATCCTTGAAGTCTCGATTGGTACGTTCCGCTTCAGTCGACGTCTCTAGCGTATGAGCGTACCAGTCCAGCCAATACTCTGGCGTTCCGAGATCTCCAGATGAGATCTCCCGGGTACGTTCCAACACGTCTTCCGGTATCCCAAGCTCGGCACTCATTTCCGCGAGTGTCGGCTTCCCTTGTTCATCCGCGTTCCGATTGGCACGTAGCAGCACCTCGTCCGCGTTCATCGGGAACAATCGTTCTTCCAGTTCCCTCTCGTACTCCTCGAGTTTATTCTTCACTACCTGGCTGCCACCGTGCTCGAGCATGTCCAGCTCCTCGTCGGTAAACAGGCGTTCGTAGTGCTGCGTCGAATCCTTCCCCTTAGTACGTCTTCGTCCTCCTCGGCCTTCTGAGCTTCTGTCCTTTCTTGACCTGTGCTCACTTGTCCAATGACTGCCGAGAACTGACTTGACCTGGCGCCAGATGCGTCCTCCGTAATCGTTTCGAGTGCTTCTTCGTACTGCTTTGAGCGGGTGGACAGCGTCTCCACCTCCTCACTCTCTTGGCACTTCTCTTCGGCGTCCAACGTGTCTCAGGGCGTTCCGTTGCCCCCTTACTGACGTCTTCCACGAACTATGGAACGTTCCGTTGTTCCGTTTTCCCAGTTTAGCTTCGCCGAGGAACGTTCCGCTGTTTCCTCAGCGACCACTCTCTCTCGTACGGGCCTCTCAATAGAGCCCTCTATCTCTCGATACTCGTTCTGGGCGTCTGACGCAGTCTCGGGGCGCTCCGTTGCTCCCTTACTGACGTCCTGTACCAACTCAGAACTTTTCGTTTTTCCAGTTCAACGTCGCAGAGGAACGTTCCGTTGTTACCTCAGCGACCACTCCGTCTCGTGCGGGTCTCTCCGTAGAGCCCTTAATCTTCTCGTTTCGTTCTAGTCCAGTCCGCTTCGTCGGACTGCTCTCTCTGCTCGTTCCACTTTTAGTTTCCACAATTTCCGTCGTTACGCCCGTGACTGGATCGTCACGAGCGCCTTCATCGTTCATCACACCTCTACTGAGAGCCCTCTGATGTCCACCCGGCAAGTCCCGTCGCGGTGAACCCTCATATCTCTTCGTGTCGCCAACCAGGCAAGAGGAAGGAGCGACACTTCCTTCCCCTTCCTCCTGCCCCCTTCATTGTTGGGACGTACCAGCGGGTGCAGTCACGTTCCCGGCAGCCACGCTCTGCATCATTCTTCGCAAAGTATCGAGGCTCGGGCATCTCGCCCCCAGGTGACCCGCCTTACCACACAGCAGACATTCCGCTTGGCGTCGCTCTCCGTTCCGGTAATTCCCTTGGGGTCTTGGCCAGTTGCACTCCATCGAGTAGTGTCCAAGTTCGCTACACCGATTGCAACGGCCTTGTCCACGGGGACACGTCTCACGTCCACATCCAACACGACCACAGCGTCCGCAAACCACTTCTCCTTCCGTGGTACGAGTGTCAGGCCCTAGTCGGATGCGAAGAGGCCCGAGTGGTGCGCCAGCCACGTTCCCATTCGGAGTTGGAACACCAGTACTTGGAACGTTCGTAGGAGCCACGGCGCCAACGAACCCTTATGACGTTCCAGGATTCTGCTGCTGCTTCAGCATCAACTGGTTCATTTGTTGAAGCTGCTGGAGCATCTGCGACTGCGTGGCCGTCACCGTGTTCACGTTCCCCAGCGTCGTTCCACAATCCGCAAACTCGTCCTCTTCTTCCACAGGGAGGTGCAGATTCTTGTACAACAATAAAGCGCACGCTTCCTGGATCGACGCAGCTAAGTTCGCGTTCAAAACGGCCCGCATCTGCTTGTTCCTTAACCCGTCGAGGAAGAATTCGTACTGCATACGAGGCTCGTGATAGTTTAGGTACTCGCACATCGTGATGATCCTGTCGCCCCACTCTTCCGCAGATTCGCCGTAGTTTCTCTTAGCGGCCTTGAGTCGGCTCCACAACTGGGCTGGCGTCTGAAAGTTGAAGCGGTTGTGGAATCTCACGCGCAGGGTTTCAAAATCGTTGATCCTCGCATTGTACCACCATTCCGGACCCAACTTGCCCTTCCGACACTGCTCGAAGGCTGCCAACCGCATTTGGTCGTCCATACCGAGCGTACACTTCTCGAAGGAACGCCAGAACGCGGCCACCCTTTCGTACGTGGCCGTCTCTGAGTAGAATGGAACGATAACTTTCACTCCGTTCCGCAATTCCGTCGGGATACCAATAATCGGAACGTCCCGCTGAGCGCCTCTCCCTGACCCGTGCGAGCCATTGCGGACTCCTTGGTCGTAGTACGGACTCGTCACTTGCCCTTGCGGAGGGTGCGTACCTTCCTCCATGAGCACCCACGTTCCCTTCTTGTCCTAGCGCTCCTGCTCGTCCCTGGAACGTCGCCACATTCATAGGAGACTTTCTCTGGAACGGCAATCCGTACGTTCCGCTTCTGGGGCTGGCAGGTGTCTGCCGTGCAGACGCTACAGACCACGCGGGGATCGTTCCAGCAGTAGCCCACCCAGGTGTCGACGTCATTGGCGGTTGGAAGGGAGGGTAGAACGCACTCCTTTGGGGCGTTCCACCACCTCCACCGTTCCACGTGGAACCAGCCGTTGGAATTGACACACCTCCATACGAAGGAATAGCCGCCATCGGCTTTCGGCTGGGTGTCGAAACCGGCGTTTGATTCCTCATCATCGGGGTCATAGGTCCTTGGTACCCCATCACTGAAGACGTCACTGGTCGGGTCGGCGTCGGCACGGTACGTGGCACGTGTCCTGTAGCTTGAGGTCTTGGAGACGGCACCGGCGTTCCATTCGTCACTCCAGCCCTCTGTAGCAATTGGGCGAGACCGTCCATGATGAGAGCCTGTAAGGCTGGGTCCGTCGTCGGCGTTCTCATCGATTGAGCAGGCGTCGCTCCTCGACTTCCACCAGGTACGTACGCTCGCGTAGGTGTTCCAGCAACAACATGTGTAGCTCCTGGAGCACTTATGCTTTGTTGGCCCGGCACGCTGTTGTTGGGTTGTCCGTACGCTGACGTGACCAGGGGCACGTCTCTTCTAGAGTTGTCCATCGGTTGCAAGGAGGGACGACTCCGATCCAAGGCGAACCCCAACTCGCGACGACCTCCCGAGTCCATCACCAAAGCGTCCAAGGGCGTACCCGTTGTCGTCCTTGCAGGCGTCGTTCCTTCGCTGGGCGTCGGTTGGCGTGCCCACTGCTCAAGGACTGTGTTGGACATCTGTCCACCGTAAGGCGTTCCAGACACAGACTCAACCGTCCTTATCGTTCCTGGAGACGGAGACGCCACGTCGAACATGTTCTCGCCTTCCACGTGGACCGCTCGTGTCTCGTGCCTTCCCGTCTCGGGATCAGCTCGCTGCGGCGTGCCACGTTCCCCGCCTTCTCGCTGGCGTTCCCTTCCTTGAAGTCTCTGCGGCGTGCCGCCGTCAGCAGCTCTCTCAGCGCGCGCTTCCTCTTCCTCCTCGAGGATCTCCACGGGCTCCGTTTCCAACGGAGGAGCCCATCCCCCTACCCCTTCACTGGCTACAAGTCCCTCGCCGGACCATCCTTGAGCACTCATCCTTTTCCCACTCCTCTCTCCTTCTTCCTTGACACTCCATTGTCAAGGCTTCTTTTCACGCTTGTACTCCTACGGAATCCGGCTAGAAGATACCCTGCTTCTCCACCAAATTGTCGCGGTCTTCCTCTAATCGGGGTCGTGAGTATCTTGGGCCGACGTAGGAGGTAGTAGTATTAGCGACGCTACTTGGGATAGTAATGTAAAAGCTGATATATTATTGTGTTGTTTGTTTGAAGGAAATCCACGACTCACCTCCTCATTTCACCTCGCTAAGAGCTTTCAGAGCTCCTTACCTTTCCGCAGATCCCTCGTGTGTGGCGGTCCAGCTCCAGTTCCCGCCACGACCAGCTGCTTCACGACCTCACACTTGGAACGTCACTGTCTTGGTCGCAGGTCCCGCTTGCTTGGACGTGGTCCGGAGAGTCTGGAGTGAGTAGACCTTCTGCAGGCAGTCAGACAGCATCGTTAATCCACCATCTAACGGATGCGCCCTATTAGAGTCCGGACTATATTTAATAGTGCCGCCCGAAAGTGACCGAGAGGATTTTATACGGGAGAGGACTTTATTCCTTGCTGATATTATTCGTGTACCAAGTTAATATCGTCTAGCGCATCATCTAACTCTAAAAGATTTAACAGGTCGACGTCTTCATCCATATGCGGGTCCTTCGACCACTTTTCACGAAATGATGCGCCATTCACATCGTGCTTGGAAATAAACCACGACGAGGGGTCTCTCGAGAAGCCTGCTGCTTCAACGCTCCGCACGATTGTTGTCTCATCGGTGTCTCGCCACGCGCAGAGGACCCAATCGCAAACGGTGTCAACACCTGACATGCGTGGGTTCCCAAAGCGAGTGTATTCGACTCGGTCTGACACTTTCCAAGCGTTAATTTCCATGTACAGTAGGTCCTTAAAACTCTAATACCTCCAGCTTGCAAGTAAGGCGTGAGGCCACCAGGCACAACACAGCCAGCTGCGCGTCAACTTCTCCCTGTTCATTTGCTTAGTTACGAATTCCTCGTAAAACGGTTCTTCTAGTGTCTTAGACAGAGGCTTGTGACCTCCGCCAGCAACTCGAGATTGATGAGGTACAGCGTTTAGAATCTTCTCACGAAGGCGCCACCAACGTCGGACCGCTCCACCGTCGATACTCCAACCGGCAGACCGAAAATGCGCGATAGCGCGAGTTGGGCCGCCTTACCCCGACATCTTTAAACCATCTTGCTTACGCCTAATGCTAACCGACTGCCTTTGATGAGGCATTATTGGATATGACGGAAAAGTGTTCCTCTCTGTAGCTGCAAGTTTGTAACGGCAGGTTTCGTAGTTTGTATAAGGACTGTATTCGGGAGAGGCTTGTATTTAATAGTGCAGGCATGTAGCACCCCACAGGACACTATTCGGTAGGGGGCTTTTATTCGGGCGCATCCGTTAACTGTACACCGTGACAGTTGGGACAAGACTGAAGATTCTGAGTGGTGCACGACACGAACTAAATCTATCGGTTTGACGGGATTTTTTGTGGGAGTAATATCAGTTGCATAAATTTCAGTTTTGTTTGGTCGTCCCCAGTCCTATTCCTGTAGACTGTGTGAGGGAATCGGATAAGGAAAGGGCATTGCGAAACCTCTCTATTAACTGCTTGACTTCGTACCCCGATTCTGTATTCCTGTGTGAAGGTAATCCAAGAGAAGGGATTACATCCGAAGGGCTCATCTGATCCAGTACTGTTTTACTGGATTATGGTAACTCCTCGTTGCAGTAACGCGTCCATCTCCCTATATCGAGCCTCTTTGGCAAAAAAGAGGCTTTGCCCAGACGTGATTTCGATGCTACGACTCGTAGTACGAGACTCATACTACGAGTGCGACGTTTTGCTGTGGGGCCAACAACAGTTGTTGGCCCCACAGCAAAACGTCGCACAGTTACTGTACGCTCGCAATCGTCAGTGGTAAATGTACTTACAGAAAAAACCGAGTCGCATGCATGTGTCCTTCTATTAATATCGCCGGGGCGTTCCCTTTTACATGAAGCTTCACCCCAAGTGAAGTCTGCCGTGACGACTGTATTAATAGGCCATCTTCCCCACTTGCTTCAATTCGTAGTCAGAACGCGTATCGCACAGCAAGTGGTATCATACAACTTGAAGTAAATTGCAGGTGCATACTTCAGAAAAAAACCTTTGAAATAAAGGGAGAAGCCGTTTACAATCCGTATCAATCCGTTAGCTGTTTGTTGCAAACAGACGAGGAAAGTCTCGGTTGGTGAAAGTTTCTGACATTCGCCTCTACATACAAGTACCGTACAGTATTCGGTTGAGTATTGTAATCAAATACAGTACTGTACGCTAGAACAAACATAACTCTTATCATTAGATTAAAGTCAACAAAGAAGCTTGATTGACTTTTACAAATCATTTTATATTGGAAATAGTTAATCAAAAATCCAGCGTGCGGCAATCACTGCCACACGTGCCAATGGCGCACTGCTATGATGCCAATCGTCTGTGCGGAGCTTCCTGTGGGCTGGGCCCGACGTTGCTCTACTCTGTCTAACACCAGAAGCCGTGAGGAGTCACTATTCATTTCCTCTGCAAGGCGTCACAGGCTCTGCGGAGATTTACCTCGCCACCCAGTAGATTCGCTCACTAACCTTCAATATGAAGCTCTTCCTGCCCACCCTCGTCGCCTCCGTGGTGCTCATGCTTAGCGGTGGTGCTGACGCTCTGAACGTAAAAATGCCCGGCGCCAACTATAACTCGCGCAAGGGTCCGGATTGGGCTGCTGACAGCGCCAAGTGCAAGACCGCGTCCGAAGTGCAGAAAGACATGTACGCCTTGAAGGGTATCACTGACAAGGTTCGCATCTATTCGCTGGTGGACTGCAATCAAGCCGAACTCGTTCTCCCGGCTGCCAAGAATGCAGGACTGAAGGTGCACCTAGGCGTCTGGACGACCAAGAGCCACGATTACCTTCTCCAGGAGAAGGCCAAGCTGGCTAGTCTCATTGATTCGGGTCTGTACGACGACAACGTCATTGGTCTTCACGTGGGAAGTGAGACCATTTACCGCGAGGAAATTAACGCAGACACCGCCATCAGCTACATGAAGGAAATCCGCGACTACATCCGCGGTCGTGGCAAGAACACGCCCGTCAGTATCGCCGATGTTATTGACATCTATAACGCCAACCAACAGCTCATTGATGCGGTGGATTACGTCTCTGTCAACCAGTTCTCCTTCTGGGAACGCGCTGATGTCAACGAAGGTGCTGCCATCACCCTCGATCGCCTCAAGAACCTGCGTGTGGCTGCTGCCAACAAGGGCAAGAAGGTCGTCATCTCGGAGACGGGCTGGAGTTCTGGTGGCTCGGATCCTGCTGCCGGCGTCGCTTCGCCTGAAAACCAGGCCAAATTTTTCTCGGACTTCTACCAGATGGCTCGTTCCCACGACTTCGACTACTACTTGTACGTCGCATTCGACTCCAAATGGCGAGTCACGAATGGTGGCAAGGAGGTTGAAGCCGATTTCGGCATTTTCCAGGAGGATGATGTCATGAAGAGCAACTTCCAGCAGCTCACTATCGGGTGGAAGGATCCCCGTGCTATCCGAAACGCTGGCACCAACTTGCTACTGTCCGAAAAAGACGGCAACGTGTACATGTCGAGCAAGTCTTCCGACTGGCTCGTTCAGGAGCAGCAGGTGTGGTTCTTCGACTCGGCTACTCAGCAAGTCCGCTCCAAGAGCAGTGACCGCTGCCTGGACGCCTACCAGGCTTGGGACGGTGGTATTGTGCACGTGTTCCGTTGCTTGGATAATGAGGCCAACCAGAAGTGGACATTGGAAAGCGAGACTGGCAAGCTGAAGCATGCGAGACATCAGGGCTTCTGTCTGGACACTGACCCTGCACAGGGCAACAAACTGCAGCTGTATGGATGCTCGCCAAACAACCCGAACCAAAAGTGGAGCATTGTTGACCCCGCCACCATCTAAGTTTGCGAACGTGTCTCCTGCTTTGTCGAGTTAACGTTAACTCTAAATGTAAAATTAGAGCTGGACGTGCTTGCGTGTTCGTTCTCGTCGAGATTTCCAAACAGGTGTGTCCAAATTGGACAATACATGTACTAAAGAGAAAAGATTAAGATGCGACAACTCATGATCCTTAAGAGAACCGTCCCTAAATGTTAGCGCCATTTTGAGGTTTTTGAAAAGCAAGTTTGCTGGCCGCTTCGGACTTAAGTGAACCGCAGAGAAAAAAGCCGTTTTTTGTGTTTGTCATCCTTTCAGCCAGTCACGGTTTTCCCGTAAGTTCGCACTCTGGCAGCAGCACGGATCCAGCGGGGGCGACAGAGACGCCTTCGATACCAAAAGCAGCATCCACACAAGTTGTAGGTGTGGGACATTAAAGAGATAGCTTTGCAGGGCACAATAGTCAGCACCTGTCTCAGCGCTGTATCGAAATGACTGTACCTAATACTGAGGTCCATAAAAAAAAGTTCATGCGAACTTCTTTCCAATCGCTTTTTAAGCATCTTTTCCAGGTCTAATTGGACGATAATTGAACTCGTATAGTCTCTCTTGGTGTTTGCCGGTGGCACGTCTCACCATCGATTTAAACTTAAATAGCGGTGCAAACTGGTAAAATAATGATGAAGAAAACCTTAGGCGACTTTATCCTTTAAAAGTTAAGGACAGCGACATTATTCTCTAAAAGCGACTTTAGCGTGCATAACTACGTAAAAAATGTCTCAACGTTAACGTCGCTTTAACTACTTCGCATCACCAATATTATATCGTTCCAAAATATCGACCGAGTTACAGGTAGCATTAGGAGACCGGTAAGAAACCTTCAGTCCACCGAAGCCTTTGTCAACTGTCGTCTGACAATCGATGCCGTAATACTTGTTGTTGAACAAGGTCTATTAAGAATTCATGTTTTAGCACAATGAAATGCATTTGCATTTGCCTCGTTTGTAGTACAACAGCGAATGCAGGAAGTCAAGATACTCCTACCAATTTGATTTATTAATGGAGCTCCTGATGTCATTCTTTTCTCCGTGTGAGCCAAGCGTTTGACGGAATTGTTTGGGAATAACGTCTATGCCATCTGATTGGCATTTTATTGAGCTTGTTTTTACCAATCAGCTTTAGACTGCGCAAGAATTGAGTGGAATTTAATATTGGACGTTGCACGAATGTTACTTCAACTGGAATAGGGATTGTACCGGTTGCCGTGAAGGACATCGGAAGCACACGATATGACGGCTATTACGGCTCCTAGCGAAGTAGTTTAAGACCATTATTTAACAATTGACATGCGCGCACGGAGGCTTATCACAAAGGCCAAAAGGCAGAAATCGGGTGTCAATTGTAGGTGTCGTCAAATCAATTTTATTTGACTTGATGTTTGTAGTGGAGCATGGATGGTACCCCGAATACGAACGAGGGCGCTCAAATATGTTTGCATCTGCCACGAGTTAAAATGCGCGCCAAGGTGGCATCATGTAGTAGCAAGCAAGGAACAACGTCATGTAGCAGTCGATCCTTGCAGGAGCATCAAAGTCTACTTCACATTTGACGGTGTCAGATGACCTGCAAATCATACAAGATTTCTCGGCGCGTTTGTGGGTGGCTTCAATTTCTACGCAGGCGTCTTCCATCTAGCCCGAAGGAGCGCACCAACAATTGAAAGGGCCTGCCCGGTGCCCACGAGGAGAATAGCGCTAGCATTTATCTATTGGGCTGTTAAGGAATCACCCTAAACGGAGAAAATTGACTTCAGGAGCTCCAATAATACACCAAATCACTAGGAGTGGCTTGATCTCCTACACCAGTTGTAGTACAACTTGTACGTAATACTATCTTACAGTACATTGTCAGTGTAAGGGGAATGGTCAACTAGAGGCCGGATGGTCAATTAGGGACCAATACGATTTTGGCGACTCAGCACGTCGCACTTGTCTTTCTTGTCTGTTATTCGCTAAGCGTTTTCTATGCACAAATCCTTTACAAAGTACTTCCTCCGGGACGAAATAAGTGCAACATTGTACTATCCACCAGAAATAAGACCCAACAGGCCCATGTACAACGCTTTTGATTGCGTGTCGTAGGCGTTCGCGTTTATTCTTCGCCGTCAGCAACGGGTGGATGTTGCTGGAGTGCCGCAGCAGCTTACCTTCCTTTAGCGCGTCGCAAATGACCGAACGAGACACACCCACATCTTTTGCTAAACTGGCTTGGGTCATGCGGCGTCTGAAATGGACGTCGGCTATGTGCTCCAGCAGTGCGGAGCGGTCCTTCTTCTTTCGGCCACACGCCCCTTTCTTTCTGATATGCACTCCCGAAATTCCCGATGCTTCTCTTTCTTTTTGAAATCGTGACCAAACACGGCTGATTGTGCTCTTGTCGACGCCAAAATGGTCAGATGCACGGGTCAAGCAACCCCAGTCAGGCTTCCCCCGCACGCTGTGCAAGAGGATGAAGAGGACGTCATCCTGGCGTTCTCGGTTCGTTAGGTTTGGCCTCGAAGTGGCCCCAGTTGAGTCGGCTGCGTTGGTCATGCGGCTTGGAAATGGGGAGTGTCTGGTGTTAAAGATGTTGAAAATTGTGAAATGGCAAGCTGCTTGCGGTACATTTCCGTCGATAACTCTGGCGTCTGAGCAGCGTTTTTTGCGCGCAAACCAGCGTTGGAAAGAGGAGATTACACCGCGACGATTCCGCCAATCAGCGCTTCTAAAGCGAGTCTGTAGGAAAAACCACGTTCTTGACTAGGGAGACTGTTGCAATTATTACCAACGAGAGGAAGGAGTAGTAATTTTGAAGCTGGCAGGATAGTTTTGGCGATATGTTTAAAAAGATGACGACGAGTACTGCTCTATCAAAAAGAGCAATGCAATCATGGTGGAAAGTCTGGCATGACGTGGTCCAAACATTGGTACGCAGCTGCTTTCGCATTGGTGCCGCTATCTGGATTGGTCTGGGTGGTGCTGCTTCCACCGTACACTGCAGCATCTGCCTTGGTGCCGCTGTCTGGCTTGACCTCGGTCGTGATGCTGCCGCCGCACGGTGCTGCGTCTGTACTTGCACGCAGGATTTCCGCCTTGATGATGGCTGTTTTGCTTGGTCTCAGTAGTACCGCTATTCGAACTAAAAAAGGGGGCTCTCCTGCTTGATTGGAAGGTCGGCTTAATTTGAGCGACGCGAAGCTTAGTTTGAGCTGATGGAATGAGGCGGGTGTGTGGTGTAGTAGAACACACAAATACCGTCAGATGCGGATTCCTTACACAAACCACAGCAAACCGCCGAGTTAGGTCGGCGCTTGTATGGCCTGCGCAGAGGATGGTCCCCTCGCGGCTCGGCCCAGCCGGGACGAACGGGTGGCTCGCTTCCACAGAGCTCCGACTAAATAAGTCAGAGCACTTCCGATGCTCCACCGAGTTTGGCTCGGCCGACCTCGCTCACAAAACCCTGTACCCTCAACCAATAAATGGACGATGGCGCGCGAGCGCTTTCACAGGCACCGAGCACAGAGGCAGCTCAGCTAGAAGTGTCACGGCACCCAGTCTGTCCGACGTCCGGCCCGCTGAGTTTGCGGGGCGTTCTTGCGCGCGTAGCGAGACTTGTGTCCTACCCGGAGCGACTTAATCTCTTGGTACTACCAGTCAATACCCTACCAGCTATACCTCTCGGGTATCAACAGCAGACGCAATACAGTCCTTACCTGAAGAGTGTACACGTCTTGGACTAGGCAATTCTGCTACGTTATCTTCTGGGAGCCCTTTCGGCTTCCCCTGTTTAATCATATGATTTTAATACAAATATCATGCGAATTGTAGTCGTTTCGGATCTCTGCCGATCCTTCCACTGTGTTCAGGCAACCGTTGACCCCAGCGGCTATTCGGATAACAAGATCGTCGAGTAAGTACCGTGATACTTTGTTCCTAAGCTCTGGGGTACCAGGCCGAGTCGATACTTGGTCTAAAGTAGGTTGATGTATAGCCGAATGTGGAAATGTATCGTCACAGCTACCCCGGTTATGATACAAGTCGAACTGGTGAGTGGCTAAATCCTTCATTTGGTTTTGCCACCGTTGGTCCATACTCGGCTTCTAACGTCTCGAGATCCTCCACCACCTTCTTCGGTACGTACGCCGCCTCTGTTGTTATTCCACCTGACTGCTACTCATACTCCTCGTCTGCTTCTTCAGTACACCCCACAGCGTCACTCTCTTCCATCGACCCCCCCCCCCCCCCTCGTCGAGATGAAACCGCGTCCGCTGCGTCGATTCCTCGACCCATCGGTACTCGAGGAGTCAGCGACCAGCATGATGCTGGGTTGGCCGACCGGACGACTTCCGATGCGTCTGCTGCGGAGTCGACGAGGTCTTCTTGCACGGGTCTTCCTGGTCCAACGAGCTCTCCGGGTGACACCACTTCGGGCGCCATCAATCAGTCGAGCTCGGTTGTCCCAGTGAGGCTTGGCCCCCTCGTGACATTGGTTACGGAGCAAGGGAATGAATGCCGGTAGGGGTTGACCTTCTTGGAGAGGCTCATGGCTTACGGGACCAATCGTCCCGTGGAGCCTTTCGATCCTGCACAACGGCGAGCGGTTCTGCACGCTTCTTCAGCGGAAGGGCGGCTGGAAATCGTGAGCGACCACTACGCTGCTCTTGATTCCTCCCACATCATCTTCTGGGCTGACCTTCAGGCTATTAGAACCGATAATCGCGCGTTGACTCGGCGGTTGGACACTCTTGCTGTTGAGAACGTTGACTTATCGACTCAGCTATCGTCGGCGAGGCAGCCGGTATCTCGTATGGAGGCTGATGTCACGCAGTCCGTTAATAATCTCGCCTCACAGCTCTGAGTGAAGTAAAATTAGCTCGGTCTGTCGAGGTTGATCAGGGCAAGGTCGAGGTTACGCTAGGTCTAGCCCAGCTTCACCACCAGCAAGTCTTGGATTGAGACGCTGAGATCGTGACTCTCTTCCAGACCATTCCTGAGAAGGATGCGGCGTACACGACGCTTCGGGGCATCACAGCTAAGCACTTCGAGCAGCTGCAGGAATCGGTGCAGCTTTACAGCCCGACCGGCAGCCAACCCTTGCGACACGCTCAGTTAGTGATCGTTGATAAGCGGGCGGTGATTTTATGCCAGAAGCAGAGCATCCAACGCAATGGTGCCCTTTTGACGAATGTTCCCCACATGGCTGCTGCCGCTGCTAACGCTGGGTTGAGCGTTCCTGGACTCGATCCTGCCGACTTTCGTCTGATCGCCCCGATTGTGTCGCATCGTGGAGTCTCGCTTTCCCGAAGTTCTTGGCGGTTGTGTCGCATCGTGGAGTCTCGCTTTCCCGAAGTTCTTGACATCTCTGCTGGTCAATCTTGCCAGCTCGAGCTGATGAGCCACCCCCGTCGAGATACCCCTGTGGCAGTTCCAGTCTGTGCTGCTGGGTCGGCTGATGATTTCGTTACTCAAACACTGAGTTCAGCGTCTTCAGGGCTTCCTACTGCGTCTGCAAATCGCTCGGTGAACTCGGCTGCGATAATTCGATCTCATACTAAACAAATCAATGCCTGCCTCTTCCCATTTGTTTATTCTTCAACCATGATCGATCTAGGCAATAAAACGGTTGGACATTCCACAATAAATCTAGTGATAGATCTCGATACAAATGCTTTATTGCTGTTAGCTATCAATATACCATCATATTGCAGCAAATTACACTGCACTTTAGATATCGTTTGAGCAAACAATACCCAACACATTAGAGTTAGCGTCGTTATCCATAATCATCTAGCTTCCGGTCGCTTCTGAGCTGCTGTGAACGTGAAAAGCAACTAGTGTGTTTGCCTGGCTGTCGAACACGAAGAATCCACTTTAATGACCAGGTTGAGTTAGTGTAAAATACTAATCACTTTACATCCAAATTCAATGTAAGCTTAAAAGTGCATTCGAATGTTTTTAAATGCATAAACATGCGCTAATGTTGTTGCTGGTTCAGAACTAGTATTTAGACACTTTAATCTTTTACATTTATTATTAAGGCATTGGATAACCGGCGTCGTCAATAGCTTTGTTGGTGTTGTTGGTGTTTTTATTTAGCAAGATTGTTTTCTACGTAAAACCGCTTTATTTAACGGCTCGAACTGCGAATTGCTCAAGTGCAAAACTCACTCCAGTCCATCGCGGCTCGGATAAGAGACCGCAGAGGATTCAAGTAGATCAATCTCTTCGCGAAGGCGTAGACTGACAGCAAGTGCTATTAAGTGTGACGAGGCACACGGGTGCCTTGCACAGAAGAAATGTTTATGGGTATTTACTACCCGGGTGAACGTTAGCTCACGTGTTCCCGGCCTCAGCGGGAACTGTTTGCTATTTAAAAGAGTAGATGTAAGGCTGATGTATCTATAAGTAACCTTGGTTTGGGCTCTAATACAAGCTAGAGGTCACCTAAAGTGGAGCTATGTAGCTATGCACTGATTGGCTCCTAGAACCTCTGGTACCATGTACCAGGTATCCACACATAGACCGTGGGAGATCACTACATGCCATCACAGATTCCGGCCACTATCTCGGCAGGACGACCCTTAAGCTCAGCGATACGTCGGCGCGCAAAACACGGCTGTCAATACGGCCCTAGTTAAGTTGACAGTACTGCTTGAGTGCCGCAACGCAAATGCTGAGTCGTTCTATCTCGTAACACACAACTCAACTCCCTTCACTACCACTACCACAGGTACATTTACAAACATCTTTGGAGCTAAGCTTACTAGTGGTGGACTTCCACAGCATCTAGCTGTCTACATTTTAAGATTAAAAATTGTGTAACAAGGATTACAACTAAAACAAATACTACGCGACTATAGCACATTATGTGCTGCACATTCATACAATGTGGAAATAAGAAAGAATCTACATTAGGTAGCCAGTTACTAGCATATCCTGTTAAAATTTAAAATGTAGGTGAGTTTATCTGCGTGGAGTAGTAAGCCTTAAGTCAACGATACGAGATAAGAATTCTACAAGGTCATCGATCTAACATTTGTACGCATAAAACATTATGGAGTGCACACTAAATCGGCCCCGAATTAACCCTTATTGCGATGTCCGTACTACGTGACCGTAGCGGTACCAGGGTAAAATATTTGTTTTAGTATCATTTCAAACCAAGACTGGCTAAAACGCATATTTGCCCACAGCGATATGTATTATAACATTCCCTTTCCAGAACGTTCGAGGCTGTTAGAGTCCCTCTTTTCAGGTTCACCAATCAATTTCCCACAATTTAAATAGTATCAGATTTACTGATACTTTCTCTGTCAGAGAATGATCGCAAGAATGCAGTATGATAGTGCATAGGCTCCATACAACGTAAACCCGCCGATACCTCCGATTTTACCGTTCTTTTATTACTGATCGGTAACCCCAGCGCCTTGGTGTCGCAATGCTGCCTCATCCCGGCCGAAAATGGCTTAGTCTCAGCCATCCACCCATCCAGATGACCTATGCTGGGTGGATACCAAAATCCAATAACCATTCTTGCGAGTTGACGGTATACACGACTTGACCACTGCAATAGGACACTGAACTGGACACAAATTCATCAGGATTTATTTAATAACACTTTTCCTTTTGCTCTCTACAAGCTCAAGCCTCCTCGCTGACTTCATACCAACGCTGAGCACCAGGCAGCGCAGCAGATTAAGAGTCTTGGAATGGCAAACAGGATCCCTGCAACCTTGCAGCCGACCTCTCCGCTTCATAGTCGCTCTAAGAAACAACAGAACCGGAAGAAGAACCAGAACAAGAGCCTATGAATCATTACGCAAACGGACCTAGCTGGATCGACCGAGGAAGTCACTGTTATAACACCCGGGTCGACCCGCCTAGTCACTGAGCAAAGTACCACGCAGTCAGACGCGAGCACCGAACGAGGCGGTGCCTCAATCCGGTTGGAATCTCAATCTGCAGACGACGGATCTTTCACTGAACAAGGCGGGGCAGGCGGCGATTACTTCAGTGATCCATCAAGCTCAAGTGGCGGTGACGAAATAGTTAGCTCAACCCCCCCCACCCCACCCCCCAGCCTGGAAACTTTCAGCAAGGACTGCATCGCCAAGAGGACGAGAAACGGGTCGTCAATAAGAAGCACATCAGTATCAAGATGTTTTCTGGTGACGTCGTCGAAGGCGACATGGACTCAGGAGGAACGCGGTGGTGGGCAAAATTGAAACGCCAGATCGCTTAGTCGATCATCTACAACGATTCGATGGAGTGGAGCGACCAGATCAAGATAGAAATGGTTGGCGATTACTTGGCCGGAATGGTCAGCACGTGGTTCGAGAACTCCCGCGATGAACACATTGACTTGTCCTTTGATGAAGTGGGAACCCTCTTCGTTAAGCGATTCTACACTGCATGCACCATAAAACAAGTCATGACGTCAATCTGCAACACGAGAAAACGAGCACACAAAACCTACCAGCAGTTTTCTTACCGCTTGACGCGAATGGTCGAATCTCTGCGAGGAGGTACACGTGACCTCAACAACGCACGAACAGTCTTCGAGACATTCTGTGAAAGAGCGTACCCTGCGAAGCAGAAACTAGAAAAAGCCTGGATATGGAGACGGAAGGCCCGATGAGCCAGCTGCAGCGGGCTGTCTGACGCCTGACAGAGCTGGCAAAGTCCGATGGCATGTTGCACCATATGAACACAGCCACAAACCAAAACCGGAAGCGAACTGTACCGATAGAGGCGACTGATCAACACAAACGTGCGCGAACCGGACGCGGAAACGCGAATGTTGCAAATATGATTGACAGAAAAAGTAGGCCCTCCGAATATGACCCGGACCGGTACGCACACTTGTCCTGCTCGATTTCTAGCGAATCCGGCCTGTCTGGCAAATATCACAATGCCAAGTATCACTTGAGGCACCCAGAGCTGTTCAACACAGGGGCACGAGTGACCGAGAGATCCCCGAAGCAGAACGGCGACGCAGCCTCCGGCACTGCACATGCTACAATGGCACTCGCGAGCGTACGCACGGGGGTCCTGACGGACGAGAAACAACGCAAATACTTCACTTCGCTCGTTGACGCAGGAGCTTCCCACCACCTGACTGGACAGCTGGGTTCGCTACTCAACGCTCGAGAATGCGAGCCGTTGGAGGTGCCTATGGCGGACACTAATGTCGTATACGCCACACTGAAGGGTATCCTCGAAGCTCCAGTGTTCAAGAGCAAGTCCGAAGTTGGTAGTGCTCTGAGCTCAATCGTTCTGCAAGATGTGTATTACGTGCCGGATTTTCCGCTTACATTAATTCCCGCCAGCCAACTGGACGTCGGTAGCGTGGCACTAACCATCAGAGACGGCGTGTGCACCGCAAAGACCAAGACCACTGGCGAAATCGTATTTGCTGCGAGAGAGAGCCACGGGGTGTACACGATATTCGGTCCGCAAAATGGCGTGGCGACCTCCTGCCTAAGCATGACTCGCGGGGACACCCTCATGGGTTGACATCGCAGACTGGGCCACGCCAGCACTAACTCTATCAAGAAAATGGCGCGCGACAAGTCCGTGGATGGTCTGGTGCTGACAGATCATTCTGTCAGGAAGTGCAAGGCGTGATAATTGGGCAAAATGACTCGTACCGCGGTGACGCAGCGCTCAGCGGGCGGTCCACCCGCTGATCAAGTGTGTCACACGGACCTTTGTGGCCCCTTTGAGCGGCCCCTGCACGGTTATCGATACTTCATGCTCGTGAGTTGGAAATCTTACGTTTGGTGCTATCTTTTTAAGCGGAAAAACGAAGCAATCGACAAGATGAAGATCTTCCTGCCCATGCTGGACCGTCCGTACGGGACTGTGGCGGCCGAACTGAAAATTGTATGATCCAACGGCGGTGGAAAATTGTCTTCAAGAGACTTTCGTATTTTATGTGAGAAGAAGGGCATTCACCGTCAGCTGACGAACGCGTATTCCTCGTTCGAGAATGGAGTTGCTGAGCGCGAAAATCACACCATAGCAGACAAAACCACCACAATGTTGATAGAGTCGAAGCTGTCGCACGCACTGTGGGAGTACGTAGTCGCCCATGCTGCCTACGTAAGAAGCCGAATTGCGAACGTTATCTGGCGACCAACGAATTCACGTATCCGGATGCCGGCATGTCTTCCTCGTCGCGAGGGATTATCCACTCAGTGAAAAATGGCAATTTAGGGTATAGGATAATAATCTTCATGGTAGCTATAGCGACACGATTCAACTTCTTGGCAGAACAAGGCTCGAGAGTGTCCGCAGTAAAGGTCTTAGGTGTGAGCCGCCCAGGGATGAAGGTGGCATCCGGACCGAACAGAGCCACAGTAAGCATGCCTGGTAAGGAAGAGTTGGGAGGAGCGGCAACCTAAGCAGATCCAGTAGATCCGCCACCGTGGGGTGACCCATCTCCATCGTCGCTCCCCGGATCATCATCGCGGCCAATCTGGATTGCAGATCCCGCAGTGCCGTCGCCAGATCGAAGTGCGCCGGCGACTTGTTTGGTCGGCGTCGAGTGGGATCTCCGCCGAGCTTCGGATCTGGACTGCGACAAAGCCCGCCGCACGTACCCCTCTAATGCATCGTCTGCGACCCAGGCCTCCTCTGAATCTTCAGGATCCTCGTCATCGTCAGAGTTGAGCGAGAAGCGACCCGCTGAGAGGGTATGCTTCGATGAAGAACGGATAGGAGGTCCAGAGCCGTCAGACCAGCCAGATCCATCATCATCGTCGTCTCCCGAGGCCGAGCCCACAGCCAGTAGGGATAGGACGCTTGAATTTTGCTTTACCTGACTCAGATCCCACAAGTTGATATCCAGACGAGGCCGGTCGGTAGACGGTAGACACCGCCACGGAGGATCCAGCAGTAGATCCCGACTGAGACGAGACAGGCACAGCCGTGGATGCTATCTGCCCAGTCGTAGAGGAGGCAGTCGTCGCAGATCCAGTTGACGAACCCGTCTTGGACGATGTCTTAGCAACGGATCCAGCTTAGGACGCCGACCCAGATTTCGACGGCGTAACCGCAACAGATCCAGTCGCTAGTACCGTTTTAAATTAGGGCTTAGTAGCGGATTCAGTCTTGGATCCAGATTTCGTCGGTACAACCGCATATGAAACGGTTTTGGAGGATGCCGTGACACTGGATCCGACCTTGGAAGCCACTTTGGCAGCAGAGCCGATCTTGGACTTGACCATGAAGAAAGGCCTTGAAGACGACTCGGTAGCTGATCCAGCCTTGGCAGAGTCTTTGGTGGAGGAGGACGTCGTGAGTCCAGGCTTGGACGAACCCGGATGGCGGACAAACTTGGTTTTAGAACCGGCCGGACTTGAGCCACCATGCGTAGCGTCCCTCAGGTCATCTACATCACCATCATCGTCGGCGTCTCCAGCCATAACAGGGGACGAGATCCGAGTTCTTTTGTAGTACCGGGGGGACCCAACGCCAGAAGCGGTGGATGTACTGTGGGGTCGTGTCACTGTCGAAGGATCCACCCCACCAAGGGTCTGCCGGGAGGCTGCACTGTTAGCAGCCGGGGGCAATCCAGCTTAAACTCGGAGTGGTCCGTGATGGCAATGACCACTAAAGTCAGCCGTCGACGCGCAATGTCACGCTCGGATAGACTCCGGTCGCGCTTCTGAATCAGTTGCTTGTGCTGATTGCGGACGGTAGCGACTTGATCCCGCAGCTGAGCCGAAGTCTTTTCAGCATCTTTCAGCTTATCGCCTGGATCAACAAAACAAGTGAAATATAAGATCCAAACGAGGAGACACGAGCGAATCCACGTACGCATACGGCGGGTTGTCGATTCAAGCTCCGTCTGCATCCGCGTGGCATTTTCCCACACGGTAGCTGCCTTGTCGAACTGGAGCTCGGTATCCGTTAACTTATCTTGCAGCTCGTCGCGGGCTTGCGTCATACGCACGAATTCCTCAAGCGCGTACTCTCGCTGCGCCGAAAACTTCTCGTCCAACTCTTGAGCCTCTATTAGCTCACCGGACAGTCGGACCAGAGCGGAGTTTGGTGACGAAGTGGGTGGATCCGGCGCAGGGGATCCTTTGCGAGCTGACCCCAATGAAGATCCACCATGGCCGGATCCCACATAGTCATTAGTCACCACCTCTTCCTGAGTCAGACGCAACTCGTCCCGAAGCCGATCCAAGCTCTCTCAGCAGATACGCTAGCGACTTGGGCACACTCAAGATCCCCCTCCAGATCGTGAATCTGAGATTGGATCTGGTGGATCTCGGACCCTGCGAGCGCCATCTCCCTAAGGAGATGGTCGTTGTCGTCTCGCAAGCCATCCCGTTGACGGGAGATGTGATCCTGTCGTTCAGTTAAGTCACGGATCTCTATGGTCTGATCGGCGAGCAAATGTCGCAGGTCCCGTGAGCGTGAATTCGCGTAATGTTCCCATCCTTGGATCTCCATGTCTTGGTCATGAACTTGAGCCCGCAATGTCTGAAGCTGGGTGGCGAAGGGAGATGAAGATAGGGATTTGAACGCCTGCTGAGCAACGGCCTCTGCACGTTGAGCTCGATCCCGAGCATCTCGAGCATCCTCTAGGTCTGCCGTCAAGGTATGTACCTGATCGGAGAGAACTTGGGTTAAAGTCCGCAAATCCGTAGGCGACCCAGGAGGGCTGACCGGAGAGGCGGTGGATAGGACCTTGCTGGGCGTTTTATCAGCACGTTTCGTGGGAGACATGCGTTCCGCGAGAGAAGGAGCTGTCGGAGAAGTAAGAACGCTGGGAGTGTACGTCGTGTCGGGCAGCGCCAACCACGTACAGGAGGCGATTGTGGTGAAGTGCTTTCTCAGAAGTGAGAGACGTGATCCGACATAGAGTCACTTTCCCAGATTTGTGACAACACCCGGTGGTTAGGGTGGGTCTGGATTGCCCAGCATGGACCCATACTGCTCGAAGTGGATTGGGCCGAGGTAAAGTGGTATACGATATGGGTCGACTATGGATCTGGGGATAATAGTGACTCAGAGTATGAATAACGAAAGAGGAATATGGTTAGTGGCGGTACAGCTGAGATCAACCAAAGCGAAACTCGGATCCACTCTCACCCAATTATACTGACGGACATGGGATATACCATGCGCGGGTGGATCGAATGGGGGTCCTATGGAGGAAAGGCTGTAGACGTCATCTGGAAGTGGATCTGGTATCAACAACAAAAGAGAAGGCAAGATCCACCGCTATATGTCTCAGATCCCACTTTTCCAAATCTGGATCCAAGGGATTAAGGATTCCAAACCGAGTGACCTGAATCCAGGATATGGAGATGGTGGATGCCACGGATCTCGAGCTTTCGTGGAGAGACAGAGACCGCAGACATTCGTAAGGTGATGTTGGAGGATTGGAGGGCTCAGATCCATGATGAGTGTACACTCGCAGGAAGGTGGATCAAAGTGGCTTGGAGCCGGGACAGTGTGCTCATAATGTGGCGACCTCATTATATTACGCCATGAACCCGGTGGATCTGATGCCGATACAGCTGGGGTGATGGACCAAGGAGAGGAAGGGCATGCAGCCGAGCCTGGTAGGGGGTTTAGCAGGTAAAATACATAGATGGTAGAAATCCAGGCAGGTATAGGCTTAAGTATCAATACAGACTTCAATTTGCACAGTATCACGCAAGTGCCTTCCTGCCCTCATGAATCGGAACTACATTGGCCGTACGAGCTCGGTGAAGGTTGGGAATTGCGCATCTAGTGTTGGTAGTGATAATTGGATAATATGTTAGCCAGGTCCTACCACCTAGTGAGCTTTCCTTTACGCGTGCAGGTCCGAACGGTTAACCGGATTTGGTACTTGGCCGGGTATACCTAAGAGTCTATCAACTCTTAAGATCCCGCTACAGGAGGCGGCAAGTACGACACAAAGGGATACAAAGGCAAAGGAACACACCTGGAAGGCAACCCTACGGCGAGATCCCAGATCTAGGCCCTGATCCACCAAGCTCGAATATTCGCTTAGGATCCAGAAACAACTACGGACGCAGAGTGAATACCTTACCGCTACTGCTCCACCTCATCTCCACGTCTCGCCAAGACACTCAAGCATCATCACTTCATATCTTCGGAAGTTACCGAGAGAGCCAGATCCCGCCCTACCGACGGGTACCCAAGGTGAGGAAAGCTGAGCAGATCACGGATCATCGGGGCCCCCCTCCGTTAGTCGGTGTCTGGGCGCTGTGGGTAAGCTGGATTCAGCAATCTCGCAGATTTTGCTAATCCTACCACACTTTCGTCACTCGGCTTGAATCCTTAATTAATTAAACCATGAGATAGATGTCCATAGCCATCATGGAATTGTCTCCCTGTATTTAGGTAATAATCTTCATTACTTAATGTTTTTTTTATATTCATGTACATATAGATACCCCATTAAAATTTTACAAACATGAAATAAATTACAGATTTTTTTTTTGGATCACTTCAACTTGATGTGTGGTCCACGTCAGCCATACCTTTGACACGGCGGTCTCACGACGACACTTCAGCAAAAAGCAAGAGATGCTGGCGACGATGCTTAAGCCGTGGACGTTATTACGCTTGGATTGGCTGCTGACGCCTGATGCTTTGCTGCAGGTGATGATACTGTGGCCATTGGAGCTATACGAGGCTGTAGCCATCCTTCCTGTAAGCTTCTTACGGCGCCACGTGCCCGTATTGGGCGGCGCATTAGTCGTGCTCATGACCCTGCACGGCATCCTGCTGCGATTGTTCTTGGAGCTTCTGCGAGCCATCTTCGCGCGTGTAACCTACTCGCGCGATCCGGTGCTGACGTTCCGCAGCTTCTGGCGTGCCATGCAGGATTACTACGCCTTTTTGGAGCCCAGACGCGTGGACTGGCAGCTCGTGCGCCAGCTTTTCGGGGACGCCATCCAGCCAGCCACGAGCGACGATGACCTTTGGATAGCACTACAAGAGAGTGTGTCGCTATGTGACGATCCGTCGCTCGCTGTCTCGCGTGTGGCAGGATCCTCTGCAGGGTCTTTAGGACCCAGGATGCTGACAGTGCGCGGTCACAAGCTACCTACTGCCGCGGCGCTGAGGTTCCAGCAACTAGCGCTAGTTGCTATTGAGAGAGCTCATTTGACTCAGGGAGGCCGCAGGATCGCCAACAACCGCTTCGTCTGCGGTATCTTAAATGCCGAGACCTGTCCGGGATGGAGGATTGGCTACATTTGTCTTACGGCAATGCACGGATTTGTTGAGTTCCCGCTGCCCAGAGTCGACACCTTAATGCCTTCCTGGACAAGAGGATCACCCGCAGCTAAAACGACAGGAGTAGGGGCAGGACAGACGCTGATAGAAATGGACGGCAGAGGGGAGGGATCATTGGCCGGTAGTTCCGTTACTGTGCCTGAGATCTACGACTTGGAGTCCATGCGCTGGTCATTGGAAGCGATCTTACTGGGATTAGGAGACGTGGACGGTCTCATTTTGGACTTGCGCTTCAACCAAGGTGGGGGCTCTCACGTCGCGGCATTGACAGTCGCTTCGTTCTTTGCCAGCGAGAACAAATCGGCGCTGGCTTTTTCGACGGAAGAAAAATTGCCTGGTGCGACGTCGAGATTCTCCAAGCGGAAGAAGTACTACATACCTTATACGTCGCGCTGCCCCCGCTACCGTGGCCCGCTGGCTATTCTCCAAAGTCAATACACTCGCGGGTAAGGGATGGATAGTTGATTAGAGGGAGGAACTGGTCTAATCCTTGCTGCTTAATGTCGCTATGATAACAGTACGGCAGAGCTACTGTGTTTGTCGTTGATGAAGCGTCCCCTTACGTCCAGAATTGGTGCTTCCACCGCCGGGAGTCTGTCCCCCACCCGACAGCTGCGATTACCAAACTATTGGACAGTTGACATCCCACACCAGAGGATCTTTAGTGCGGACAATGAACTCTTTGAAGGTCTGGGTATCCCACCTACTGAAGAGGTGGCGAAGTTCCCTGCTCAAATGCTCAATGGCAATTCGCCAAAGAAAGAAAAAACGACAGCAGCTACGGCCAGTGCCTCCTTTGATCCATGTGTGAGGAAGGCGATCGACCATATTATGGGCCTCGGGACAGCGCTTGACAAGTGAAGTGATGCCGTAGTCTACCATGGCTCCTGTTTCCCCAATATATGCGTCGAGATATTTAGCTCATACAACACGTATTTGCGCTTCTTTATCATCTGCTTGTCTTCCTTTTTTTTAAGATCGCACAGCTTAAACGTTGAAGCTCTGTCGGCACAACCACACCGACGACGTCAGTATGACGAGTTCTGTTGCTGCGTTCCGTCGGTCGTGGCCGCGCCTGACTCAACCCCAGGAGAGTGCAGATAATGGTACATCTGGTCGTGCAGCCGAATATGGTTCCGTGACACAATTGACGTCCCGTCAAGACGAACTGCACACGCAATAAAAAAACAATGTCAGCTAAAAGTTATTATGCACGTTGTCGTCCAATACAGAAAGAATCGCACCTTCGACGTCAATATCGTAGCTGAACTTTTTATTTGCGACGAAGTGGAGATTGCCGCTAATACTTTGCGACGCGTTGACTGCTATCGGGGTGGCGAGTAGAAGTCGGCACTGATACCAATGCGTTCCTGGGTCGTGCGGCGCCGTACTGAGCACTACACGCGCATCTGATCCCAAGAAATCGACGGTGAACCAGCAGCCGAGGCCGTGCATGATTGCGGTACGTTCGACCTCAAAGTGGAAGGGAAAGTCAAACGTGTTCAGTTGGTCCTTGGTGATATCGGCGAAGTCCAAAACATGCTCAGCGAATCGAGAGCTCAGTAAAATGTCCGGAGGGAAATATCCAACGACGGGCTGTGAGAAGTGGTTGTCCATGGCTCGCGCCCGAAGACTCGACAGATTGACCCCGTAGAAGTTTTGCTGCTGCCAGAACGCCACCTTGGCCATCTGCTCTCGGTATATACTATCATCCGAGAATGGCGACACGAACATGGTCCCTGTGGACGGAAACATCTTGAAGCTGGGCGCCGGTTGCCGCCACTGCTTGCCAGCAGTTACAAAAGTCTCAAGCATGCGCTCGTGTACGAGAAAAAAGCCCATGGGCTCCGACACCACGACGTCCACCAGCTCAGGAAGCTCCACCTCCTCCATCTTACCCTTGATGACCGTGATACGATCGCTTAGACCGTTGGCGGCTACCAGCTCCCGAGCACATTCAGCCATGTTGCTCAGCTCGACGGCGTACACTTTACGAGCACCCGCCTTGATAGCGAAGAAGGCTAAAATACCCGAGCCGGTGCCTACGTCTAGCACCACCTTGTCCCGAAAATCCGTCGGGTTGGAGAGCATTGCGCGCTCGTAGGTTCCCGTGCGTACGTGATCTTGTAGCATGTTCTGTTGATGTAGCAGCATCCCATAGTACTGCGAGAACGGGTTGGCCTCATCCGCATCGTCGTTAGTCTCGAGCTTCCCGGACATGGATCTCTGGGAATAATGAGTTTTTATTCTGCTGGACAGTTTAAACGGCAGCTCACTCCGATTAAAATGATGCTCTATCATCTAATATGGCGTGATAGATGATTAAAAATCGCGATTTCTCAATCTCCTATGGACCTTAATATGAGACCCCGTAAAACAAACTGATCCTAGTTAACCATTTGATAAAGTGCGATTTTCGCACGCCATTAAATAGCGGGACGTCTCCTCTGTACATGTACAATGGGGTCTTCAATAAATTTTTCATTTAGCCTTCGGTGTAAAATTTGGTACATGTACTGAAGTTTTGAATTTTCAAAAATCGAATGTTTATATATATATATATAGGCATTTCGGCAGCTATAATCATTTTGAACTACGCTGGAAAATCGTTCTCGTGCTCTCCCTGAAGTAGGCAAAGATTATCCCGTTTTTTTGAGACGGCGTTTCTTGGTGCGCGACACAGACTTCCCGTCAGCAACCTTACTACTAGCCGGGACAGTTCCCTGGTCATCTCGACGATCCGTTTATATAGCCTCTCCGGTAGTCTCCTTTGCACGCTTTGCTGCTGCAGCGGCAGCTTCGCGCTCTCTTCTTCTTTTTGAGCGCAGCCTGACGATCTTTCTGACTCTGATTTGTTCTGCGCGTGTCCTCATCGTTCGGCAGGTCGTACAAATTGTACTACAATGGGTCATTTTGGAACTTCTCAGGAACAAATGGGCGGACCTTATTGTAGAAGGTCTGGATCTTTTCGGAATTCGGAGAAGGGTTTGGCAAAAGATCTATGTGCGTTGTTAGTAGGACGTGTACGTGGGTAGCGTCCGTAGTGATACCGTCGTACTCGCGGCGAAGATCCTGGACCACTACAGCTGAGTCCGGGCTCTTACGGCATGTTCTGCTTCTTCTCACCGCTTGTCATTTGCGATAGCAAACACAGGAGCTGTTCCAACTCCATGTCCTTTCCCTTCAAGCACTTCTTGTCACAGGGGTCCTCTCGAATAAGACGCGTGACGATCTCACGAAGATCTCCGTCGTTCAAATTGATGCTACTTGCCATAGTACTGAAATCCCCGTCAATTTCACTGTCGCTTGTTAGGCACTACCTAAGGCTCAGTCTTATATCGTCCCAAAAGAGGGATGGACCAATCAGCGATCTAGTTTGCGGGATATTGGGATGACCTGTAGGGTTGACACCCCTTCTCGTCCCACTGGGACGTTGTGTGGCACGGTCTTGGGATACACAAATCCCGCTCATCTCAAGTCCAATCGTCTATATATCACTGCAGCACACACCGCCGACACGAGCCACCTGTCTATAACACCGGGTTGGAAGTCCTGCGGATTCTCGAAATTGCAGGCATCCCATCCCGCTATTGTGGGCAGATATAAGACCGAGCCTAAGAACGTTCCCCGTTCTAAAATATAGAATTACCGATTTTGACGATCATTCACACTACGTCGAACTTGAAGTTCGGGCCGCGCGCGAAGATCGCCCCCCCGGTTTCGCGCCACTTTTGAGGCTACCATGGTTGCCATGGCTGTTTACTTGACTCACAAAGCAAAACACCCCGCGAGAACGCAAGTCCTCATCCGCCTCTCTCCATCGCAGCCATGCCTCGTTCGCGTGTCGCCCGCCTTCGTGCCTCCCGTGCCCCAGCCGACGCCGAGATCAACGCCTTGGCCCTGTCGCCCGCAGAACCCTCGCCGTACATTTACCACACTTCGGAGCCGGAGTCGTCGGCTCTCACGCTCGAGAAGGTGATGACGGCAACCGTAGACGAGAGGTCCGCTGTGGTCTTCATGATGCGCCACGGGCTCGTTTCGAGAGCGATGATGTGTCGCCACTGCGACAGCGAGATGACGATGGACACGGCGTGTAAGCGCTGGCGCTGCCGCCGTAAAGGATGCGGTGACCACGAGATCAGTGTGAGAGCTGGCAGCTTCTTTGCAAAGTCGAAGCTGCCGCTCTCGAAGTGCCTACGTCTACTGCTTTTTTGGCGCAGCGATTTGCCAGTCGGCATTGCACAGCAGTGGCTCGACATCTCCGATGTCACTGCCATTGACTGGTACAGCTTCTGTTGGGACGTGTGTTCAAAGGAAATGCTACGTTGCAACATGGAGGTACGTTTATTTATTTGATTAACGTGGCATATTAGTCCTAACTAAAAATGTGCATGCAGATTGGTGGTCCAGGGCACATCGTCGAGATCGATGAGACGAGTCTCAAGAAGAAATCTAAATACGGGCGCGGGCGACAACACGAGGACAACCGGCTTTTTGGTGGCGTTGACCGCACCACCAACTTGTGGCTCGGCATCCTAACGGGGGCCGACCGCAAGAAGAAGACTTTGTCTCCTATTCTGCGCAAATTCGTGAAGGCGGGCACCACCATCCTCAATGACCAGTTTGCCTCCTACGTGAGTGTGAATGGCAAGCACACACTCGAGAACAACCGCATGATTAACGGCAAAACCTATACGCATCGCTGGGTGAACCCCGAAGTGTGCTTCGTGGACCCAGTGACAGGAACCCATACGAATCGCATTGAGGGTGTGTGGGAGGTGCGCATCAAGCGCGATCTCAAGCGCATGCGAGGGATCCGCAAGGACTTGCTGCCTGGCTACCTGGACACGTTCCTGTGGACGTCGTGGTTTTTCGCGGGTAACGTACCCGTGTGCACCTACATGGAAGGCCTCGTCATGGCCATTCGCAAGCACTACCAAGTGTAGGCACCTGCGTGCGATCCGGTAAGCATAAATAAATTTTAAAATCATTTCTAATTTAAGAATGTGTTGTTCTTCTAAATTTTAGAATGGGGGACATTTTTAGGTAGTGCCGCTTGTTAAGATCTCGCTACGCCACGAGCATTCATCCTCTGCGTCTGGGCCCCACTAGCCATCTTCACTGGCGTCTTTGCTTCTGCCGCTAGTGTCTACTGTGCTCTTCGTCGCGAGCTACTTCAGTGTCATTCTCTTGGGTTGTGGCGGTGTCTGCGAGCTCCTCCATTGCGGCCGCTTACCACTGATACACCTCTTAATTTAGAGATTTGACAAAACCCCTCTCCTGTGAAATTCAATTAAGTACGAAAAGGAAGGGTCAGATGTAAAGGCGATTATTTAAAAAATTAGAAATGTTTTCAAGCATCAATTTGTTTTACGGGGTCACATATTCTTTGTCTTAGTGATTACTAATACATGTCTGTGATACAATTTGACACCCTCGATGATATTTTCAAACACATTCAAAGTGCATGTAATGCCTGTTGTGGGCGCGGGTTTGTTGCATTCGAGGTTTCAAAGGGTAGGCGATTTGCTTCCACTCACCGACGAGGAGGGCGCTGATTCCTGGGAACACGCAACAATTTGTTGCAATTAAGCGAGTTAATTTCCAAAAATTATGCTGTTAGCTACTTTGATATCGTAAAAAACACCTTTTAGAAATGTTTCCCGCTCTAGATGAAGAATCAAATCGACGCTTAGAATAAGTCTCGTCGATTGTGTTGGAAGTACCTTATTGGGTACATATGGTAGTATAGGTAGAAGCCACAGTAGATATCCTGTAGAGGGTGTCTATAGAATGTTCTAGAAGGTTGAAGTAGAAACAGACCGAATGAGGCAAGTAGCTATCACTTGTCGGTTGGTAAAGCCGCTGACGAGGCCCCGGCGGGGCCAAAACGCGTCCGGCACGCGTTTAATAGTGAATTCATTTACACGTACAATGCCTACTTCCTACCGATTGTCGACAAATAATGCTCCCAAGCGAGGAGCCGAGTCTCACGATCCAAGCGGCTCCTTGCATAAAAAGCGACCTACGTGTTCTTTGCGGTATTTTCCTAAAGCAAGCGACATCTACAGACGACTGCAAAAATGCTCCCCTTCTCTCGCTTCTGTGGTATCTGCTACCGTCTTACCCCGCATATAAGGCATATGTGCTGTAAACGAATACAACACTGTTTGTGTGTTGTATTCGTTTAGAAAGCCTATGTGTTGTACAACGAACAAATTGTTTGACTTTGAAGAAGCAAGTTTGTGGGTCCTGGGATCTGGCTTGGTCGTTTAGGCTTGACCCTCCTGCGCGATCGGCGTGGGTTCAAACCCGCCTGCGTGCAGGTCACATGATTTTGTGATGGTAGCGGGTCTTTTCTTTCTGTTGTGGCTGCGTTGTATACGGAGGTTGTGCGCCTTTCCGATAGTCTGCTAGAACAGCGAGTCTCTCGTGGATACTATAGCTACGTCGCTCAGCACTCATGGCTGTGTAAATTATAAAATAAGGTAATTAAAGCTAAGTAACAGCAGCACCGACAAGTTTGTTCAGAAGGGTGGTTGGTTGGGAGCTCTCAAGAATATTCATTGGTTGGTACAGCCTTGTGTTTTAAGTAGGTTTCAGCCACATGTGTTCTAATTAGGTAGGTGGTCAAATTGAGGTTTAAGCTAGATGTCGAGCGAATCCCGTATTTTATTTAGAACACATGTGCCTTATATGCGGGGTAAGACGGTAGGTCAGCTGGATTGTACTTAATACGCTGTACATATAAGCTAATCGCTCGAGGCGCCCAATCGACGAAAAAAAACACCATGTATTGAATTACAAAGTCTACTTAGCAGCTGGATAGTTTCGACGAAACGTACAGACCACAGTAAGCAACGATCGCAACAACAACTACAGCAACTGGTGGTTTCGTCAGAACGTACTGCTAACGCGGAAGAATGGAAGATAGCGTTTAATAAAGATTTTACTGAATCCATATCGAGCCTCACGTCACTGGAGAAGTCATACTGGTCATCCTACTACTGGAATAACAATCCGAGTCTGATGGACCAGTCGGGATCAATGCTGACGAGCAAGAAGTATAACAGAATTTCACCATACACGTTAGACCAGTTAAACATCAATCGGAACGAGGGCATATACAATGACAATTCCTGGCAAAGATGATACACGAGATCAACCAGCGAAACTTCGGCGGTGAAGCATCACGGTCTTAAGCAGTGTAGGTACGGTGGATGTCTCATATTCACTGTAGTTCCTACTCGTAGTGTCTCCCCGATGGTTAGCTATGGTTAGCTGTGGTGTATTCCACAGCCAACCATCGCGAGACATTACGAGCAGAAAGTTCAGTAACTCACCGTACCTACAGTCCAAATATAAGTGGGAATCAGTGGAGAAAGCGGTAGGTCGAGGTACATCAACCGACAAAGACGGCCATCAGCAAGCTCCAATCGACCCGATTCATCAACCAAATGGAATCCATTGGCGGTTGCATGACTCGGCGGTGCACAATTGGGAGATCACGAAGGAGATGAGGACGCTACAGCAGCGAGGTCGTGAAGAGAGCATTGTATTTACAGCTCACCGAAGGCTTCACGCCATTCCGTGAACAGTATCGCAGTCAATTCCAAGCAAACATGTTCTGCAGGCAACCAAGAAACTAGTTTTTAAGACGTAGCGACGTGAAGGAGAATCTTTTATCGAAACGGTGGCCAAGCTTCAGCACGCGGCAAAAACGAGTTACTGGCAAGCTGCAGCCCTGGATCAAGACCCCAAGAAGTTATGGGCTCATCACGATGAATTAACGGAGGACCAGGTATGGGTTTGCTATCGAGTAGCACACAGACAATTAAACATACACCACCCGGCACGTCTAGTTGGCAACTGTTGCAAGAAGCTCGAATGTTGTCGTGAAACCAAAGAGACTATGGAGCCCATATTCTGGGGCTGTGCATATGCTCAGGCTTGCTGGCAAAAAATAATCTGTCACTAGACAGAGGAATGTTGGAAAATGGAAACTTTGGACAAGTTCAACAGAATTGGGCACGTCGACAAGCTCGGGAACTGTCCAAAGTGATCAAAGAAAAATTACGCATTAACCATGCTTTCTCCCAACCATGCTGTATAACTGTGGTACGTGGACGCTGACCCAAGATTAGCTCAGAGGCCTAGAGAGTTTCCATCGCCAAAGGCTGCGCAAAGATCACCAGCTCCGTTCCGCCTTCACATCAGCTGCACCGCTCTCTGCTCTCACAGCCGCTGTGGGACTTAGCCACTTCGCTACAAGCTTATCATCTCAAGATGGCAACTCGTCGGACATACTATCCGTTAATCACTCGAGATTCCAGATAACCACTTCATCTTCTCCAACTTCTCCGCCAGCTCAGCGGTTGGATGGAGAGGGCCACGCTGTACTATACTTCCTCTCGGCCTCGCATCGGACCTCGACACTACGCCATTGGATTACGAGCAGCCAACAGTTCAAGACCTCGAAAACCTCCACCAACTCATCCACATCGACCTGCTTGGGACCGCCTTTGGCGTACTCTGCTTGTCAATTTCCCACCGAAAATGGAGTCGACGTATGTGAGCTCAACTTTACCGCTGCGGACTGCAAACTTAGTGCTTTCAGACACGTAGACTGGGGTACAACTTAAGATTGGCTGCGGAAGTATTGAATGACCTGTTATCCCTAAATCTACATAATTCATGTCACAACAGCCTGAGTGCTTGTTGCACAGGGTAGGTGAGCTCATTACGACAGATATTCAGTATTGAATACCTGTCACACTTAATGAGAGACGAAATTTACTAACTCTTTCGCGGCAAAAGGACGCAGAAGTCGCCTTATTAATGGTTTGTGCAAAGAACAGTAGGAATCAGCCTCTTCAAAGGCGCATTATTCGCCCTTTAACGGAAGTTCAACTATACGTTCCGACATAGAATTTACAGTACGATTCGTAATGACTTAAAAATACTTTAATCCAGTCAAATTCATGAAGTCGATTGCATCACCATCCGATCTTAAATGATTTGTTACAAGAGATAGTTCAAAAGGAGTACCGTGAGGGCGAGAAATGCCCCCTTTAGATATAAATGACTTCTAGTTGTATACTATAGACTAAACAAGAGGCGTGCGAAAAGGTTAACGTAATATGACCAAGTTGTAGAAAGTCAATAAGATTATCAAGACTGGTTACGGCGTAAACGTTATCAGATCAGATCGCCCCAATATCTTTGGCCGAATGATGCCTTGAAAGAGCTCTTGAACTTGGTAGTAGAGAACGCCACTGTGTAAATCAGATACATTCCATTCGAAGACGCCATCTTTATCGGAAAGACGAAACCCCGCTACCTGCCCAGCCATGTGTTCCCGAAAACGGAATTCTCCATCTCCAACATCAATTGGTTTAGCAAATGGCCACCACAGGGGGCCTCCAGGCTGTTAAGTGAACGAATCTTTGAGCTTGTTTGCACTAAAGAAGTCCATCGAGGATGGATCTTCAAGTGTAAGAGACCCACCAATCTGTCTCGGTCATCCGGGCGGACAGCGCATGGGAATATGATGTAGTGCCGTCGAAAACGTTCAGCTTATCGTGTTGATTTTCACCGACTCTGCACGGTTCGGCTAATCGGCGTGACGTTCCAAAATGGACCGTTCCCTAACCGGTTAATTTGGTGGATGGCCAGGAGCACTTGACAAGAGGACAACGAGGAGGACAACCCTAGAGTAGATGTTTAGAGGACAGATTCAATTGACTTTAATCTGCTCACTTCGGCATTTGCCTTTAACAACAACAACAACCGGTTAACAGCCGCACTCCACTCTACCGGAACGTTCCAAAACATGACGACGACCAAGCGCGCCGAAGTTCTCCTCGGGAGTAGGAACTATTTTCACTGGGAGTACAATATGCGCATGACGCTAGCCAGGAAGGGCCTGTTTGCGCATATTCGAGAATTCAAGCCGGAGAACGAGATCACCGAGTCGTGGCGTGTCAATGATGCCAAGGCGCTCGGCATCATCGCTCAGGGAGTGGAACCCCAGCATCAGACCAAGATTCGGTCGGCCACTCGTTCCATAGAAGCTTGGGGAACGCTGCAAGAGCTCTACAACCGCACCACGCTCCACAACTGCGTGACGATGACGCGTCGCCTCCATGAGCTCAAGATGGAGAGTGGATCGACTATGGCCAAGCATCTGGATGCGTTTGACGAGCTGGTCGTCGGGTTGCAGACGCTGGGAGAGTCCATGTACGAGGCACGCCAGCTGGTGGTGCTGCTGAGCAGCCTTCCCGTTGAGTACGAGCTCATTTCGTCTATCGTGGAGAGCGCCAAGGGTGTGACGCTCATCGAAGCCAAGGAAAAGCTGTTGAAGGAGTACGAGCGACTCGAGAAGAAGGAAACCACGGAGAAGGCGTTCCAAGTGAATGGGAACGCAGGCAAGTTCCGGAACAGCCGAGGGAACGGTCAAAAATGGAACGATCGAAAATGGAACGGTCCGAAACGGAACGTTGGTTTCAAGGGCAAGTGTTTCAACTGTGACCAAGTAGGGCACATGAAGCGGGACTGTCCTGCTGCGAAGAAGAGCAGTCAAGACGATGCAGTGTTTGTAGTTGGTGGGGAACACTCGGCCGGGTGGCTGATCGAGTGGTGCGACGTCGCACATGACCCCTCTCCGGAACGACCTATTTGGGTACGAGGCACTATACAGTGGTATCAACGTGACGGTTGTAGATGGTAAGAAGCTGCGCGTCGCAGGAACTGGAACGGTCAGGTTGACTGGTTTGGACGGTGCACGCATCCGAATGGTGGAAGTGCTCTACATTCCGGGGCTCGATAGACGGTTATTGTCGGTCGGGAAGCTCGCGGAACGAGGCATGAGCGTAGTGTTTCAGCGTTCCACTTGTGTAATTTGGGGACGGAACGCTGCGATAGCGTCAGGGAAGAAGGTCGGTAAGCCGTTCCTGCTGGACTGTCAACAGGAGGAGGCACACTTAGTGCAATACGCCGGTCCTGACAACGAGTGGAATCTTTGGCACGCTAGCATGGGTCACCCTAACAAGGACGCGCTGACAAAGACCCAACGTTCCACAATTGGTCCCACATGTGAAAAATGGGAACGAGACTTTGTGCGGTGGATGTATGAAGGGAAAGGAGACCGTGACGACGTTCCCGTCACGATCGCTAAGGAGAACGACACGTGTGTTGGGACTAGCGCACACGGACGTAATGGGCCCAATGAGAACGATCTCAAAGGGCGGTGCCAAATATGTTCTGACGTTCATAGACGACTACTCAAGGTTTGTCGTTGCGTACTTTATGAAGAGCAAGAGCGAGGTGGGCAGTAAACTGAAGGAGTTCAAGGCATTATACGAAAACCACTGGAGGGACGTCTTAAATGTCTACGTTCCGATAATGGAACGGAATTCGTGAACAAGACAGTTTTGGAACTATGCAAACGGAACGGTATCGTGCATCAGCGTTGCGTTCCATACAGCCCTCAGCAGAATGGAGTTGCGGAGCGCATGAACCGTACCATCATGGAGAAGGAAAGAAGCATGCTGCACTACAAGTCTATGTCGACGCAGTGGTGGGGGGAAGCGGTTAGTACTGCAGTGTATCTCATCAACCGTTCCACGAACACATCAAACTCTGATGTCACACCGTACGAGTTGGCGTTCCAGGTGTAGCCACGGATGGAACACCTACGTGTATTTGGATCACAAGGGTACGATCATGTGGACGACGTGATGAGAACGAAGCTGGAACCCAAGCGTTTCAAGTGCACGTTCCTCGGGTACGCTGAGAACGTAAAAGGATATCGTGTGTACGACATGGATGCGTCGAAGGTCAAGGTAACACGGTCGGTCAAGCTGGACGAGCGTGAGGTGGGCGGAATCTATGACACGCAGTCGCCAGCTTCAGGGACGGTCATCCATGTGACGAGGAGCGATGATACGATCGTTCCAATATCTGAAGTGAAACGTCAGCCTGCTCAGGTTGAACCGATGAAAGAAGCAGAGGAGCCTGCTCAAGACATTGAGATGGACAACCTTGAACCGGAACGGAACGCAGAAATACAGCAGCTACCCGCGCCGGAGGAACCCGGGTTAAATGTGCTGGATTTGGCAACGTTCCATTCGCAGCCTCCATCGTTCCATGAGGACCGGATGATCTTCCATACAGAAACGGAGCGATCTACTCGCCCTCGTGAACTGTTATTTCTACTTGGGAACGGTGACGATGAAAATGTGGAACGTGGAAGTGATGGACCGCCGTCTCCTAAGCGTGCCAGAATCGACGAAGATGGTTTGCTCGCAGAGGCAGTGTTGGCGTACGCGACCAGCATTGGTGGCGCTCCAGATACGCCTAACACATACGAAGAAGCTATTGCCAGTGACGAAGCAGGAGAGTGGCGTCGAGCTATGCAGTCAGAGCTGAATTCGCATTCACGGAACGGAACATGGACGCTAGTTCCACGTGGAACGACAACTTGTTCCATTGGATGTCGCTGGGTGTCCACGAAGAAGCGTGACGAGAACGGCAGGGTTAACCGTTACAAGGCACGCCTAGTAGCGCAGGGGTTCAAGCAGAAGTTTGGAATAGACTTCTTTGAGACGTACTCTCCGGTTGCGAATATGAATTCGATTCGAGTTGTACTCGCTGCTTGCGTTACGTGCGGCTACATTATGGAGCAACTGGATGCCGACACAGCGTTCCTAAACAGTGGGTTAAAGAATTTGATTTATATGGACGTTCCATTTGGTCTCGAGAATGCTGAAGGCATGAAATACTAGCTGCTAAAGGCCATCTACGGCTTGAAGCAAGCTGCAAGTGCCTGGAACAAGACTATTCATCGTATGTTCCTGCAGAACGGTTTCAAATGTTGTGGAGCCGACCAGTGTGTCTACGGCAAGCGTTCCAAAAACGCATTCGTGTACGTATGTCTATATGTGGACGACATGATCATTGCGGCTAAGACGCGCGACGAAATTTGCGAGGTCAAGGACGCCCTGAAGAGCGCATTCAAGATGAAGGAGCTTGGCGAGGCCAAATTCATTTTGGGAATGGAGATTGACCATGATATATAATGTGGAACGTTGATGATCAAGCAAACTCGGCACATTGACGACATTGTGGAACGATTCAATCAACGGAGCGCTAAGATGGTGGAGAACCCTTGTGCAGCAAACCTTAAGTTGTCGAAGATGATGTCGACGACAACGGGAAAGGTACGTGCCGAAATGCGGTCACGACCGTATCGTTCCTTAATCGGGTGCCTCATGTACATCACAACCTGCAATCGACCTGACATTGCCTACGTTGTCACGCAGTTGTCACGCTTCCTAGAGAATCCTGGAACGCAACACTGGAAGGCTGCGATTCGTGTTCTGCAGTATTTGAAGTCCACTCGCCATCATGGTATCGTATACAAAAGTGGAACGAGTGGATATGGAACGCAGCCAGTCAAGGCAGAAGCGTTTACGGACGCAGACTGGGGAAGCAACATTGACGACAGACGTTCAGTGTCTGGCGTCATCGTCATGATTGGGAACGCTCCGGTGGTGATTAAGTCCAAGTACCAGAGGACGGTTGCGCTTAGCTTAGCGGAAGCTGAGTACATGGCACTAAGCCTTTGTACTCAAGAGGTACTGTGGACACGTGCCATGCTGAAGGACATGGGTCACGAGCAAGTGGGAGCGACGCAGGTCTGGGAAGACAATCAAGGTGCTATTGCACTTGCTAGCAACGCTGGATATCACGCGAGGCCCGAGCACGTGGACATCCGTCACCACTTTATTCGAGAGAATGTGGAACGTTCCACAATCAAGGTGGCCTACATTGACACGAAGCAGCAGCTAGCTGGCATGCTTACGAAAGCACTGGGACCGAAGTCGCTAGCGTTCCTTCGCGAAGCAAGTGGAATCAAGAAGAGAACCGACGTGCAGTAGCGGTGAGTGGGAGCGTTGATATTCACCGACTCTGCACGATTCGGCTAACGGGCGTGACGCTCCAAAATGGACCGTTCCCAAACCGGTTAATTTGGTGGATGGCCAGGAGCACTTGACAAGAGGACAACGAGGAGGACAACGCTAGAGTAGATGTTTAGTGGACTGCAAGAGCTCGTGCATCGTCAATGAGGACATTAATATTCAGAATAAATCATTCCGTTAGTGTGAATCTAGGTAATCTGTAAAAGCTACTTAACTCCTCCGCTATGGTTCAACCCCAGAGGCTCATTGGCTTGACCATAGTCTTTGAGCTGTTGAACATTAATGATTTTAGAATAACTCGGGCTGCTACGTAGCCCTATTGCTGCCGTTGTCACTAAATCCCTGCAATTTGCTTGGTTTTACACTTTTTACTTAACCAAAATGTGAGAACTTTATTTTGAACGAATCATGTGGCTTGAAAACCAAGCATATTGCTTGGTGTTACTACAACAGAGGTCGCAAACGTGATTTTTCAATTAACCGTACCCGTCCGAAAGCACTGGTCATCGAGCTTCGGGTGACCATGACCAACCGTACGGACCGTTCGGACAACGCCGAAATTAGCGATCGGTTAACCGAAAATTACGTGTAATTTATGTATAGAATGAAAAAAGGTGAAATACCATTCTCTTATTCAGTATTTCCGCTCAAAATAACAACCTTCTCTCGGTTAAAGGCGCGAGCCGTCGCCAAAATGTTTAGTAAAAGAAACATGCAAGAAAAACTTCGAATACCCATCCTCTGGTGAGCTCGGCCAACCATAACCAACCGATCCTGAAAGTCGGTTACCCGTACCCGTTCATTTTTCAAAGATGCAAACTTTCGGTTAGCCATACCTGTCTGTGATTATGGTTTGACATTGCCCGAACGGGTACGGTTAACCATTTGCGACCTCGGTATTACAATAAGTGCAATAATGATTGGTAAACCCAAGCAATATGATATAATATGTTGCGGGGTGCGGAGTAAAACACAGCATATATGCATGTTTTACATTTTACTGTGGGATATTTACCTTACAAAATCCAAGTAACTTTCCCGCAGCAATAGGGTTAAAATTTCCGCCGAGCCAAACGTGAAATGTCATCATCATCGTCTTGTACCAGTAAGCTAATATTTACTCACAACATGCATACTACTCTGTTCCATCTCAAATCTAACGCAGCGAGAGACCGCACAAAAATAAATGATATCATTGGCTATTATTATGCTAAGAATAGAGATTTGCTATTTTCTAAATTGTGGCTGCCAGCTACATAATACGTGTCAGCTGTGCAGATAAGCATGATGTGCTGCTGTCTGATCGCTCTAGCGGCAGCAGCCAAAGCGCACAACATCGCTATCAAATACCAGCCAGCGAAGTCGCCCGATGTGAACGTACTCGACTTGGGTCTGTTTAACTTGCTACAGTCGGTCCAATACCGCACACCAGCGTACAAGATCGATGCTTTTATTGCGGAAGTTGAAAAAGCTTACTGTGAACTTCTTAGTAAGTCTATAAATAAGTGCTTTTTGACAGCACAAAAGATACCAGAATCTGTCATTGCCAGTGGGGGAGAAAATACATACAAACTCCCGCGAGTTTCGAAGCACCACATTCGCAACTGAGTGTTTCCAACCTCATTGCCTTGCGATCCTTTGGTATTCAAAAAGGGCCAGGAGACACTTAAAAAAATGAAGGCGCCAATTAGTATCTTTTATTTTATATTGAATTGTTTTCTACACACCTTGTTTTATTTATTTTCACCTTTTGCGAGATCTAAAATTTGTCAGATTGTAAATACATAGATGTAATTGGTTAAAAGCGTTTTTCAGACACAGACAGCAGCTTTTGAAGAACCATTTTCACATCTTGCAAGACCGTAGCAAAAGCAATCTCTCCTGAAAAACACAGCAATTTTCCAACACTGGAAAGCCCACTGCGAAACCAGACGCCCCCCTCCCCCGTCAAAACGAATGACGCTCTTTTGCTCTGTACTTCGTTGCTCTTGGACTATGATCTACCAAAATACTGCTTTATAGAGGTAAGGCAGGGCTTTCCAAAGTGGGCTCGTCTAGCTAAATCACACCATTAGTTTAACAAATATGCCAGCAAAGGAGAAGTGTTAGATTTGAGATGGAACAGAGTAGTATTACATCTAGTCTCATATACTTGCAGGCGGGTGTTTATTCATCAGCTTCAAGCGCATGAAGGCAGCATCACAGCAGAGGGTTTTACTGAATTGCGATCCTAACAACTACTGATACTGCCCTATATATGCAATCGCTGTTGCTACCGTATACAGACCAAGCTTATTGCCCCCAAACGTTCTCGATTGGGTTTAAATCAGGGCTTTTAGCGTGCCACTTATGTTTCCTGATGCCCATTGCTTCGTTATGAGTCTTAGTAAGTCTGGATTCGTGAATAGACGCGTTATCCTGTTGAAAAATGAGGCTGCGGATACCGTGGTTTTCACGAAGGTTCTCGATGAAGGGAGCCAAGTAGTTCTCAAGGGTGTGTGTGTAGCAGACAGAATCCTGTCTCCCCTCGAGAATAGCGATGTCTGTTTACCCGTAGGTGTTCATGCGGGCCCATACCGCCACACTGCCGCCACCGCTCACTCGCTTGGCGTACATCTCCGTGTCCTGACGGCGTACCAGTAGTACTGGTACCCTTCAGGGCCATCTAAGTTAAACTTCTTTTCGTCGCTAAAATTTACACGCCGCCAGCAATGCTACTCGGGCCACCTTGTGATGATGCTTGATGGCTGGAGCCAGTTTGCGTTTGACCCACTTGGCTACGCTAGAAGAGCGAAGCAGTTTTCGCACCGTACTAGGTCTGAGAACATTCTCAATAGCTTCAGCGATGCGCTTAGACGTGTATTTCTTTTCTATGGCCAGTCGAAATACACGTCTAGCGATACGCTTGGTGACCTTTGCTGGTCTGCCGACCTTTTTGGGCGACGATTTCGTAGGCTTAGGGCTCCGGAGGTTTCGGATGGCGTGGTCACTGCGGTGAAGGTATCTAGCGATGTAGCGAAAGCTTTTATTCTCGTCACGAAGGGCTTTTGCCTTGCCAATTTCTTCTGGGGTTAGCCTTGTGCCCCGTCATGGTTTTTTCTTAAATTGCGGCTGCGAGTGCACCAGCAGATGCGAGCGTGTGGCAGGAATTGCTGTACATAATTTTAGCCAATAAAAACGATTTTTGTTAGAGTAATTCGGCTTTTGAAAAAGTGCGTCTATAGTATAGAACACTACCTCAACGTGATTTTTTTTAAAAGTGGTAAAAATAAAAACTTAACCAAGGTGAGCTGTACTTCTAATTATTTGTGTTCAACTGCTAGGCCAAGCAGCATCCTCTCAGTTGGAGTATTTATAACGAAATGTTGTGTGCGTCTATAGTTTGTAGCAGCACTGTACTCCAGCAGCGAAGAATCCGACGAACCGACGCCGCCACCGATAAAAACATCGTAAGGGGAAGACCCCAGCCAACATGTGCGACCACTCCAGTTGATAAACGACCAGGCGACGCCAATAGCTGCTACCCTTGCGGTAAGGCTGGCCACTTCAAAGGGGAGTTGTGAGATGCCAGCCGCTGTGTGAAGAGGCCAGCACCAGCAGTACATACAGGTGGACTGTCAGTGCCTGGCATTGACACTGACAGCCGATCCTACATCCTATCCTACGCCTGTTGCTGCAGCCTGCGGATGCGTGTAACTATACCACGTTTACTATGATCGATGGACAAGAGCGACCGTGCCGCCGTGCTGCTCACGACGACACAGACTTAGGTAAAATATGGTTTATAATAGTTTATGTATCGAATAGAACTTGCGGAGAGGCGCGTGAGGCTTGCTCTCTCTCTCTCTCTCTCTCTCTCACAACTCAATTTGCGGTTCAGCGAACCCCAGAGAGAAGAGCACGCCCACACCAGTACTGCAGCCCATGTCGTGGCCTTTTGCCCGACACTCACTGTGTTTACGTACCTCTTTTGATTGCTTTACTACTTAAGTGTAAGTCTATTCTAATGGCACCTACGCTTAGAGAGCAGTCCAGTGACGCGCCCTGCGTCACCTCAGGTTATGATTCCAACAAGGGTCCATGGCTCGACAACGGACGCACCTGGTGTGGAAGACCCAAACGCTGGCGGAGGTTTGACGAATGGGAGTCGAGGAGCGCGCCGATTGGCTGATAATCTTGCTGACGTAGCGACTGGTCGTGACGATGATGTTCTGTCACACGAAGAAGCCGAACACCTCATCCGGTCATTATCTGGAATTCAAGGTGGTCGATCATTGGTAGAAAATCTACTTGAAAGATTGCGAGATCGCAACTTTCCAGTTAGAAATCAGCCGCCACCGCCGCAAAGCAATCCAAGTGACGGCAGTGACCCCAGCACAGGGCACAGAGAAGCCCAGAGCAGCCTACCAAGCATACACGACAACCAGAACTCCGGCGGGCGCTACGACGACGCAGAGCTCGCAGAGCACACGAAGTCGCTGCGCAACACGGCCGACATTCGGCTGCCCCCGTTATCGAAAAAGGAAGAATACACGGCGTGGGCTAGTGAGGTGCCGTTGCACTTCGAGAGCCGCCTGCTGGGCGAGATTACCTATGATGCCGAGAGATTTGACTTCGTGGAGGGCTACAAGAGGCCCAAGTATGCTGAGTGGTACAAGGCAAGGAAGGTGAAGGCTTTCTCAGCCATAGCATTGTAGCTCTCGGTGGATCTACGGACAATATTCAAGATCAACTCCATCCGTGATCAGATGGATGCCCCGTCACTACTTTGGCAACGATTTACTGAGCATTTTGAGGCGGGTGACGGCGTTAACCCTGATTACATACGGCACGAGCTGATGAACCGTCAGCTGCAGCCCAAGGATGCTGTGTCCAAATACGTGCAAGACATTGACGCTATGGTACGCCGACTGTGACTAGCAAATGGCAAGTTTGAAGAGTGGGAACATGCAAGTCTACTTATTTCGAATACGCTGTTGATATTCCCTGCGCTGGCACGAGAACACTCATTTTGGATGCGTAAGCATGATCGTCGGACCATGACACTTGCTGAGGCGTTACAGCGCCTGCGCACTGCGGAACACTCAAGCAATTAGTTGCAGCAGCAGACGTCGCTGGCGGCGCCAAGGCCAACGCAATCAAACGCGAGCCAAGTGAGCAATGTGAGTCAACATGCAAGACAAGGACATACAGGCTAGCGTCAGAGGCAGCGCAAGGGCACGAATGCTGACAAGAAACAGCGCTATACCTGTGCTAACTGTGACCAGCACGGCCATTGGTACGCTGAATGTACTGCGAACACTGGCATGGAGCTGAAGCCTGAGTTGGTACAGCGCTTGAAGACGAAGAAGGCCAAGAAGCAGGCAGTCTCGCTGATTAACTCAGTGCGCCGCGTGCATACGACGCCAACGCCTGGCGAACCGCGTCGCCTGTTTGAGAGCTTGGCGCTGAGATCGCCGCATCCAAGTGAAGGTGCGACTGGAGCAAGCCGTGAGAAACGTTCGAAATTGCCCATCTACTCTCCGACGTCACGTGCAAGTGATGGCGATGAGACAGAAGAACGCATAGTCGAACCAGCGGATGATGTGAGCGTACCGATGCCGCTGCAGCAGTTGCAGTTACAACCCAATCAGAGCATGCAGCTGGCTCAAGTTGTGCAACCTACTCAAGCTATGCAAGGTGTTCAACCCAGTCAGAGCATGCAACTTACTCAAGTTGTGCAACCTACCCAAACTATGCAAGGTGCTCAACCCAGTCAAAGCATGCAACTTACTCAAGTTGAGCAAACTACTCAAGCTGTGCAAGGTATTCAACCCAGTCAGAGTATTCAATCTGCTCAAGTAATGCAAGCCATGCAGCCTATGCAACTAGTGCAACTAGTGCAACCTACGGCGAGTACTTAGCATGAGGTCGGAGCATCGTATGGACGGCAGATACCGACCATGGATGCTGCGCAGCACCAGTGGGCGGGTGGATATTTTCTAAGACCACTTCCGACGTGGGATACACTATTCTACTCCTTAGGCCGGGGACTTTCGAGTGAATCGCAGAGACCTAAGTTTGAGCCAGGCCATAGAGGTGGACCACAAGTGGGTTCAAATGTGCCAGGGGATAACTACCAAGGTCGTTATACTGAGCCACGAGGATATCAAGGACTTGAAGAACGACTGTACAATGGAGGATCGTATGGTGGATGGTGAGGATCGAATGGACCATCTTATGGAGGACTGTTTGAAGGTGAGTGGCCTGGACTAAGCGAAGCACGTACCGATCAACCTGTTAGCTATGGGCGGGGCTACACATCTCTCTTTGTTGGAGGAGAATGGAGGCTGCCACCTCGGGAGAGTGTTGGACCCCCAAGATCGTCATTATGATGCTACTCGCCAATAAGAGGTACACCTGGGCCTCGCTACCAAGGACACTCGCCAGATCGTGGACACTCACCAGATCGTAGACGTTCACCAATCCGTGTACGCTCGCCACCTCGCAGAAGCTTTAGATCTTCATGGTCACCACCTCGCTGGCACTCGCCGCCTAGAGGACGTGCAGGACCGCGTCACTCGCTGCCAAGAGACCGATCACCATTGCGTGACCCTCACAGTCGAGGAATATCGTCTCCTCGTGGACAACCAAGACGCGATGGACCAGTGCAACGCAGACGTGGAGGACGCAGTCGGTCGCCACGACGGAATCAGACGAGTCACTACGGACATCAACTTGAAGAAAGGCAACGAGGAGGTGACAATACCCGAAGCAATGAGACAGGTCGCAGAGGTGGACCAACTAAGGGTACTGAGACCGGCCAAGGACAAGACACTGCGAACCAAGGTCAGACGTTTTCGGTAAATGCAGTTGGACGAGATGAGAACATGCAACCTGTTGGGAGAAACGTTACGGAGTGGATCCTCGACTCGGGATCACAGGCCAACATTTGTGGTGATCTATCTCTGTTCACGACACTGCGAGAAGACAAGACGAGCCGACTGGACTTCGCTAATGGTACTAGGAGCATACGACTGTTAGTCGCTCTGTTCTACTGCGTGTTATCAATCAAGCGACTGGTGAGCTTGTGGATCGTCTGCTGGACGATGTAGTCTAAACGCCGAATGCCAAGGTCAACCTGATTAGTATGGGATACCTGCAGACTACAGGCAACTACAGGATGATGTGTTCTATGGACCAGAAGACGGCGTGGATGTCGAAACCGGGCACTATCTTAAAGTTTGAGATGCGAGACAATCTCTACCGGCTGCGGAGTGAAAAGGCAACCGGCGTGATAGTCATGACCATGGCTAAGCAAGCTGTAGAGGACAAAACAACCGAGGAAGCTCTTGCATCATCGCTTTGGCCATCTACACATGGCTTTGCTCCAGGTGATGGCTGATAAGATGGACTCGGGGGTAAAACTCAACACGAAAGTTCTGAACACGTACGAATGCATTGCCTGTGTTGTGAGCAAGACAAAATCCATGATTCACAAACGTCTTCCAGTTCGCTCGACTAACCACTTGAAACGCTGGCTATGGACATATGTACGATGAATGTGGAGACAGCAAGCAAGGCTACTATGCTCATGTTCATTGTGGATGTTGCTACGAGATACAAGTGGGCCTATCTACTCGAGAAGAAGAGTCAAGCTACCTGGTTCATCTTGAAGCTGCTAAAGAAGCTGCGGACGCATCCCAAAGACTACAAGGTGTTGCATCTTCGGTGGGACCAAGGTGGTGAATTCGCTGGAACAGAACTGCATGAGTACTGCGTTGAACACGGCATCTTGTAGCAGTTCACGAACGCGTACTCCCCCCAAGAGAAAACGGGATCGCAGAAAGGGCGAACGGCATTGTGCTGCCTCATGTGCGAGCGGGGCTGACAGCAACACATCTACCAAACATGTTGTGGGGAGAAGCTTTGCTGCACATTGTGACAACACTAAACATGCTACCTACCAAGATGTTGGGAATGACTTCGTCGCACGAGAAGCTGTACGGACGGAAGCAGCCCCTGAGTATTCTGCGAACCTGGGGTTGTATTGCGCATGGGCGAGTATCACCTGAGTCAAGACAGAGAAAGGAGAAGCTTGAGCCACGGGCACAAATGTGTCTATTGCTCGGTTACAGCGACGCTATGAAGAGCTACAAGTTTCTAGACCGATTGACCTGTCAGGTGAAGACTGCGCAGAGCGCAAATTGCCGCTTTCACGAGGCGTTCACAGTAGATGTAGCCTACGTGAAGCAACTACTGGCGAATGCGTACCTGAACACGCTGCACGTGTTGCCGGAGAAGCCACCAGTAGTGAGAATTAAGACGAGTATCGAGACCTACGCTACAGAGAATAGTGGTCCGGTGCCGATGAGCAAGGGAGGTGAAATCCTAGAAGTTAAATGGGCTGTGGGCGGAGAACAAACGTCCAGTGGGAGTGCAGAGCATGATGACTCGTCGAGCGTCGAACAGCAAGATGTGGAGAAAATTGCTGACCCTCAGGTAGCACCTGAGAAGGGAACTGGACCGGTGAAGGTGACAAAGAGACGCAAGCGCAAGGCGCAAAAAAAAACCGTGATGGAAGACACTGGATCTGCAATCCAAGAACCTCCAGTCGAGCCATGTCTGAAGCGACCGAGATCGACGCAGAAGGCAAACGTACGAATGAGCGACTACGTGGTGGGCCAAGTGATAGCGCATGGCATGGACGTGGACATTCCTACAACCTACAAGCAGGCACGGAAGAGTAAGTTCTGTGGATTAAAGCAGGAGCATAATGGTTGGAACCGGACTCTACATGCGAAGTTGGTGACATTGGGCTTCGTGCTTGATGCTTCATGTTCGTAATCTGAAGGTTCTTGTTCGTCTGCGTTATCATCATCTTGAACATCAGCTACAGCAGCTCCAGCTGCGGGTCCTTCGGGATCGTCGATTTGGTCGTTGGGGTCACTTCCACTTGGGTTGAGGCTGTCATCACCACTATCAACACTGTTGATCTCTTCAAAATGGGTTTCTTTGTCCTCCTCGCCGTATTTAAAGCCTGACACATTTCGTCCGGTAGCATGTTGCTGAATCGAACCTAGTTGTAATGTTGCTGGAGCTCGAACATTAACCTTCGTAGCGAACAGCTTTTCCATACGCGCGAAGTGTGGGCACAACCTGTCCAGCTTGCCTTGGATTGAAAAGCCTTGCCTCATCTCCTTCTTGGACATCCCCAGGCCCGTCTCCGTGCGGCTTTTTTTTTTAGTGTTGGCTGGAAATTCTTCGTCTTGTATGCTCGCCAGCGCTGCTGCACGTTTGCTCCCGTAAGCGTAGAAAGATTAGATGTCTTCGTGTGTGTGTTTAAATACGCCGCCAGCTCATTGAAAGCCTGCGTCTTTGTATTCTGGGGCCCTCTCGAGACGGTAGTCTTCTTGCTGGTGCCATGAGCTGCAGCAAAGCTCTCAGGTATCTCTATCCAGGTAACGAGCAGGCCGTAGTCCTCTCTAGAAAGATGCACCTTTGCGGACGGGCAGTTCTCGTTGTTAAGCGTCATTCTTATTAAAAAAAAAACGGATTAGTTAGACATTCACGTGAAGGAAGGACACACGGCTTACGTACTGTAAGTAGTGTGTTGAGAATGTTGTGGAGTGTGACTGGGGAGCACTTGTGATGACGGCTCCCGCCAGTGCAAACTGCCCCTGAGCTCTGTTAGGTGCAAGAGCAAATTGAAGACTGACGGCAACATTGCCTTGTCGGATCACGTTTTTTATTATTGGAAATGCCAAGTGATCCCTGGGATCGTCCTGCCCCTGACGTAGGTGATTTTTGAAATGGCAGGTCATGGCGCCAAAATTTCACAGAAATCTTGCCAAAATATGACATGGGTACACGCCAAAATATGACAGGCAAAAACGCAAAGTTCGACTCCCCCTAATAAAGGGTTCTCAAGAAGCAAAGGGTCGAATGGCTGCTCTCCGTGCTAAGCGTAAGAAACCGATGGTAGCTGGTTCTTTTCGATTAAATTTAATTCCGCTCTATTTTTTATTTTTACAAAAAAAACATATATATATATATTTAGTGGCGAGCTTTAACTCTTTGATCTAAGGAGGAGCATTATTGATACTGAAGTGTCTCTGAAGTTAACCTTTTTATCATTCTGGTTATACATGGAGATAGTGATCGAAGATCTAGATCCGTCAAAGCAGTTCATCCAAGCATATTGACTCGGTTTGTAGGATATCAGTTGTCCTACTTGAGCATCACCTCTATCAAAAGCGCTTAGAATATCGCCCAAAGCTACGTATTGAATCTTAATGATATCACAGCGTACAACATAGCTCGAACTCGGGTGAATCTAAGGAATAGTATTTGAGAGTTGTGCAGATGATACGGTAGTAGGTGCCGCAGGGTAAGTACCACCAGCCAACCCAGGGTTTAGGGTTTTACCTTGCCAAACGCAGCATTATCAATAATAACACGAGGGCTCGCGTCGTAGTTGGTAATCCCGTTCCTCCAGAATTATATAAACCAGTAGTAGGTCGAGTGTATCCAGGCGGGAGCGATGCTGGCGTAGCACTAAATCAAATTGAGCAGCGTAATATACGCTATTTTCGGTTAGTTGAATATAAAATACATTGTTACCAGTAGAATCGATTAGAAAAGCTCCTGTGCTTACGAGAGCTGTCTGAATACTTCGATTGATATCTGCATACGAGTGTAAGCCATCCGATAGTGTTATAGAGATAGTGGATGCTGCGGTCTGTACTTCGATCTTGAACGAATTGTTCCAGAACTGAGTTGCATCGATGATATACGCTGAGTTGTACATACAAATCGACTGCACCGCGCAGGCACATCTGCTGCCGAACCCGAGAAACTATACTTCCATGTTGATTTATACCCATCTTGGACAAGATTGGTTGAATCAAGCTTAAAAAACGAAGTCATATTACTAGTGAATATTGATTGAATCAAAATATGAAACAGTTGGCGGTGACCCGGGTCACACCAATGACCCGATCCTCAACTATTCTGTCATAAAACATATGCATTATTTAAGCTTCTGTAATCAGGCAATGTTAACTATCCTTTCCTTGTTGCAGCTCTGGATGCACTGCAGCTTCGATCCAACGTCCGAGTTAAGCTAAATGATGTCGTTCCTAAAATATGTGATGTCGCCATCAATATCTGAGGTTGCCGATACTGAATTGTTGTTATTGGCGTCGACTGCGTGGTCATTAGTCATCACTGTGCTGCTAGAAGTGCCCGAATACGAATCATCGATATGCAGGCTGCTTGGTATTTGTGGACGGGGTGTCAGAAAGCGCAGGATAAATGTGAATTTTGTTGTATGAGCTTGTTGCTTCCGAGGTCGTTCAATTGGTCACTTTGCTTGCACTCCTACAGCTACTTTTCTCTTCGTACTTCTTGCACCTTTGTTAGCGTCACTAGGCTCGTCCATATTCTCGCTGAATGCTGATTCATCCGGATAGTAAGTTAAATACTCGGCAGGAATCGAGAAATATTTTAACGACAACGATTTGAGTTTTACTGTCAACTTTCCCAGTGCCAAGTAGGGCACAAGCACGCTCAAATACAGTAAGTCGATTCCGAGGCTTTCAGGGCTTCCGTGGTGCAGTCTGAATTGAGCCACCTGTGCCGCCAGCTAGTCGTTCTGTCGTAGGAGGGTCGCTCATTTGAGCCAACAGTGGAAGGATCGCAGTCCAAACGAGAAATGGTACTGAAGTACCTGGTGCTAAAATTAAATAAATATTTTAGATTTTGCTCTAATAATAGTTGGTGACCCGGGTCACCGCCAATTGGTTCATATGTTCGATTTATTCCGAAAGGATTGTAATAGGGCGATCAAAGTTGTACCGAAGCTGACCTTTAACCGAACCCACAAATAACATCTGACCTTTACGTTCCGTGGCTTAGTAGTATACGATACTACGTTCATCAACTCCCGGTATATTGAAGTCTTTCACAACCATGACCAAATGACCCTTGGAATTAGCTTTTAGAATAGATACATACTCTGCATTCAATCTAATCATCTTGTCATTGGCGAAGTAGCTATGACTAAGGAAAATGGCACTTAACTTGAAATGGCGGCCACCAGTAAAGTAGTGAGAAAACAGATTCTTCTGGAGTAGTTTGTCGTTGCTGTAGTCATCAATGATAACAAATTCAGGTTTGTTTGAATCCATCGGGGTTCTACGAGCTTGATCTACGCTTGGGGGCGCATCAGGGTCAGTAAAAGTAATAAAACGTCAAATTTGTCCCGAAGATACTCGTACATCTCCTGATGGGGGTTTCTTGCGATGATAGTTAGATGTGCGAACACGTGAGGGAAATGTTTAAGAATAAACGTACAAAGATTATTTTTACCGCTAAAAGACGGGCCGAGCATTATCATTCGGAGCAATGATTTGATGTTCAAATCAGGAATGTCTCTCACTGAGGCGCTTTTGAATTTCTTTGGTAAAGAAGCCCCGAAATCGGGAATACCGCTCATGATTATCGTTTGATCTATATAGCTTCAGACAAAATGAGTTCTGATTTTCATATCCACAACCTGTCTTCAGTAAGCGTTCTCTTCTCTCTTTATCTCTTGTTGTTCGTTGTTGTTGTCTTCTCAAGCAACTCACTCCTCCGTATGACCATCAGCGTATACTTTTAGCAACCACTACTCCGTCCTGCAATCACACAAACCCCTAGAGCCCTAAATATACACGACACGAAATATGCACAGCTCCAGAGATAAATCTTGCCGACAGCATAGAGGCGTGGGGCGTCAGGATCTCCTAGGCCTGTGCTCTTTCCGCAGCAACTACAGTCAATCACGAGCGGGCTGCAGATACCGCGAGTGTGTGATCTCTTCTCTAGAGACCTGTGCTCTTGTCCGTGACCGCTGCAGCTACCACGAGCGGGCTGCTGATACCGCGAGTGTGTGACCTTACGGGACTTCAGATACCCGCGTCTTCACACCCGACGCGTCCACTAGCTCAGTACACACGCAATAAGCAATACACTCGGTTTCAATCTCTTTATTCGCGTACGTCGCCGGCACGGCGGAGCCGCTCGACCACTAGGTGCTCGCGCACTTCGCAGCTAATCTCTTCCTAGTTCACCGGAGCACTTGCGCACTTCAGTGTGAATCTAGAACTGATTCACTTCCCTCACGTTGACCTCCAGGTTCACGTCGTCTTCGTCGTGCCTCCCTTGAGTATCGTCCATCTGCGCATTGGCATCGGCGTCGTACCACTGTCTTCTTCTGTCTTCACTCGAAAGGGCGCGGGCAAGATCCTCACATCCGTGGGTCAGCCTCGGCAACCCATCAATCTTCAACTCGTCTCCGCTCTCCGCCGTCTGCTTCTTCTCATCGTTGTTCCTGTAATTCTTACGTCTTCTTGCTCCACTCGGGAAACTGCATCTTCCAAGAGGATTTTCCATCCTCTTACTCTTCCAATTACTTATCTATAATCCGGCTTTCTATCTCTCTGGATGCGCGTGGATTTCTAAGCTATGATTATGCTCAGACGCTTTACCTCAGCCAAAATGACTACAGATTGACTTATATTACAAAAGGGTCAGCCACGGAGGGTGTAGCGCTTGTTCCAAGGCCTAACAAAGATATCAGTGGTATTGGCGCACTCGGCCGTAGTAGTTTAACAATGAACAACAGTGGCGTAGCGGTTGGGAGCTTGACAACATATCTTACTGGTATCACACCCGGTACGGCAACTGCGAGTAAGGCGTTGGTCCTCGATGCATCAAGTAATATCTCAGGAATCAATTCTCTATAGGCCACGTAACTAACAGGAACGATCCAAACATCGAGTCACCCGAAACCTTACTTCAGTGAACACATTGAATATCGCGCCGCATGATGGATTATCAACTGGCCTATCGCTTGGGGTGTTTTAATTACAGCAAGTGGTTCAGAAATTAACAATGTTAAAACAGCTGCTGGCACTGCTCAAGCGAGTAAGGCCTTAACTGTCGACTCCTCTCGTAATATTATGAATATCAACTCATTGTCAGCCACTCAACTATCAGGAACGATTCAAACAGCTTCTCAACCAAACATCACAAGTGTATCTACGTTGAACATTTCTTCTCTCAATGGATCGACGACTGTCTTATCTTTCGGAGGCACTCTTATTACTGCTAGTGGTTTTAAAATCAACTATATCGATACGACGCCTGGTACAGCTGTTTCGAGCAAAGCGCTCGTACTTGATTCATCTTCGATTATTAGATTCCCATCAGGCAATGCATTAGCGAATGGAATTCAGTTCTACAATAATACTACGTATAAGGAGATCTACAATATTTTTCGTGATAGCGATGATGGGGGACCGACCATAGGATCGACAATAACTAAAGCTTCGTATGGGCCGAAGGTTCATAGTGGGTATAGCGTTTCAGCTACTGGAACTTCATCAGCTGAACATGGGCTGGGTTGGCGCTCAGAAACCAATTAGTCTGTGGCTCTCTGTAGTCAACTAACATCACCAAGGGCTGGTACTATAACAATTACAGCTGGGGAACAGGTGATTACACTCCATTATCGACGGATCATGCTGCTGTCAACATCGCATGTAATAATTCTTTGACATCGGCTATCTCTGCATTGAATTTACTCCTTGAACGATATGGAAGAGTATTAATACTTTGACTCCTAATAGTGGCTTCCAGATGACTTTAAACGGTAATAACACTTATAGTATGTCAGGACTCTCGATAGTAGGATTAAATAGCACTCTTCTAGAGTTAATAACAATTCATCAACTTCAAAGGGGTTTGTCGCCTTTCGCTGACTGGGACTAACTTTTCGCAATGGGAGATGGGTATAGGTGGTATTGGCCACGGGGTTTATCCTGCCGGACTCTACTGGGCTACGGTGGTTCCAATAAATGGTTCTGACAGCGGCTGGGCGATTAAGGGTATCCAGCAGCTATGCTACGTTGCGTAGGGCAAAGCTCGTACACTTTCGGAGCCGGAGGAGGCATTATATACCGATTACGAACGATCTCAGAAGCGACGGAGAGCGCATTAGGACGTATAACTTATACAACTATGTCTGCCATTTTCGACGGGTATCTGGCAGCCACGGTAGCCGTCATGAGTTCGGATCGGCGCTTAAAGACAAATATATATCCAATTGGTATTGACGCTATTAGAGATTTATACCGTCTGAGTGTCGTCCATTATCAGTGGAAGGATCAGCGCGATCGGTATCCAGAGATAGGATTGTTGGCTCAGGACGTACTCGATGCCGGCTTCCTAGATTTAATAGCTCGATGTCCGCATGAGGACGAGAATCTACAAAATTCTAGTGATCCAATACTAGAACCAAAAGGAGCTCGATTGTTGAATGATTATCCGAAAATTACCTGCAACAATATGCGAATGATTCAACATTTGTTCGACGAAATCCATGAACTCAAAGCAAAGGTATATGACCTCGAAAGAGCTAAAGAGAGAGGCAGAGTGGTCTGCCGACAAGGGGATCTCGATCTCCGGTCAATGACTCTTCGATCATCGATCGAACCTCTGAGCGGAGAACCCGATCGATACTCTGGTAGACGCACAAAACTCTGCCTCCGTCCGAGCCTTGCTCGATGACCGAATCTCCCGCCAAAACAATATTATCGGAGAGCAATCTTAGAGCTTGAATGTCATAACTGGCTTATTTATATTGTTAGATTAAGAGGCCCATAGGTTTTGCATTTTACCACCTTGGGTCTGAATAGCTGCATCAGTCTTATTTATCGACTTATCAAGGTCAGAAGCCCACATAGCGGTTTGTGTTTGCTGAGGGCGATCGCAAATGATCAGAACCTTCATGATTGCTTTCAATTCAGCGACATTGAGATCGGCATTTTCTCCGTAGCTACCCCCGGAGCTTGCAATGATGCGTGTATTTAAGAAAAACACGGCGAGTTATGTTAGACGAACGATAATTTCTTTAAACTCAGAATCCGAAATTAGGAGGTTAGAGTACATATCAATTGAGAGACTCTTAAGCTGTTTGATAATCTCGGGTCCTCGCTAGTTTCTCTTCGGGAATGTCGAGCAGGACCCTCAATTCGGCAAGATATAACTCCTTCGACTGTTCCGCGTTTTCGACCAACCGTCGTCTTAGTTCTACCTCATCAAGAGGGAACAGTCGGTCTTCGAGTTCTTTGTCATACTCATCGGTTCTCCGTTTTCCAAAGCGTCCAGTTCTGCCTCGGTTAACACTCTCGCGAATGAAGGCTCCTTCTCAAGTTCATCCTTTACAGGACTAGGAAGGGAAACGTCCTCAGAGTTTACTCCGGCGGAGTCGTATCTTTAGGGAGGGGTCACGTCTTCCTTCCTTTTTGATGGTTCTACCCTCGAGACTGGGACACTTTTCGGGGTGGGCTTTCGAGTACCTCTGTCACGTCTTGGGGTAACTTATTTTGTAGCAGGTGGTCTTTGGACTCACCCTTCTCCTCATCGAGCTCTAGTACACTCGAAACCGCACTCCCATGGATGTTTGGTGTTGTCGGGTAATCTCGTTCCGCCGAGGACACCTGAGGTCGCGGCTCCTCCGCTTCCCCTTCCTTGCTTAGTTCTCCTCTCACTGTTTCGCTATTGCTTTCTTGGCGTTCTCTTGTTAGCACTACTTGATTCGCACTCTAACGTTCGATAATGCTCGCGGCTATCGAGGGACCGTCCCATACGGGTCCCGAGCCTTCCTCTGTCACAAACGCTTCTTGTTCCGTCCTCCAACTGCCGGCTGCACTTGGGACCACCGACGCACCGTTCCATACGGGCTCAGTACCCCCCCCCCCCCCCCCCCCCCCCCCCCCCCCCATTCACAAGCGGTAGTTGTTCCTCAGTTCTCATCACATATTTGTAGTTCACGGTCATTTCACATTCTTCCAGCAAGGCGGAACTCATTCCACCCACAACAGGACATACTTCATACCTCTCTGTCGACTCCTCCACGGAGTTCAAAGTGTTCCCATTTATGTCGATCCGTAGACAAGAGGAAGGAGCGACACTCCCTTCCCCTTCCTCTCGCCCCCATCACTGCTCGTTGGGCGCTTGTCCTAGGAAGGGCCCCGTCGTCGTCCCGGCAGGAACGCCGAGTCTCTTCAGCGATGTCTGGAGAGGGCACTCAGCAAGCATGTGACCCGGTTCATCACACAAGAAACACTTGCGACCGTTCCTCGGCTATGTGTTTCTGAATCCGCTAGGAGGGTCACACTCAGCACCGACGTGGTCAGTGGAGACAGGTGGCTTTGCCGCGACGATAATGAATTCGACTTCACCCCAGAGTGTGACATCGACCACACACGAGAAGACCATCTTGAGTGCGCAAGTCAGGTCCCACGCGAACACCCCTTATAGGCGTAATAGGAAGCGTTCCGGTAGGCTGATATGGCTGGGAAGCGTTCGGTTCAGGAGGAGAGTACGCAGCAGCCACATTCATCGCCGGAGTAGCATAGGCGGCCGCCATGGGAAGGCCTAACAACTGCTGTTGTTGCTGAAGTTGCTGCTGCTGCTGGTAAGCGAGTAGATTCTGCGTCTGCTGCATCATGTTCATCATGCGTTCGAGGACAGCGCTCTCTTGGGAAGCTCTAAGGGACGGAATATTATCGAATTCGGAGTCATCTTCGACAGGACGATGCATATTCTTGAGGAGCAACATGGCCACAGCCGCAGGGATGGAGTCAATCATGGTAGTGGTCAGAGCGTTCCTCCAATCCCGGTTCCGGAGTCCCGACAAGAAGTACTGGTAACGTATTTGTGGATCGTAGCATTGTGCATCGTCGCAGAGGCTCGAAATCATGTCACCCCATACTTCGGCGGACATCCCCCGGGGTCGCTTAGTGTTCTAAATGTTCTCGATCAGTTGCAACGGGGTTTGACTAATGAACTGGTTGTGAAACCGAGTTCTCAGGGCCTCAAAGCTGTTGATGCGCGAGTACATCCACCAATCTTTGCCGACTTTGCCCTTCAAGCACTCCCGGAAAGCACTGAGCTGTAGGGGTTCGTCCAACCCGATAGTTGCACTTTCGAAGGCTTTCCAGAACGATCAAGCCTTTTCCACAGACGCTCCTTCCGAGTAGAGCGGTTGAAGCATACGGATAGCGCTCCGGATGTTAGTAGGCATACCGTACTGGCCACTAGTCGTTAAAGGTGTGTTACCATACGTCGGTGAAGCGTAGTAGGCGTTACCTCCATAGCCACCGTACGCGAGACCTTGTCGAGTTCCGACAGAGGCCGTAGTTCCTCCGTTTCATCGGGAAGCTCTGGCTGTTTCAGTAGGGCCAGTCCCGTACGCGATCCCACCGGTAGTCGAAGTTCGAGACCCCGGAGCCTGAGTAGGGACTCGAGCGTTAGGAGCTGGGGCTTGGGTGTAAGCGCTCATAGGTGCGGGAACCGTCACTGCTGGAGCGTTCCCTACTCCACCTTGCATGCCACCAGTAGGCTGCAGACCCCAAGGAGGAGCGTTCGTGGTTCCCGGGGCAACGCTCGCAAGGGAAGCCGTCCGCTGTTCTCAGGGGCAGTCGGTAGAGAGAAGAACGGGTTGAAATCTTGTCCATACGCCGTAGTCGGGGTTCGGATAGTGAGACCTTGGTAAGGCGGGATCGCCGTCCTCACCCGAGTCGTTAGTGGGGGGGTCCCCAAGTGACCGCTCCCATCGGTTCTCTTCATAGCCGCCGCTATCTCAGGGGGGGGGGGGGGGGGGGCACAGATCTCAACCAGTTGAGCCAGCCTTGCACCGTACGTCGACCGCCTCCGCCGTCCAGGGTTAGCGTCGGGCCCAACTCTTCCGTAGTGAGGATCGCGGGGACCCCGGGGCCCAAAGCGTCCGCGGGTGGCTCGACATCAGTACTCGAACTGTTCCCTCCAAGTCGGTTGACGGCTTGGTCCACGATGTTCTGTACGTTTGGAGGCCTTGCGTAGTCGCCAGACTGGCTCGCATCCTCGAAGGTAGACTCCCAGTCTGACCTTCCCCCTCTCTGGAGGTGTCGCCCATGTCTTTTTCGGTGTTCGTAGACGCCATCTCGTCCGTGTGGTAACTCCCTTCTTACGTCCTCAGCGAGTCTTCACTTGAACCGAGACCTTCTCCAGCTAGCAGACTACCCCGCTTCTTCACCAGATATCGTATACTTCCTCTTTCAAGGGTCGGGTAGTCCGCGGATGTTCAGGGAGTACGGTCTCGTTCAGTGGCCGGTACGGTAGACAGGAACACTTAAGATGAATAAAAGCTTGTTTATTTACTTGGCTTCCACTTGAGTAGAAGGAGGGAAATATCAGACTGGAAGCTAACTGGAAGAGAGGTCTAACACCTTCCCTTCCTTACATAAACTACACCACTTCTCTTACACTTGAACGAAGAGTTCACTTCACCTGCTATACGCCCTCGTGGGACAACAGGGGGCTATGGGAAGGGACCCGATTGCGCTAGGCACCTTAGTCTCACGTCGAACGGGTCTCAGCGACCCGGGGCCACTCTATAGGGCAACTCTAACGGGCTCGACAGGGGACACGCAAGTTGCCGGACTCAGGACCTCGGGTCATCATAGCCAGCCGTGTGACGCCTGGAATTACCCCCTCGTTCCCGGGTACGGGACATTGTACTTACCGTTTCGCATCTTCTTATGATCAACAATGCGTATAGCTTTAAGAATATCACCACGATTGATTGTTGCATCAGACGTATTCGATTGGACCACTTTGAGATCATTTGGAGCTTTATAGAGTGTATGATCGTTTTTAGATATAATTTCGACTCGATATCCATCAATACCTATAATCGCGTAGTTGGCTTTACTCCATTTAACCGCTTCCTTAGTTTCTTAGACGACAAATAACGTGAGTACCGACCTTAAACGCGTTCTCAACCTTATCAGATTATTTTTGATTAAGTTTTAGATCCGACTCCACTACTTTCCCTATAGCTTCGTTGGGGGTCATACCTGTTGACCGGTGGAATGTGGAGTTATAGGTTTTGATGAAATCACTGATTAGCTTCTGGTATATACGTTTTGGTGAAATCTTTGTTAGTCTCTGTTTAATGGTCCTTCTAAATCTCTCAATTTTTCCCATAGTCCCCAGGCTCATTGTTAAAATGATCAATATTTTGTTTTTAGAATATTTCTGAAACTGTGCATTCATAAACTCGCTTCTGTTATCACTCGTAATGATATCCACTTTGTATATGCGTACAAATGTTTTTATTGATGCCAACACTACTGAAGCATTCTTGCTAGATAGAAGCTTTGCATACCCAATCCGAGAGTTGATGTTCACAGCAGTTAGTACCGGTTGCTTCTCCCAAAACGCGAGATCGATTTGCCAAGGGTTGGGATTGTGGGAAGTAATTTTGAAGCCATCATATCTTTTCTTTTGGTCTTGAAATCGTTGTATATCAGCTTGACTTTGGTACCCTGTTTTAACAATTTTCAGAGTTATTTTAAGGTTTTGCCTTTTGACATAGTGATTGGGCACCGATATAACCTGTGTTCGGGTCATAGTAAAGCTTGTGTAATAGTTCATTCATGAGTAGAATTCATTTTATAATGTGGTATAAAAAATATGCTTTCCTCCCAGAACCTTATGAATTATATGTCCAATGGAGCGGTGAATTCCATCATCTAGAACACGTCGCTTGTCGTAATAGTAATTTTGAGACGTTTTAGTTTGACTATAAGTAATAATTGACTTCGTTGCTTTACTTAGTTGAAATTTTAGCACCTTCTAGTGTGATACGATCACGTACTACCGTTCAAATCCATCTGGGTCAAGTACATCATCATTGCGAGAATTTCCCTGTTGAATACCCTTGGTTGAAACCTTGACCTTGTATGATTCATCAGGTAGGTAGTAGATGTAGTTCTTAGACGATAATGATACCATAGCATCACCTGTGACGGGGTCACACAGCACCTTGCGCTACAGGAAGTTATCTTCCGAGAGTATACAAACTCTCAGTGAACGGCAGTTCACAGGTCCCCTCTTTAATTAAAGAGAGCGAAGTGACCTAAATAAGGTAGATTGTAAACTGAGTATATTTATAGGTAGGTTAAGTTTGGGTTTAATACAAACTATTAGTTACCTATAGAAATGCAATGTCATTTAACCAATGGTTGGCTTTGAACGACCTTGGTACCTTGTACCAAATATCCCGGAGTATGACGTGTCATACTCCTGAAGTGTGAAGTGTCACACTTCATGTAACCAGGGTACACTTAGGGCTACGTACCACGTTACATCCCCCCCCACTTAGGTTCGGTTTACCGACCAATCAGAATGGAGAGGTGTTCGTCACAAACTCTCATTCTCAAAGTCGAAAACCATCGACTTGGCCGCGCGAGCGCGGCAGAGGCTCACTTCACAGTTAGAGCCTCGAGCAGCAACCTGTGCGCTCTTCGTCTAGGTCCCCACTTTGACCGTTATCATGCCTCGTGGTACTGCAAAGAGCGGTGCTAAGATACGCTCCAAGGCTGCTGCCGGGAAGGCGCCAGCCAAGAGCACTAAGCCTCACGGCAAAGGCTCGGCACTTAAGGAGGCTACTCAGGTGGCCTCCGAGGCGATCGGTTCATCGGGCGACAAGGCTGTGGGCAAGCGAACATGCAAGCGCCGCAGCCCGTCGGCCTCGGCCTCTCCAGACAATCGTCCGAACCCTCGGTTCGTAGAACGTGAATTCGACTCTGGTAGTGAGGACGAAGCCGAGTCCGAGAGCACGCACGATGCTCCTGCGGGCTCTGCGGGAGGGCACATCCCAGTGCTCAGCGAGCACAAAGACGACAGCGTGCAGTCGCTCGCTAGTGATCAAGGTGATCACAGTCCCAGGACGTCTGTGCGCTCTGAGAGTCCGGCCGTCAAGGCTAAGGGCACTCCCAATGCTGGTGGCGATGAGGAAGAGAATCCTTGCAAACGTCTCTCGCTTGCCGAGGGTCTTGCGCGTGCTAAGGCCTCTAAAGCCGAAGGCGCCAAGCCCTCAAAGAAGCGTACAGCCTCTAAGTCTCCACTCCGCGAGGAGAAGGAGACGCGGCTCTCCCATCGGGGCCTCTTCGACTCCTCGGATGAAGAGGAGGAGAAGGAGGAAGAAGAGGAGGAGGAGGGTGCTATTTCTGAGCCCCGGGAGGTCTCGAATGACCTCGACCAGCAGCAGGAGGAATTCCAAGCTGCCCAGCGTGTGCGTGGGGGTTCGGTGGTGGCAGCCGTCAGCCAGGGAGCTGCCATCAACTCAAGAGGGTGTTGGCCTCCCGAGGAGAGCTCTGGGGCTGACCTCTTCCTAGAGCTTCTTGTCGCTCCTCGTGGCCTTGTGGGCGGCCACACTTCTAGGGGCATCTACGAACGTGCCCTTGTTCAGAAAGAACAGTTGTTCGTTGACAACTTGGAGGCTGCTCGGTGTGTGCTTCTTGCGCCACACCGCATCCCTCTTAAGGACTTCACGACTTGTCGTAAGAAGCCCGAGACCCGGGGTGGTCTCTATCCTCTTTGGGGATACCCCTGGGTTATGCCCGAGAACTGTCCCACGTGGAGTTCTTGTGAGGACATGTTCTGGGCGTGGGTGGAGACTCTCAAGTACTCACCCACGGAGTTACGGGAACTCCATGAAGATCAGCAGCTGTCCCATATCCTGGACCAGCGTAATCTTCGTGTGAGGTTTGCCCACTTGATCAGCAAGCGTATGCTGCCAAGGGACATCCTGAAGCGCGCGGCTTCTAGCGCTCACGATGAGCGCGGGTACGGAATGTATTCATCGTCCGTACCCCGTTCGGGCAAGAAGCCCTGGACTACTTATGAAGCTGCCGCCGCTTCTGTTCCCAGATTGCGACAGCCTTCGGGCAGTCAATCAGGAGCCGTTCAATCGGCTCCCACGAGTTCTCGGAGTGGGCATAATCCCTCCACTTCACGAGGAGCTGTCGCTTACCGCGACGCCGTTGCTCCTGGAGGATCCGCTCCACGTGGAAGTGGACTTCTCCATTCCGGTCAAGCAGGGGCGGAGGTGCCCTCGTACGTGTACGAGTACTCGGCGCCTCCCGAGAGCCACTCTCGTCCGAGTGCTCCGACTGCGGGTCCGACACAGGACCCTGAGGTTGATCGCCTCCGTCAACGTGTCCTCGTGCTTGAGATTGCACTTGGCCTTGGGACTGGCGGTAATGCTGCCGCCCAGGCCGGGAATCAGGGCGAGCTCGCTCGTCTTGCGGGCCGCCTGGACCTGGTGGAGCGAGAGGTCGCGAGCCTGCACCTGCGGGTGGATCGCCGGGCCTCTTCGTCCGATCTGGACGAGGTCTTTCGCATGATCCGACGGATCGAGGCTTTATTGCCACGTCCGGAGCCGCCTGTGGCACACTCCCAGACGTACGCGTATGGTGCGTACCCGGCGTACTCAGCGTACTCGGCGTATGGCGCCGGGGTCCGTTCGTATGGGGCCCCTCCGGCGAACGGTCTTGACCGCAGCCTTGCCGTCCCGACCGAGGCTTGGGTGCCTGCTCCGACGTCCTCGTCGACGACTGTGACCGGCCCTCGCTTCGAGGAGCTGGGCAAGGGGGGTATGCGAGTCAGCACCCCCCTGCGGGTCAAAGTATCGCTTAAGACGTCCGACATAGAACGTCGGGTGCGTCATCATTGACTTTGAAAGGTCGATGGTGTACGACGCACCATGTCTGGCCAGGACTGCAAAAGGTCCGATGAAGCGGTGCTTCAGTTTGTTGCTGCCGACAGAGCTGACAGTGTCAAGAGGTAGGTTCCTCGTGTCTAGCAACACTAAGTCCCCAACCTCAAATATACTTAAGTTTCCTCTTCCTTGTTTGTCTGAGTACTCCTTTTGTTTATCTTGGGCCGCTGCCATGGCATCGCGGACCCTGCTGACAATGTTCAGCTTGGTATCCATAAAGGATTCCACCTGTTTCCGCAGCGAAACTGGTCTCACATCCGAGACCTGGGGGGAAAGGGCTTTCCGAGCCTCTCCCCCACTTAGAATAGAGGAGTCAGTGTCTCCTCGAAGAGTGAGAGGCACTATGGGGTGGCGGAAGCCGTTCAAGTAGAACGGCGTGAACCCCGTGGACGCGTGCACCGCGTTGTTGAGCGCAAACTCAACAGCCGGAAGCTGCGTCGACCACGTACGTGGTGCTGCCGCGCACACACTGCGCAGAGTGTCCTCGAGCACTCGATTGACGCGCTCTGTTTGGCCGTCTGTCTGCGGATGGTCCGCAGTGGACATCTGCAGACGAGTTCCCAGTAAAGGGAACAGCATTTTCCAAAACGCAGCAGTGAACCGTGGGTCTCGGTCCGAGACAATCGTCTCTGGGAGACCGTGATAGCGGAACACGCCATCGACGAACAACCTTGCGGTTTGTTCGCCCGTAACAGTGACGGGAACTGGAGCAAGATGTACCATCTTGCTTAGCCGACACACGACCACCAAAATTCCGGTGTTGCCGTGTCCGTCGGCGGGAAGCCCAAAGATGAAGTCAAGACTCATCGACTTCCAACAATCAGCCGGTACGGGCAGGCTCTGTAGTGGAGCCGGAGAGTGCCCTGCGGGTTTGACCCGCTGACATGTTTCACATGTCTTGACGTACCGGGCGACCCACTTGTACATGTGGGTCCACCAGAAGGCCTGAGAGACCGACAGAAAGGTCTTCTCGCGGCCCAAGTGGCCGCTGGAGGGCGCATCATGCGCCTCCGCGAGGATGTCGAACTTCAGATCCTCGTCGTTGAGTACGACCACCCGTGGAGGATCAGTGGGCTCCACCCGATAATAGAGGAGGCCCTCCTTCAACTCATATCGGTGGAGCCGTGAGCGCTGTCGCGACGAGAGCCAGTCGGACTTCGCGCTCGTTCCGGCCTTAAGGAACTTGACGATAGGCGCGACAGCCTCATCGTCCCGATACGCCATGCGTATCCGATCATATAGATCCGTTGTCACCCGCGTGATGTGGGCCAGCCCATAGTCGGGACGCCGAGAGAGGGCGTCCGCAAGCACGTTGAGCTTGCCCGGCTTGTATTCGACGCGGAAGTTGTATTCCGCGAAGAAGGACAGTCACCTCGCCATCCGTTGGGAGAGGTGAGGCGAGTTAGTCGCCGTCCTCAAGGACGCGTGGTCTGTGTAGACCACAAAGGGCCTAGAGCCCAGAAGGGGAACACGGAACTTCACAAGGGTATATTTCATTGCCAGGAGCTCCTTGTCATGGACAGGATAGTTCCGCTCGGCGGCTTTGAGCTGCCTGGACTGGAACGAGATGACTCGTTCGTGTCCAGCCGTGTCAGCCTGCAGCAATGCACATCCGATGGCGTAATCGGAGGCATCGCAGACGACGCTAAACGGCTTCGTCGCGTCTGGCAGGGCCAGAAGAGGGACCTCTTTTAGACTGGCCTTGATGCTGTCAAAAGCATCCTGGTGCTCTTGTTCCCAGCGCCAGTCGACGTCCTTCTGAAGGAGACTCGACAAAGGCTTAGCAAAGCCCGCGTACCCTGCGCTGTACTTGTGAAGGTAGTTGGCCAAGCCCAACCACTTTCGAAGATCCTTCTGGGATCGGGGCGTCGGCCATGCTGCTATGGCCTTGACCTTGTCTGGCTCAGCCCGAACGCCCGCGTTGCTTACGAAGCAACCGAGAACTTTAATCTCTGGTGACGTGAAAACGCACTTGTCGATGTTGGCGTAGAGCTTGTTCGCTCGCATTACGTCCAACACTCGACGGAGGTGACCTAGATGCACCTCCATGGCCGTCCTGCCTCCTTCGGCACGGCTATGGACGAATATGTCGTCTAAGTACGTCTGTACGAAGGTACGCAAGGGGCGGAACAACTGCGTCACCAGGCGATTGAACGTCGCCGGGGCGTTAGACAAGCCCTGCGGCATGACGAGCCACTCCCAAAGCATGCCGCTTGGAGTGCTTACCGCGGTGAGCGGGATGTCACTCTCTCGCATCAGGATTTGGTAGTATCCGTCTACCAAATCCAGCGCACTGTACAGTACGCTCCCGGCCATGTTGTTCAACAACACATCCTTTCGTGGGATCGGTGTTTGGGCCGGCACCGTTGCGTTGTTCAGCTTGTTATAAGCGTGAACCAGACGCCACTTTCCGTTCGGCTTACGAACGCAGAAAGTCGGCGTCGAGTACGGGGATTTCGACTCCCGCACCATGCCTGCCTTCGCTTTCGCGGCGAAGAAGGCATCAATGACCTCGCACTGTTCGCGCGGGAGAGGCCATTGCCTCGTGACACAATACTTTGTGCCGTACGCCTCGATCCGGTGGGAGTTGGGTCGGTGGGTGTTTGTTCACCACGTCCGCGTACTCCGTCACCAAAGGATACACCAGATCCTTGGGGTTCTGGAGAATCTCAGAACCCAAGCGCGCCTGACGCTGCTTGTTCATGTCTTCCAGAACGTTCTCGTCCAAGACAGAGGAGGAGTTCAGCTCCTCCTGAGTGGTCTCAGGTCTTATGAGTACCATCTCAGCAATCTCTTCAGCCTTGAGGTTGGTCAGGAAAGCCTCAGCCGTCATTTCCTCGAGGTGCAGTATCTCTACAACCTCTGGCAACGGTTCCAAGTGGACATCAGATGCCTTGACGGGTAAACCTGTCTCGCCATCGAAGATGTGATAACACTCTTCCACCGGCCTTGTCGGAGGAGCCCGGGCCCTGGACTCCGGGTCGCTTGAAGCGACGTCGATCGGAACGAAGTTCGGATCCGACTTGAGGCGGCGGCGGCGTCTTTGCCGACGGCGTCTGTGACGGGGAGCTTTGCTGCCCACATCTAGGGATGTCGTCGCTACGACATCCGAGGCACTCGTGGCCTCGTGTGGTACTGTTGTACCCACACAGGAAGCGTGTTCAACGCCTTCCTCTTCAGTTAAGGTCTGGGCGACCGCGTGTGGCACTGTGTAACCCACACAGGAAGCGTGTTCAACGCCTTCCTCTTCAGTTAAGGTCTGGGCGACCGCGTGTGGCACTGTGTTACCCACACAGGAAGCGTGTTCAACGCCTTCCTCTTCAGTTAAGGTCTGGGCGACCGCGTGTGGCACTGTGTTACCCACACAGGAAGCGTGTTCAACGCCTTCCTCTTCAGTTAAGGTCTGGGCGACCGTGAGTGGAACTCTGTTACCCACTCTGAACACGCTGTTCTCAGTGTTCATGACAGCTGCAGCTGGCTGCGGAACTAAGTTACCCGCCTGTGGACCTAAGTTACCCACTTGGCCGGCGCCTCTTCTGGGAGCGGCCACCATCAAAACATCCTCGGAGTCGTCATATACGTCGACGACTCCCAAGCATCTGCCGGATGCTTTGGTACCCTGGCAGCCCTCGCGGGCGCCCCGGGTCCTGACAGAGGTGGGAACATGACTCACCAATGCTCTGTCGGACTGCGCAGGGCGGCTGGCACCGATTGTCTTGCCTCGCCAGTCGATCCAAAGTATTTTTGCTGAAGTAGAAGCTTGTTGAGATGTTTGAGACTCATAATGAACTCGCGTACTGCTTGAGCATCCTGGGTCTTGTATCCAGTCATACGTTTAGCTGGAAAGCTGAGAGCTTTATCAGGATTTTCGTACGGTGCTGGAGGTTCTTGAAGCAAGTCTGATACATATCCTTCTCCAAAAGCCCTGGAAGGGATACACAATCGGTAAACATGTCGAGGTCAAAGCGTTTAAATAGTTCGCGTTGGGCCTGGATAGCCTTTATGAATGGGACTACGTCGAGGTTATTGTACAAAATGAGTAGGTCCTTGATCGACTTCATCTCATAGTGTTCCCAGACGCTTGTAGTCCCCATCGCTGATGCTTGTACCTCGAAGTTTACTATCGAACACTGATTTTGGTGGGATCTCAGTTTCATGGAGTACATCGAATGAAGTAATGTACTCGTACGGAAATATACCCTTACCAAGCCCACAGACACATCGAACTTTGTCATCACATTTACAGTTCCCAAGATATGTACTGAGGTACTTGCTATAGCTGGTTCCAGCAGGAACGTAGGTGCTAATGTCAAGCATTTTCATATTCGAAGTCGCGATGCACATGTAAGATAGGTTCTTGATGACTGATTTGATATTGTCTGTTCGAATCACGGCAAACAAGTCGCTCTTGATAAGGTTAATATCATATCTACCAGAATTAAAAACCAAGAACTGGTACCTGATCGATGGTCTACTTTAGCTTTAGATAGTCGAAACGCTTCTTTCCGAAGCCGGTCTTGCTATGGAAATCGAAGAAGCTCGCAAATCTCCTACCTTAATCCATTTATCGATATCACCAGTGTTGTACTTGATACCAGGTTGAACTCCCGGGTTCTCAATACCAGCTAAAACATGGGCATTAATTATCTTGCGAAGCAACGTCTCATATTTGGAGACGTTGTATCGCTGAGTCTTGTCGCCTATATATTCAATGTACTCAAACATTCCTTTTAGCAAAGCATTTGGATTGTCATTGACGAAACAATGCACTTCCTCGGTTAAGCTATCGGTTACCGATACGGATACAGGGATATGCTCGCTTGTAAAGACAGTATTTTTCTCGTGCTTGACTCCAGTAGGCTTAAGAATGGCCTCAAAGTCATAGACGATGAAGTGATCCACGTACTGCTCAACATTCCTGATATAATACTTCGTAAGCATTGAACCAATGGTATTCGGAGCCGGTCGATAAATCGTTGGTTGAGCTGGGAACGACTCATTATTGACAAGCTCGCATTTATTTTTGGTATGATTTTTAAGCCTTTCTGAGCTGGCGAAACCATATCACATTTTCCACATTGGTATTTACGCTGAAGTATATTTAAGTTTTTGATGTAGAGAGCATGATTCTCGTGTGAGAGAATGTTAATCGAATCGTACGCTTTGTCGGAAAGCCGAATGCAATCAACTTTTCAATAATCAATATCCATTGTGAAGACGTTGATACTAAGCTGGAAACATTCCTCGAGTTCATCGAACTGGAGAATATCAATAGGCTTGAACGTTCGGTAAAACCCTAGGGTATAGTTAATACCATTGAAAGAGCAATACTGCTTGAAAGCATGATGTACCAAAGCCTGAATTCTCCGTGGCGGAACGGGAGGTTACATCCAGCGCACAGAGACACAAAAAGGTCTTTTTTGGTTCGTCCCGCTTGTGGAAGGCGATACAATGGAAGACGCATTTGTTGTTTATCTTTGGGAAGTTGATGGCACGGATAACTTTAGAGATTATTGCTTCGCTATCACCTAATGCATGCTCTCGATGATACAGAAAAATCTTAAACCCGGTGATAGCCTTAACCATGTGACCAAATTTGGGGTAATTAAGTTTATCAGCCAGTTCCATGGACCGAATCTCCAAAATTACCTTACGAACATCACTTCTGCTGTCAATAGCAACAGGTGTGTTGAACACAGGGGTATTACTGAGATTTGGGTGGAAGTATCTTGTATCAGAATCATCTGTTTTGCTAACAAGAACATAGCCGAGTTCAATGTTGACTTTGTAAGCACTTGTCTGACTCTCAAGAACGTTTTCAAGCTTGTCATAGAACTCACTACGGTGGAATCCTTCGTATAGGTGCGATTCCATGTGTTGCCCTTGTAAAAGCGATAGTGAGGGTCAGTCTTATAGTCTGAGGATAAGTTCTTCTCCAGTCGCTTGAGACTGACCTTGTACTGCTTCGCTACAAGCCCTAAATTTTTAGGGCGCGATAAGTTGCTCACATACACCATCTTACCGGTCCTACCGCGAACCTTAACTCGGTAGCTGCTTCTCCATTTAATCGCTCGGATATTTAATCTTTTTAGACCTTCAAGCTCGTATGCAAACATAGCCGTTGTATATATCGTTCGCTATATTTTTCTTCGTGAAATGACTATATATTTTAGAGATTTTGTATCAGGATTGACTTTATATCGTAGCCATCGACAAAGTTTTTTTAAATTAATTAATTGCCATACCCTTCTAACGAGTTCATTCGTATGAATGCTATTGGGGTAGGGTTTTCAAGTGCTTCTTCGTGTGTCCATCCCATTGGCTATATTGGGCTTGACTTTTTATCTTCGAGAAAAAATCAATTAATTAGGTAAGTTCGGTTTCAGTGCTAATTTCGTTGTCGCTTTGATTATGTTCGATTTTGGGCTTCCGCTTGCAAGCACGAATGTGCTCTCTGTTCCTATCGTCGTCGCTCTTTTGATAGGACAATCGTGCTTCGCGTGTGCGCTGGTAGTAGCGCTTTTGCGCTGCCTTGATGCGCTCCAGTATTGCTAAGGTGAGTACGCCATGCTTGTATATTACTAATTTATATTTATCAGATCAAATAGCAAAGAAAAATTAAGAGTTGCACGACTCAGTAACATCATTCATTACTACTTTTTTTTCTCCTCATGCTACGTGATCCTTGTTGTGGTTGGGTTTGTCGGTGAGCTTCATCAGCGGGAAGTAGCGAAGATAGTATCCCGTACCCGGGAATGCAGGGGTCGTTCCAGCAGCGTGCACCAGATGCGAAGAATGTAAAGTCCGTGTTAAAGCACACGGGGTCATACAGTATCAAGTGGGAACTGTTCAAGCGCCGACGGCGAGGTACTGTTGGTGCAGAGGGGATCGTGAAGACCTTGAGGAGGGAGTTTGCACTTGCGACGCCAGCTTCAAGGACGGATGACACGAACTATATACTGTCTTGAGTATCGAGTCAACCGGGTGTCACGTTGGGTTGGAAGTCATGTCCAGGAATACAGGTGAGCGTAGGAGAAGGAGTGTCATCCTCATGAGCGCGATCGACCCTTTCCCCATTTTAGCCCGGCGCATTAGTTTCTCAGTCGTATATTTCCCACCTACTACAAAGAACAAGGAACCAAGTGTACTTTTCACTGCTTACTGCTCGTTACCGTTCTACAGCTACATCCCGCGCCTCGCTCGCCCCACGCAAGGCCCCGCTCTACAAACAGCCGCGGGCTGCCCGACCCTGGTTAGTAGCGCGGTCGGAGGCGCCGTACGAAGGGGAGGTGTGCGACAATAGCTCGGTCAAATCTTGTCGCTGAAGTCCAGCGGTAGAAGCCTGCTCGACCAATTCTTGTTGCGGAACCTCGGCTGAATGATAGGCCATTGTTCGCTGTTGAGCTTGTAACGGTGTATCGTTCGTCGCTTCATCGATCATGTCGTCAAGCTTTGCTTTCCAATATTGCGATAATGACAGAATTACCCCCACCGCAATGTCAGCACCAATCATCCGGCACACGATAAGCGATCGGCCAGGAGCTATTAGATATCCTTTTCGTCTGTTGGGTTTTCTCCAAAGGCCAAAACAATGATTGTAATGATCGCCAAAATGACAGATATGAAGCATTGTACGTTGGTGATCCATCGTCTGTACCCCGCTCTGAAGAGAAATTAGCAACAGCATCTCCAAATAGGGTGAGAATACGTACGCTTATATTTCAGCGCTCTGAAACCGGTTTCGCCAATGCCAACGCGAACATGACTTTGTACCACCACCAGCACACTCACAGGGCCTCTCCCTTCTGCTTCTTCTGCTTCATCCACTCCGCCAACATCCCTATCCGACAACCCCACACGCCGAAGCCTCGCTCGCGCCGCTCCCAGCAGCTTCAAATCACTCGTGTCACTCACACCTTCCATCACGTATTTCTCCGTCAGCCACGCCCCGGCGCCTTTCTCTGACTTCGCCAGGAAGAGCTGCAGGTTCTTCGCAGCGACATTCCTTAGAGTTGGGTCATCCAAGTCCTTCTCCTTGATCTTCTCCTTCAATGCTGACACAGACGCGGCCTCCACCGAGAAAGCTCTCCCCGCCACACCAACAATCGCACGGGTAGCAAGTAAATCCGCATGCCTGACCTAGAAGCAAAACCCTTGTTGTTTGCCAGCCTAACAGACGTAAATGTAGTCCTAACATGAAAATCACTAGCCGTCTTCAAAACTTGATTAAAACCTTGACGTTCAAGCAACAAGTCAACCAATCGGCTTACAATAGGTTGAGATTCGATGATAAAAAATCTTTTGATGAAAATTTTAGCAATTACCCACCTCTAATATAGTTTTCAATATCGTTTAGAGGACCCATTAGAGTCTCTGAAAGCCGAGTATGACGAGCTGAAAGGCGAGCTTAAATTAGGTAACGATAATCCTTCGATCACTAACCAGCTCAAATCCCTATCGGTGGACATGCAATCCAAAGGTTGGAAAAAAATATATGTTTTTACATTTTCGTTTTCAAGATCAGTAATATACATTGCAATACAGGACTAATCAATAATATGGTATTTGGACCAAGTATCGCAATAAATACATTAGCCCCACTTCGATGTATACCTAAATGTTGTATGCCATTAAGTATTGCAGAGTATTTTACATATTTATTAAGTATTGGAAGGAAGAAGAAGCAATAATAAGTTATTCCATACAAAAAAATAGTTTTTATGATATATTTTTTTCCAACCTCTGCTCATTGATGATAAAGCGTTTATTGTGCTTTGCAGATGGAATGTCCATCCGTTTTATAGCCTAGATCGAGCATGGTCGGAGCATAAAACCACGCGTAAAAATGAGATGGGAAGAGGCAGGCATCCTTTTATCAGCCAGTCTACCGTCTTACCCCGCATCAACCGCCTAGGCCTTCAATTCGATTTGTTTTGCTGGGTCGACGTGCATGGTACCCTCGATTTGAAGACATGCACAAATAGAACGTACACCTAACAGCACCAGTAGCAGATGCTACTACAACACCCCTAACATGGTGGCTTTCAATTGTCCTCCATCCATTCGATTGTGTTGTCCATTGCTTCTCGACGCTGCAGCAGTATACTGTTTGTTTGACATTTTCAAATTACCCTCCTAGACTATAATGGTCACACCGAAGAAACGCAACAGCTACAGTCTAAAATTCAAGCTGGACGTCGCCTTAGAATACAAGGAAAACGTCAAGGGACGCGGCTATCATGCGTTGGCAAAGAAGCACAAACTTTCGACGTCAATGGTCCGTGAGTGGGTCAAAGCGATTCACGACTTAAAGACTGCATCACGAGACCGTCAAAGTGCGACACGAACGCTTCGTCGACTACCAGGAGCAGGACGTAAAGCCCATCGCCTTGTCCTCGAGGAGGAACTACACAACTGGGTCACAGAGAGAAACAAAAAAGGCCTCCGCGTGAAGGATAAATACATACAACTACAGGCACTCAATATCCACCGGCGGTTGCAGCTAGAAACAACACATTCAAGTGAGGAACTGTTCCACGCCTCTTCTGGTTGGCTTAGCAGGTTCAAAGATAGATTCAACTTCGTTTCTCGGAGCCATACTACCACGAGAACGCTACCGGCCGACGCAAAAGACATTAGTACACAGTTCATCCAGAAATCACAGCAACTAATTGAGCAGCACAATATCAAACCATGTAACGTGCTCAACATGGATCAGGTACCTCAATACTTCGAAATTGAAACAAAGAGAACCATTACGACGAGAGGCAGCAGAGAAGTGATACTTCGCAAGGGCGGTAGCAGCCACAAGCGTTTCACAGCTACCTTTACGATTACGGGGGCTGGAAAGATTTTAAAACCTCACGTTCTGTTTTCTAAGTTGAAGAAGAAACCTCGAGTTGCCGACGGTGTTTTAGTGGACGTGAACTCCACCGGTATGTGGAACGACGACATCTTATTGCAGCATGCCAACGACGTTATCTGTAGCAGAAAACAAACGAAGGTTTTTAAGGAGCCTGTCCTGTACGTGATTGACTCCTACGCTTGCCATGTCAAGCTATTCGATGAACAGCGTCTAGCGCGCCACAATATATATGTGTTGCTGGTGCCGCCCAATCTGACCAACATGTTGCAACCTCTCGATGTTTCTATTAATAGAAGTTTTCAGACCTTTTATTCCTAGAAATACGACACATACATTAGGAGTGCTCTCGAGGATACCAGTCTCCAGACTAAAGCAGGTAATCCTAAAGTTCCCAGCTACAGCTCTGTTTCTCAATGGATTCTCGACTGGATAGAAACTAAGACAACAGCAGACATCCAACAGGCGTTCCAGCTGTGTGGCCTCGTATGGCGATCTGAATTCTCGATGCGTGAGCTTCACCCTCCGTTGCGAGAACTTTTAACTTCCTCTATGGACCTTCACGATTGGCATGTTCGCTACCAACACCTACTGGACGAAATCGACGACAGAGAGGAGCTCATTATCCAGCAACCATCTTGGTATCTTCCTGAAGATATTCGATCAAGTTTGTTTCTATGCCTTCGTCACAGTTTAGCGAGCTGGATTCCTGACTACGTTACTGTCTTAACAGAGTACATGATGAAATTGGAGGAGCTGGACGGGCTGTTTGATGATGGCTACATTACTGACGTCCAAAATGGTGATATCGACGGAGGAGAACTTGAACTTTTCGCTGCGTCTCACTTCCATTGCTGCAATATTGAAGTGAAAACACTCGACGAAGACTGCAAGGTAGTTTCCACGTATACATACGATGTTTCAGGAGCAACTCAAACGGTTTGTCTCGCTCGACTGGGGCCTTACTATACATTGAGGGTCGATGGAATGCACGTATAATAGGTATTGACAATGTTCACTTCAATTTCTTCCGAGTTTTCATATACTACTGCAATTGAACGCCTAGGTGTTCTAATGGAATAGAACGCTCAGTGTGCCTACTATTTTATTTGAAGGCCTACATGTAGGCGGTTGATGCGGGGTAAGACGGTAGCTTGATCGATTTGTACTTTTTATAGACCTCGATTTAATAAAACGAGCTCTATTTATTATAAATCGGGCATCAGAAGGACAAAAGCAAATTCGGCAGAAAAACAAATTTGACGTTTTTCCTCAGCTACATAATCAAGGTATTTGATATTACAGGATGCGTGACGAGGCGTCAAATCGTCACTCGATTGGCGTCTGCTTCAGCCAATGGAGCGAGGTGGCGTTTCGAGAACTCATGCAAAATGTGTGCGTCGCTGACACATTCGATCTTCCACCTCGCAAAGCAGAGGTAAAAGCTAATCAAGGAGAATGTTGGCTCGGTATGCTCCCTTTCGGCACTGAATACGGCTCATCTGTGCTGAAGTCTATCTAACCTTTCATCAGTCGTGTTGCTCAGGCAGCTCTTCGCCAAGACCCAGCGGCGTTACGACTTGCTCGCCACAGCGCTCTCAACCAGGCCGCGCAGCAACAGCAACGTGGGTATGTGCTGGACCCTAAACGCGGAAACGGTGGCGGTGGAGACTTGGCACTCACCCGGAATAAGTATCAGTCTGTCCTCAAGGAGGAATTTCGGCTTGAGTTGGGCGGCTCGCTGCCCGAGATTACAATCGATTGGGAACAGTGGGGTGACTGCTCGTTGCCAGGTGACCGCACCATCCTAGTGCTGCCGTCTTTCTCGCACTCGAGCCATGCCGCCTCCAACCGTGACGATCCACGTCCTGGCTGGTGGGAGAACATGATGGGCCCCGGTAAAGCCATCAATACTTCCTACTTCCGCGTCATCTGCCCGTCTGTACTTGGCAGTCCGTTTGGTGCGACGTCGCCACTGACAACTAACCCACTCACGGGCGAGAAGTACAAAGCATCATTCCCGCAACTTACGCCCGCCGACATGGCGCGTTGCCACGCCAAGATCTTGGACGATCTAGGCATCGACAGCGTCCACACGGTCATTGGCGCCAGTATGGGCGGTATCCAGGCACTCGAGTTCGCGGCCCAGTTCCCGGATCGCTTGGACCGGCTTGTCGGTCTTGCCTGCACGCACCAGACCACTCCGGGTACGGTCGCCTTCCGTCGTGTGCAGCGTCGTGTGATCCTTGCCGATCCGGAGTACAAGGACGGAAACTATACACCTGGAGTGCCTCTTGAAGGAATGAAGGTAGCGCGTGAGCTGGGCATGACATGCTATCGCTCGCGCGAGGAATTTGACGCCCGTTTTGACTGGAATCCAACCGGCCGGATGCACTTCAAGACAGCGACGTTTGAGGTCGAGAGCTACATGGATTACCAGGCCAACAAGTTCGCTCGATTGTACGATCCCAACTGCTACCTGCTGCTGTCAAAGGCCATGGATCTGGCCAACCTGGGTCGCAATGCGCTCAATCTCGCCGAGGGCACTAGCCGCATCTCGTGCGACACTCTGATCATCGGTATTAAGCAGGACCTTTTGATCCCGATCCAGGAACAGCGCAATCTGGTGAACATCTTGCAGTCGTATGGCCACAGTGCTCAGTTAATGGAGGTGGATTCCAAGTTCGGCCACGACGCCATGTTCAACGGCCAAATGCAGCGCGACGTCTTCTCTCCACTGGTACGCGAGTACGTTGAAGAACAGCTCGCCAACATCCTGCCGCACGAGCAACACCGCTACAGCAGTCTGTAATTGTTATTCGTGCGCTGAGTAAATGCAATAAACGTCCATGTATTTCATTTTTAGTGAAGCGCTAGATATTGACTTCTTATTGACAAGTTGTCAACAGTAAAAAAGTACAATGAACGTAAATACTGAACGATGTTGAAGTGGTGTATTGCAAGTACATATACTGGTAAGCCAAGCGAACACGTACTCCGCTTATGTCTCTAGCACGTGCTGCAAGTGTGCAAATTGGATCAAACTTTGATACGCTTTCGTCTTGCCGGCCCGAAAAATTCTGTTCATTTTTTCGATCTCTGTTGGCCAACTCCTCAAATTATGCCCCATCCTGCTATAAAGCCCCTGGGGCATTAAATGGAGTACCCCTGGGGCACTGTTATTCAACCACGAGTGATGCAGTCTCATCATCAAGTGAACAAAATTCACCGTCGGTGTGCAGTCCACATATTGGCGGTTTCTCCGTTACGGAGCCGCACCATCATTAGTGGAGACTTATAGCTCCACTACCAAACCTTGCGGATGCCGCAGCGATGCCTCTCTACGCAGCGGTCTCGCCGACGTTTGCCACGCAGGAGGGATCGCTGGACGAGCTGGTGAACTCGACGTTCTATGCTGAGTCCATGATCACAGGCACTGGAACGGGCGTCACCAAGCACGCGACGACCCTCAGCCGCTTCGAAAAGGTCTTCGTCCTCATGGTAGACCCCAATTCTTCGCGCGGAGCGTCGCTCTACAGTTTCTTCTTTGCATATGCAGCCTTCACCAGTTGCTTCATCCTATTCCTACAAACGCTGGACGGTCCGAACCACCATAGATCTGAGCCTGAGTACCCGAAACTTCCCAACGAGAGCGGCTACTATGACGCAGATCTGGTCTTTACCATCATTTTCACCCCGGAACTACTCGTTCGACTCGTCATTTGGCCATCTTTGTGGCGCGAACATGAATACCTCACCGAGCGACGTCTGAAGCCATTTCTGCGCGACTTTTTCAACTGGTTCGATGTCGCTGCCATCGTCCCATTCTACATCGACCTCATCTTCGGTAAGGAGAAGAGCTTCGTCATCATGCGACTATGCCGACTGCTTCGTATCTTCAAATTGGCACACAATCACTCCGGAACATAAATTCTGCTGCGAGCTATCCGCGCCAGTGTCGCCCCCATTTCCGTGGCTCTGATTTTCTTCACAGAAATTGTGCTCTTCTTCTCTGTTGTCATGTACATGGTGGATCCGAGTTACGACCGCAATAAACCAGGTTTCTCGGATCTACTAACCACGGGCTACTTTGTAGTGGTCACTGTGGCCACCATCGGATACGGAGACATCACCTCGACGAAAGGCAACGTGGCAAGCCGCTGCTTCGCTGTCATGACTATCTTGTCCGGTACGCTCTTCTTGTCCATGCCTCTCGCTATTATCGGAACAGAGCTCGATCGCGCTTGGAAGCAGCATGCAGAGAGAGTCAAGAAGTTCCAGCAACTTCAAGCAGGGTGCCTGTGGCGAGGGACTATAATGTCGTGGCTGCTTTCGCTGACGAGACGATAGCTGTCTGCAGGGAACCCGAAAAAATAATATGCATAAAAATGAATCCTAATTTTTTAATTTAATTATTAATTCTTACCCCTCAATTCATTTTTGAATTTATTACAATTCATTCATAAATTGCCAAGGTACAGGCCAACAAAGTCCACAGGGTCGCTTGCTACCAGCCATTTACAATACAGGCTGCCGGCCACATCCAAACCTACAAAACATCCATTCAGAATTCAATCTACAGTCTTCTGGACACCCCTCTACCGCTACAGTGCCCTCTCTGCCCATCATGGTCCTAACGAGCAGCCAAATTTGCTCAATGCTCTTCACTGAGGTCGGTGACGGCTTCTACAACTGTACGACCTGCGGCAAGCAGTACAAGAAGTGCAACGGCTACACGAATCTACTGAACCACCTACGACGCAACCACGAGGACTATGAGCAAGAAGCCCAAGAAGCTGCGCGCCGCCAGAATTCCCTAAACCTTCGCCTAGTCAGCCAACGTACGCGGGATCTGCACCGTTGGCTCGAATGGGTGATTTGTGAGCGCCTCCCGTTTGCATTTGTGGAGCGAAGACTCACCCGGCTGAATGTGGCACTTTCTACCGTGTCAGAGGACACGCTACTCCGCTATATAGTATTGCTGTTCGAGGTAGTTGAGGGCCGTGTAGCCAGTGAGCTACCCGAATCATTTGGTCTCGTATTGGACGGCTGGACAAGCAGCAGCCGTCACTACGTTGCAATCTTTGCGGTATTTGACAGTGCCACCGATAATACCGGTAAAACCGGTAGCAGCGCGGCCAGTGAGTACTACGAGGACTTAGAGTGCTTATCTCATCGCTTCGTGCTGCTAGCTTTCTCGCCCGTAGAGACGGAGGAAGATCTTAGCGCACAGAGCCAGTACGACCTAATCGCTGATACGCTGTCGCGATACAACAAGCCCTGGAGCGCAGTGAAGTTCATGGTCGGCGATAACTGCTCCGTTAACCAGTACATTGGCCGGAAGGAGGGTGCTATACCGCTAATCGGATGCGCTAGTCACCGCTTTAATTTAGCGGTCAAGGACTTCCTCAAGAACGAAGACGAGTTGATAACCAAGGTCCATACCTTGCTGTCCAAGTTGCGTACGATCAAAGGTAGAGCCATTCTTCGCCGCGTCTCCCATCTGTCACCTCTGCTGAGGAATGACACCAGATGGTCGAGCACGTACGAGATGGTAGAGCGCTACGCCAAACTCCAGCCGGCGATTGTTCAGCTGGGCCTCAATGTCCTCGTGGAGCATGATGTGCAACCTCTCCTACTACGGCGTGCGGAGCACGAGCGCGTCAAGGCGCTTCTTAAAGATTTAGCAGCTTTTGAGGCCGTAACCAAGGAGCTGCAGAAGTCTACGCTAACTTTGTCCGCTTCCCGACGTCTTTTTGACCAGGTTGTAAAGGAGTACCCAGCCCTGAAGCCTCGGCTGTCAACAACGGCATCTATAGTGAATAACCCCAATTTAGAGCAAGGTCTGGTCAAGTTACAGCGTGGGAAGGCGCTAAACGTTGCGGAAAAATTAGCCTGCGCTGAATTTAGGTCGCCTGATCTCGAACGGTCGTCTTCAAGAGTCGCCGAGGAGTGCTCTATTGTGAGAGCAGCGTTCAAGAAACGCAAGGTCGTGAAGCGCTTGCACTACGTTGACGTCGCGTACATCCCGCCAACGTCTAACGAGTGTGAGCGCTTCTTCTCTCTTGCTAAGCTGGTGCTGTCTGATCTACGGAAGCGAATGTCTCCAGCCAGGCTTGAGATGATACTGTTTCTGAACTACAATCGCGACTTGTGGGACCTGAGTACGGTGGACAAGGTACGCTCGAGTATGGGCCGGAATAATGCAAATAATTAAATTATTAATTTACTCAGCTCACATCGATGTATTAATCTTAGTATTGCATTTTCGGGTTCCCTGGCTGTCTGGTCCCTGAGCTGTTAGGCTGGCGATTGGCTGGTGTTTGGGCTGGTGTCGATGGCGTCATCTGGCCAGATCTGCTGGGGGCACGACCACCACTAGCATGCAGCTCCGACACAACGTTTAATCGCTCGTGGATGACATCAGGACTTTGAAGGTGATGGTCACGCTTGCGAGGGGCATGGGAAGACATTGGTTTGTGATTAGCACGTCGACGTTCGTCCATTTTTCTGATAGCGAATTGGAGACTGACGCACTATATAAATCACAAGATTTTTTCTCAGGGTTTTGTAAGGTACAACTTCAAGCGCTCCTGACGAAGTTTTGCTTAGTAAACAGAGTTTACAGTTTGTTTGCAAACTTTTCTCTGAGTTCAGGTTTTTAAAGTTTAAATTTTATGTTGAGCTGTTAGCGAGTTCAGAGTCTAAACTTTAGACCCCTAAACGCTAACAGCTTTAGCCAATTACATAAAATTTCCGACCTCCGACCGCAACATAAAATGTGGTTCTTCATTTGACGGTATCTCTATAAACAAATATACTACAGTACTGCACCCCGTTTTCGCGCCTTTGGACCTTTGGTAAACTTCCGGATGAAATGGCTCTGAATCCAAATGAACAATGATTTGTAAGCTAAGTGCACTACCCTCCATTGCCTACAGTTCCAGAATCCCAATTGTTTTCCGAAAAACTTATCAGTTGGATGCAAGATAGCGGCATCAGGATCGCGCGAAACATTCTTGACTCGACACGTAGCGTGCACTTCTAACACACAGCGTTTATATGTGTCGAACGCCTTCTTTATTCTTGCCTCAGCAAACTCTGCTCATGGCTCTTCAGATTCCGAAACAAACAACTCCGCTCAAACTGCCCCGATTGTACTCGGTCTGAAGCTTGAGGACATGCTCTCTAGAAGAGAGGAGATGGTACGATGACCGAGCTGCCGACAGGGCTTCAAGTTGTCTTTGTAGATCAGGATCCTCGCCCTCGGAGTCAATGTTGGCGTTTGTGGGGCTGGTTTGAAGCACGCGCCTTGAACCATGCTGCTGAGGTGATCTACGCCTCTCGTCAAATATCCCGTCGAATCCAGATGGAAAGGTTGGATCGGGATGTTCCTGCAGCATTCGCTCACTGTCATGAAGCGGAACTTGTACTATAGTTTCCGTAACGTCTCCCGCCATGACCTCGCAGCCATTTCGAATCCTTCTTCAACCGGTCAGTGCCGGTGATTCCATTACGCAGCGACGCATACTTCCGCGCGTGGTCATTTTTGCTGCGTTCTGCAAAACATCAGACAGCTTCGTGGGTAAGCATCGCTAACTGAGACCGCCGCAGGCGAGCGTAAATTGCAGAATGAGAATATCTTCAATCTAAAGAGGATGACGATAAGATTCAGAAACATTAACTTGTACATGTAAGACGCCGGCCGGTAATTCATCAGGTCTGAGGAATTATAAGCCTTGTTTTAGATTGTCTCAAAGTCTTGTCCACAATGCAGCTGAAATTATGACAGCGTCAAAAATATATTTGCCAGCGTAGCATCAAAGATGTTCGTTCCGATCTATCAAATATATAGTTTACCAGTCGTAAAATAACAAATAAGCATTCCAGCAATTCATCATGCCTGAAGAAATGTAAATATTTGTATCTGTACCGGAGTATTAACCATCGAGAAATTCAAATCAAACTAACGAAAGATTCAAATCGAATCTCAACGAAAAACATCAAAGTACTCCATAACACAGTCGGTTGTAAAGACGTGTAACGAGTCTGAATTAGTTCCCCTGCTCGCCGGGGTTTGGTCGACAGTGCCGATCCGCAAGTCCAAGTCCGCTGGCTGACGAGGACAATTCGAGTCACTCGCGCCGGTGAGTACCCAACTGGTAGCTACACCTATTTATTACGTCCGTTCAACTTAATACACTCTGCCTACAGCCACTACCAGTAGAACGTTTTGGTAGACTCTGCAAGTTCGTGTTCCGTCCGTCCAATCCGCACTCCACGTCCAGGAACTGCTAGTAGCTCGTCTCAGCAGACACCGTCCGCTTCGCACTCGTCCGTCCAGGTCGACGCTCTCCAACGTCGAAAGTTGTAGGATCTGCTAGCTCGGCTGCCAAATCCAAAGTGAGAGCGCCGAACCCGTCCGTCCTTCCGTCCGCCCAATAACTTTCCACTAAATCCTGTCGATCCGAGCTTCGGCAGCCGACGCCAGCCTCCGCACGGATCTTCAAGCCTACTTACCTCGCCTAACTACCACTCCGTCCGCCCATCTGCCAGTCAACCGGCCACCGTCTCCGTTGCGTGCCACGAGATGCCAGCTGCCCGGCCCCCGTTACACGACTTCCTCAACACTAGGGTCTTCCACGACCCTACCGTCGCGCAGCAGGTTGTCGTACACGGCTGCAGACACCCACTCACGTTCGTCATCGTTCGCCATCACCCGCCCAACTTGCTCGTCGCCGGCCTCCACTGCTAGACCAGGACTTCGTCCGTCACCCCCTCCGCTTCGACCAATTCGTCCACTTCCGTTCGTTCGACTCCGCCCGACTCGCCTGCCGTCCGGTCACGCTTTATCTCGCACCAGTCGTCCGCCACCATTCGCACCGTCGCTCCGCCCGTCTGGAACATCATTTTCGGATCCAGTGTCGCGTCCGACTCGGCCAACAACGCCTGCTCCAATCTGCCGATCGGAGTTAACTCCGCCCGGCGTTTCACGTCCCCCGCCATCCGCCTCACGTCGTTCAATGCCGTCATCTCCAATCCGCACCACACGCTTGAGTCCGTCCGTCCACTGATGCTCGTAGCCGACCGGTCGAAGCTCGTACTGGAGCTCGTACTGGCCTGCTCGATTGCGAACTCGTCGCCTTCGTGTCTCCACCAACTGGCCACCCGACTCGACGGCCGTCCATGTTCCTTTCGTTGTTTTGCTTCGTTTCGGCGATACTCCTCCAATCGTGGCCGCACCGCGACCTGCCGTCGTTGCACGTACAGCCGCTGTTGTCGTCGGGACATCGCGGCTGGCGCCTCCGTCTTCATCTGCCAGCTATTCGTTCAGATCTGCCGCCGCTTTCTCTAGGAAGGGTGCCGATTCGTAGTAACTAACGAGGAACGACACGTGTGCTATGATTACTTCTGGCGCGCCCGTCTTATCCTCCCGTTGCAGGACAAAGTTGTCGTATCCCGCCGACTCAATAATCCGCATGGGGCCCATCCATTGGTGCACGTACTTCGTCGCTTTCGGGCCCCGTGGCGGGTTATACACCCACACTCTATCACCAATCTCGAACGTCCTTCTCTGCCGAACTCTCCGATCGTAGTAGCGCGCCTGCCGTTCCTGTTCCTTATTCCGAGCCGCTTCAGCACACGCATGGCTTCGCTCCATCGCTTCCAGTAAGTTGCGATGATACGCCATTAACTCGCCTGCCTCCGTTACTTCCGTTCTCCGCAGCAACTCGTTAGGAGCTCGTAGACGTCTCCCCATCATTAACTCATTCGACGTCAACGCCACAGTAGAATGCTGCGCCGAATTATACGCGTACACCGCGAACTTCACCCAGAGATTCCAGTCGTTCTGCGCTTCACTGGCCATGAACGTCGATACGCAGTCTTTCCAAGAGCGATGGAATCGCTCAACCAAGCCGATCATCTGCGGTCGATACGGGACCGGGTTAATCTGGTACACCTGCAACAACTCCACCAACTGCTCGATCACCTTGCCTGCCAGTTCCGGCGCCCCGTCCGTCAACAATTCTCGGAACACCCCGAACTTAAGCACCACGTCCTCCATAAGAAAAGACGCTACACTCTCCGCTGTGTGCTGTGTCGTACACCTCGCTACTGCATATCGGGTGACGTACTCCACCGCGGCGATCACATGTCGTTCTCCACCGTCTGCCACCGGGAAGGGTCCTGCTACATCCAATGCCCACCGGTCAGCCACATCACCGGCCCGTATGGGTCTCAACGGCGGTATCACTTCGCGTGGGCGAGCCTTCCTGCTTCCGCATTCCTGACAACCACGGACCCACAGATTCACTTCCCGTAATAGCCCCGGCCACCAGTACAATCTCGCCACTCGTCCGTATGTGTGAGGGCCGCGTAAGTGTCCTGCCCACACGGATCCATGCATCGTCTTGAAGACTACCGCCCACAGCGCAGGAGGCAACACTACGCGTCTGCCGTGCGTCGTATGAATCGTCACCAACCCGTACGCCTTCTCCACCTTCATGCCACGATATTCACCGTTCTCCAATAACTGATGTACCAACTTGCTACGCCGCTGGGCCTTGCCTATTTCCGCATCCGTTATCTGCAACGTCGTGTCCTTTGGCACCGATTCCTCGCCTTCGGCCAACGGTGGCCGCACCTTCCTTGCTGCATCTGGATCGCCACCGCCACTACGAGTTCGTTGCCGCGCCGCTCCAGGCTTTCCGGCGTTGTTCTTTTGCGCCGTCGTCTTTCGTCGTTTTGACCGCGTTACTCCGTCACCGTCATCCGGGATTTTGGTTTTCTTTGGGCGTCGGGGTCTGCCGCTGCCGTTGGCCGTCTCCTCCTTCGCCTCCTGCATTGTTGCACTCTCGTTCGTTGTCTCCTGCGTGTGCCGTTCCAGTGCTTTCACCGCCCGCGTGACTTCCGTGCCTGGTGGCGTCGTCGTCACTGCTCCACCGGCTTCTCCCGTTCGTTGCGTCGTTTCTGCCGTCGCTGCTACAGCCGCTTCGAGCCGCCTCTTGGCCGCTCGTGTTAGAGGTCGATCCAACGGCTGTCGTTCTTCCGCTGAACTCGCGTCTATGCCGTCGTTCCGTGTTCCTTCCGTAGTCAGCTCCGCCGGCCTAATCGTCGTTAGTGCTGCCGTCTGGGTCGGTGGTGCTGCCACCGTTGCAGTCTCGTGTCGTTGTCCCGTCACCGCCTTTACCGCCGCTGGAGCCCGAGAGAGGGCATCCGCCACTACGTTCGTCGTGCCAGGTCGGTACACTATCTCGAACTCGTATTCTTGTAGAGTGAGCGACCATCTGTGCAGTCTACCCGCCAGATTCGGACGCGTCATCAGCCACTTCAGTGCAGAATGATTCGTGATGATCTCAAACACTCTCCCATACAAATAGGGCCGAAACAGCTTCACACTCCAAACCACCGCCAGGCACTCCAGTTCCGTAATAGAGTAATTCATCTCCGCACTGCTGTTGACCTTGCTGGCATAGGCAATAGGTTGCCAGCCTCGGCCCTGGTCTTGCATCAGACAAGCACCCAATCCAACCTTACTAGCGTCCGTCACCAGACGGAACGGACGTGCGAAGTCGGGATAGACGAGCAGAGGCTTGGTAGTCAGCGCCGCCTTCACCCGCTCGAACGCAAACTCCTGTTCTTCCGTCCTCTCCCAATCCTGGTCTTTCTTCAGCAGCCGTGTCATCGGGGCCATGATTGAGCCAAATGCCTCAATGAACTTCCGATAGTATCCCGCCAAGTGCACAAACCGCTTCACTTCCACCACGTCGCTGGGTCGGGGAAACTCTGCCATCGCCGTCACTAACCGTTGCACCGGCCGTACACCATCACTGCTGAGTTCGTGGCCGAGATACTCCATCTCTCGTGTAGCGAACACACATTTCTTTAGCTTCAGAGTTAGTCCCGCCGCCGAGAGTCGTTCTAGTACCGTTGCCAGCTCCACTACGTGTCGCTCGACACCACCACGAGTGGATACAACAATGTCGTCCAGATATACGAGGCACGTAAGCCACGTTAGTCCCCGCAAAACTCCATTCATCATACGTTGAAATGTTGACGGCGCGTTCATCAACCCAAATGGCATTCTCCTGAACCTGTACAAGCCCTGCTTCGTCGTGAAGGCCGTCTTGTCGCGATCCTCCGGCACCATACCAATTTGCCAGTACCCAGAACGTAAGTCCAGCGTCGTGAACAACCGTGCTCCGCCCAACGCCTCTAAAGTCTCATCAATACGTGGAAGAGGGTAAACATCCTTTTTGGTAATCTTATTAAGCGCCCGATAGTCGATACAGAAGCGCACTTCTCCATCTTTCTTCCGTACAAGCACCACCGGGAAGCCCCAAGCTCCATTCCCTTCCTCGATTACGCCAGCTTTCAGCATCTTCCGCACGTTCTCCTCGATTATCGCGTCCTCCAGCTGTGCGTGCCGCCGTCGCTTCATCATCATGGGCGACTCCTCGCCAGTGTCAATGTGGTGCTGGATGTCGAGTGCCGTAACTGGCGGGCAATCTCCTTGCTCTGCAGACACCTTACGGTAGGCGCGCAGTAGCTTTAAAATCAACATTCGAGACTCCGAGTTCTCTTCTCCAATGCGCACTTCATCCTCGTTGTCGAGCGGCGTGCCGGTGTCGCCCAGCGTCTGCAGCCACTCGTCTAACTTGTCTCGGTCAATCGCACCACTCATCGTCAACACCTCCATGTCCTTTTCCACGGGGATCCACTTGCCCAACTCTTTCTTGCCAGGCAGTTTCACTCTACCGCCTTGTCCATTGATCACCGGCACCAACACCTTGCCGTTCCGACTTCGTGTTAAAGTCGTCGCCATCATCACCGCTCCGCAAGCCACTGTAGGTACGAATAGACCTTCTTCGCCGTCGGGAGCTGCCACCGCAACTTCCACGACTACCACTGCACTGCGCCCGAGTCTGGTACGCGCCGCTAGTCTCACTGCAGCGACCCTCACGCTCCCGTCTTCTCCATCCGTCCGGAATGGTATCACTACACGCTCCTTCTTTTCGTCGTATCGCACTTCGTGCTTGTCGAAATCCAACACCGCTTTGTGCTGCTCAAAGAAGTCAAATCCAACCAGGAACTCGTCGGTGCAGCCATCTATGATGCATGCATCTACTGTAATGGACTGTCCGAAGGCGTTCCTCATGTGGAATGTCCACACGCCAATCACATCCAGCATAAACCCACCAATGCCTTCTACTACGTCCACTGGGGCCGGTCGCCGTACCCGCTCCCCACGCATCATCCAGTCGGTGCCAGCCACAGAGTATCGGGCACCACTGTCCCATTTCACCGCCAGCTGCTCGCCCTCGACGTCCATCAGCGCTGTCGGGAGCCCGTCGTCCGCTAGCACCCCGCCGTCAGTCTCGTCGCCCTTGTTCTCCACGCCAATCGTCCCTAGAGGCTTCTGCACCAGTCGTACTCTGGCACTTTGGCCGTCCCTGTCCTGTCGTCGTACGCCCTCTTGTTGCTGTTGCTTTCGTTCGAACACCACACGAACCTCGAGGCATTGCTGCTCGCGCCGTACCTGCCGTTCGGCATCCAACGCCGCTAGCGTCGCGTTTACGTCCACCTTGGCGTCCGCCTGGTTCGATTTCCGTTTAGCCGCCTCCACTCGCTTTCGCTTGGCTTCGGACTTCGCACGCCGCGCCGCCTTCCTCACTTGAACCACGTTCTCCGTAGCCATGGCCACGTCGTTACTGCTGGCCACCGCGTGCCCGTCGCTTTTCGCGTCTCCGCCTTCCTCACTTCGCGCTACCTAGTTGTTCTCCGGCCACTCTCCGCCCTCCTCACTTCGCACCACTTCGTCGTTCTTCGAGTGTGCTCCGCCTTCCTCAGTCTCCGGGTCCTCGCCGCCCACTACGTCGCCGCGCGCTTCGTTGCCGTCACCACCACCGCCACCTCGCGGGCCATCAACGTTATTGCTGCTGCCGTCGTTGCTCACAGATGCCGGCCTTACGTAGTGCCGCCTTGGTCGGCCGCACAGTCGCCACGTATCGTCGCGCACGGCCCTCATCTCGTCCTTCCAATTCTTCGTCCAATTGAGTGTGGGCCGCTTGCATCGCAACCACTCTACTCCCGTCTTGTGCCAGCACACTCTCTGCTGTTGTTACCATCGGCAGCTCGCGCAGAACGTCATCGCCGTGCGAGTAGAACTCCCCACACAGTTCATCCGCCTTCTACAATTCCGCCGCTAACTCTAGGTGCTGGCTGCATGTAATGTCTGTTACCGGTCAGTCGTCGTCTTCGTTCTCCTGCTCGCCACCGCCCTTCGTCTTCTTCCGCCACCGGACCGTTACCCACTCACTTACCGTCTCCGTCGGCTGCTCTACTCTTGGCGTTGCCCGCCGGGGAATTGTCGTTTTCTCCGGACGCAGTGATCCCCTCATTACGCCCGCTCTTCGTTTCCCGACTTCGTCGTCTTCTGCGCTGCGCGTGCCGCTAGAAATGCGTCATTCCTGGCCTTCGCGTCGGGGTCCGGACACTCTCTTGCAAAATGACCGTGTTCTCCACACGCGTAGCACCGCATCTCGGCGCTATCTGCCCGGCCAGCCCACGGTCTCTGGTCATTTCTGGCCGGCTCCGTCTTCACCGTCGTCTCTGCCGGCACCGTCCTACGTATCACCGCTCTCTGCTTCTTTCGCTGCGGCAGAGGCTCCGGCACTTCTTCCTCCGAGTCTTCGCTGGATCCCTCCACCGGTAGCGTCACTCGCACCTTCGCCTTCTTATCACCACTGCGTTTACCTCCCTGCCGTTCGCCCCGCGTTACTCGTGTCGAGTGCTTCCTTGCTGGTTCCCAATAACGTCCATTCCAGAACCTGCCCTCAGGGACGTCCCACGTACCGGTGAACTTATTGTAGACGCCCTGAGGGTTAGTGAAGTACGCGATCTCCGCGCCTTCCGTGCCCGTCTCCGCTGCTACTCCGTCTGCCATGCCCGCTGCACCCGTACCGACGCCCGGGATGATCGCGACTCGTCCCGTCGTACCGTCCATAGGCACCGCGAACGCGTTCGGGGCGGTCGCCCACGGTTGCCCGATATTCACCATGCCGCGCGCCACGTTGTCGATTGGGTCGTCAATAGCTGTGGCCTTGTCCACAGCTTGCTCCAGTGTCGTCGGCGCCGGCGCGTGTTTCACCAGCATCCTCGTCGTCTTGTCCAGGTTGCGGTAGAATTGCGCCAGCAAGGTGTGCTCACTGACGTGGTTCTGTCCCGTGACTGCCCGGCCGCGACGTCGGCAAACGTTTCTCCCGGCCACATCATACGCTGGTTTTACCCTCCATTCGGCCATTGCCTGATCCGGCCGCTCGCCGTACCTCCGCATGAGTGCCGCCTTTAGATGCGTCCAGGTTTTTTCGTCGTCTTGAAGTTCTTGGTTCACTTGAACCCACCAGCTCGCCGCGTTGTCTTGTAACTTGTTTCCCACAATGAAGTATAGCTCTCTATCCGTCCAGTCCCCACGTCCAGAGATCCTCGCCCCTTCAATCGCTAGGTCCACTTTTGCGATCCACGTCGAGACAGAGATGTTTGGTGACGGCTTGTACACCATCAACTCCAAGTCCTTCGCGTTCTTGCGATGGTGTCGTCCACGGCGCGACCGCCTTCCGCGTCGGCTTCCTCGGCGTCTATCCCGCCGTCCTCGTCGTCCACCCTGGCCTGCCTCGGCATCGTCACTGCTGCTGTCGTAGCTGTCGTCACCACTGTTACTACCGCTGTCGTCGCTGCTATTACTCCCATCGCTTCCATCCGGGGTGGGTGCCCGTCGAGATGCTCGTGCTGCCGCCGTTTTCGTCCTGGATCTCGCTGCTTTTGCTGACGTCGCTCTTGAGGATCGCTGCGAATCAATGTGCTGCGGCACGATCATCGTATCGACGGACCGTAGCGTGTTGGTTGGTCCGCTCGCTGGCATGGACACTCGTCGCGGCGCCGCCTGAGCGCTCTCCATGCCGGCTACCCGTGTCTCCAGTCGCGTCACCGTCGTGATCATCCTGTTCAGCGTGGCCATGAGTGCTGCGTCCCTGTCGCCATCACTCGCTGCCTCTGTGGCAGGTGCCTGTTGCGGTGCATCTCCCGCTTCTGTCGTGGCGTCCGTCGTCCTTCCTGTAGTCGTCCAAGCTTCCGGTGCCGTCCGGGTCGTGTCCGTGCGTGCCGTGCTCGGCGTGCGCCCTGACCGCGTGGTCATACCGCCGGTCACCACCGTCCGTCGCGTTTTTACCATTGGATCCAGTAACCTTGTAATCGCTCCTAATTGTAACCTTTTGTAACTCTTGTACCCTTTCCAGCTTCTTGATCACGTAAGGTTATCCTACCCGTAACACCTGCTGCTCGTACGTCTCGTCGCTCACGTATGCGTACTTGTGCTTGTAGTTGTCGTTCGTGTTCTTGACTTCAGCCCCGTGTATGAACCACCATGTAACGAGTCTGAATTAGTTCCCCTGCTCGCCGGGGTTTGGTCGACAGTGCCGATCCGCAAGTCCAAGTCCGCTGGCTGACGAGGACAATTCGAGTCACTCGCGCCGGTGAGTACCCAACTGGTAGCTACACCTATTTATTACGTCCGTTCAACTTAATACACTCTGCCTACAGCCACTACCAGTAGAACGTTTTGGTAGACTCTGCAAGTTCGTGTTCCGTCCGTCCAATCCGCACTCCACGTCCAGGAACTGCTAGTAGCTCGTCTCAGCAGACACCGTCCGCTTCGCACTCGTCCGTCCAGGTCGACGCTCTCCAACGTCGAAAGTTGTAGGATCTGCTAGCTCGGCTGCCAAATCCAAAGTGAGAGCGCCGAACCCGTCCGTCCTTCCGTCCGCCCAATAACTTTCCACTAAATCCTGTCGATCCGAGCTTCGGCAGCCGACGCCAGCCTCCGCACGGATCTTCAAGCCTACTTACCTCGCCTTACTACCACTCCGTCCGCCCATCTGCCAGTCAACCGGCCACCGTCTCCGTTGCGTGCCACGAGATGCCAGCTGCCCGGCCCCCGTTACAGACGTATTGCCATTGAAACCAATCATACAATCAAAATTGCCATCGAGAAGCGAGCAGAAGGGAGTTTCACATTTGAAGACCATTGACAAGCGATAAGTGATGAATCAGCATGTCGCAAATTAAAAAAGTGATATGCGTCTGCTGGACATTACTCAATACTTAAAGTACTGCTATGAAACTTCGAACGAATTATCCGCCCCAACAAAAAAACAGAAATTAACTTAGCAAGTCGGTCTTCACGCACCATGGAGTTGCACAGAACGAACAAACGAAATACCGTAATCCAAGATAAATCACACTCCTCAATTGCTACACCAAAGATCTCGTCATTATACACGATCTCTACCCCATTTAGAACTTGAATTACAAAGCAATGCGTCAGTCGAAGCGAGCTGTAGCTTGCACTTGTATAAACGCCTTCATCAAGTATGTTTTCCGTTCACTCCTTTAAAACAAATTTATACAAACAATGCGTGCTAATCTGCTTGAGGCTCTTTGCATTCGCAAACTTTACGTAGCATCCCAGTTTGCCATTAGTCACACCATTGGACGAAAGCGGTTTGCCTCTTGCTTTACACTCTTCCATAAATTGACCCACCATCAACGTCGAGTGCCCCTCCTGCAATACCAATCATTTCTGTAGCAATGTCAGTAGCAAGAAAGCACACGATCCGTCTGGTGAAGCACCAATGTGATGAACGTGACCGTTTCTCTTGCAAAATAAATAAAAGTTATCGATATTTGATACTTTCCACGCGTCCACTACATCGCCCGCCTGATTAAACCCATCTTCACGCAAAGCATACCCAAAATCCCAGGTGTCATCCCAACGAAACCCCGACAATATAACGCACCATTGTACCCGATAGAAAAAGCAGAATACTCCTTTAGTCGATCTATGATCGCAAAAACGAGTCCAGACTTCGAAGTAGTTCGTACTTACTCTTGTAGGACGGTGCAAACAGGTTGTTGAGAGACCTCAAAGCCCTTCTTACTAGTACGATGCTTGAATTCAGACGCACGTGAGCGTTGTAGCCAATTCACCGTTGACACAGTTTTAATTAGCACGTCACAGAGTGTTTGCACCTTCTTGTTGACGTGGCTAACCCGCTGCCCCTTCCGCGCTCCCTTCGTCCCGCATCAGTCGAGCCCGGGAAACGGCGGATACAGTAAATCATTGTAATGGTCGCTCGCTACCTGGGTGCTGTTTTGTGAAAATGGTGAATGATTAGAAAAAAAATTACCCGATGCATTAGTTAAGTTTAATGACTAGTGAAAGATGTCTCAAACAGGTATTGCAGATTTGGCTTCGTTTTCCTGTGTAGGTTGACGCTGGTTGAATACATCGATGGCATTTCCCTCGGTGTTACGCACAGGCAGCATGGCAGCACACTTCTCCAACAGTTTTGATGGGAGTAAGTACAACGCTTTTCATTCAGCACAGGCGCACTCTTCCGGGTGTACTCGGGTTTTCTGGATGGCAGTATTCTTGTTAAATGGGCACAACGCGACTTATAGCGTCTTGGTGTCGTCTTATCTTGCTGAAGACTGTGCGCAAGCTGTAACTATATCACCTCTCCAAGATGTCGCCGGTGGGCTTCCGACTCATTGAACAGCGCTCTTCTTGTCGTCTGCCTCTCACTCCATTCTGGTTAAACGAGACCTGCCAGACTTCGCGTCCTTGGGGTTCAGACGGACACGCAATCCAGCAAGGCTTTTTTCCTCCTCGTATTCATCAGGACTGAGTCCAAGCACGAGCTGTTCCAATTCACACATGCTCTTATTTCGATTTCGTCTGGTCATCACTGGAGAGGTAATTGCCTTGGTTTCTGTCACTTCTCTTCTGTCGGGAGTCTTTATTTATTTAACCTTTAGACGTTTGCGCTGCCTGATGCTCCTCCAATGTTGAGCGACGAAGTCCAACAGCTCACTGTATTCGTCGTCGTCCTCGATATCGGCGATCTCGGTGCAAATATCCTGGAACGCACTGACTCCCTCCTTGTACTTAGTTTTCGCGTCAAGTGCTTGTGTTTCGCGTAACCCAGTTTGAACTTATTTAGCGCAAAAGGTCGCGATGCTCCGCTGAATGCAGCCATCTAAATGAAAGGCAGGCGTTAGTCTGGTATTTACAATGGATAATACATGGATGATACATAGACAAGAAGAAATTGATAATTAAATCACCTTTCGTTGATGCGACTTAGCGAATTACGCTTTTTGACACATTGTTCCATTTCCGAAACGCGATCGCCTGCTGACATGGAAGGCGCATTGCAGAAGCAAATGTGCACGCGCAGCACCACGTTGTTAAGTCCACGACATGCTTCTTGTATTTGCCCGTGACCTCCACGAAACCAGGTTTTTATAATGAATTGTACTTGAGCTTGTTGACCTTCGCAGACGCCATGACGTACTCCTTCTCCACTGTGTCGATACGAAATGAGTCGTGAAGCGTAAGACTTGAGACATCTCCCCGTCGTAGTTACGGTTCACACGTAAGCCGATCCTAGTTTTGTCGAACACGTATTCACTGGATGTTCTTGCATCAGTTCTCACAAGGGCCTTGACAGTGTCAGTCATGGTCATGTTAGAGTTGATGGCGTTCTTAAAATTTCCAAACCAATTCTCCAAATTGTTTTTCCTTTGGACGCCCAAATGCGCCAACCGTGAGCGTTGGTACATGACCCACATCTCGGTACAGGAGTTCCAGTTCTCCTCCATGTACCCGTAAAATACCATAAATCCTGTCCTAGTGCAGAGTGTAATCATTAAGGCCCAATTGGTCTCGTAGATTTCAGCACTCAGTGCATAAACCATTTTGAGGACTAAAGCGTCGATGGCGTCGCGGTCGAAGAAAGTTAGCCAAATTCCGGCTTCCTCGACGCCGTGCGCAGATACTTGATGACACGAACAATGCAAATCAGTATGTGCGGCTTGGGGAAGTGCCTACGCAGCACGCGGGTCTCATTGAGTACTTTGTCGATCATAGTCACTGGGACCTTGTCGCCAATCCGGAACAAATGATCCAGCGCGCGGGACATAAGCCAATCGGTGTTTCGTTCGCAACAACTGTTGAACAGGCTTCCCACGTCCGTTGTCGTCAATGATCATGAAGGTACAGAGCTGGTAGTTGTATCTAAAGCACCATAGAGAGTAAATTACATCGGTCATGGACAATACATGGACAAAGCTTGCACAATACGCGGGAGGACTCACCGATTAGTTTTGTGGGTACTGACCACAAGCAAAAGCCCTGGGAACCGAGTAATCATGTCGCGCATGTGTCTGGACGTCATACTGATCACGCCAGAGTGCTCTGCATCAGTTTCGTCCACCGCGACTACATCGCCATCAATAGCTGTGAGTCTGCGAGAATTCTGGTGCAGGCATTGTCGTCGTACAGTCTTTCTCTCATCCCAGCTTTGGTGCGCTGCACGATGTTGTCCACATCCTTCTTGACGAAGTTTTCGCCGCGCACCAGAAGTTACTCGTAGATGCGAGCGCGCTTTCTCCTGTACATCAACATGCTGTCCACAGCGTCCTTTGTGTCCGAGTAGTCCAATGTGCGGTTCTCTGCGTACGTTTGAGCTGTGCCGTCACAACTTCATGGTTGTGCTGGTACAAACCGCTCTTCACACGAAGGCACCAAAAGCCGTCAATTTACACGAGCTGCACCACAAAGTGAAATGGACAACCGCATCCCCGGACTAAAGGCTTTGATCGCAAGCCGCTACTCCTATGCTTTGTTGTCCAGCCGTGCGAGCAGATATATGTGTGCTGATACGCACCCCGCTAAGGCGCAAGATGAGGAACAACGATCGTCGAATCTCAAGGCGGTGTTACGAGGAGAACTCGAGGAGCTTGGATACAGAGTAGCACTCGACGCGCTAAAGTTAGCCGACAAGCTCGTCCTTACGGATGATAACATACTTCACTATCTCGGAGCTAGCCGCCGGAGCTAGACACAGCAGCAGGACGACGTCCAGCTATGACTCGTGGCAGGAAGTCCTTCAGAGCTGTCATGACTCTCTGGAAGGTGGACACCAAGGTATAGTGTGGACCTATCAGCGTGGTAGGCGCGACTACTATTGGCATGAGCTCAACACTGATGTTGAAAGACGCGTCAAGTCTTTTCCGGACTGTAGTTCAAGTAAGAGCCGACCTTACCTCCGTGGATACTCGCCGGGTAACGTATTAGCCGAACGAACATTCCAGATCGTCTCTATGGACTTTGTGATACCACTGCCGAAGTCTCGACAACGGAAAACCGCACTTCTGCTATTTCAGCGTGCTTTCACTGAATATGTAATTGCCAAGCCCATGGCGGATACAGATGCCCTCAGAGTTGCCCACGCATTTGAGGAAAACGTGTACCGAAGATTCGGAACACCTTCCCGCATAAGGCATGATCGCGATACAAGGTTCATGAGCGAAGTCTTTCAAGCTTTCGCTGAAATGACGCAATCAAGATCAAGAGCGACATTGAGATATCGGCCGCAAGCTAATGTACAACAAGAAGAGCGATCAGTAAAGATCGTGATCCAATCTGTTAGAGTATATATTGAAGACCCGCTGCAACAGATTGGGACGAAATCGCTGAGCAACAGGTGTTTGCCATAAGCAACTCGCAGGAAACGACGCGGAAGGAGACACATTGCTATATTGGGCATGGCTCGGATGGTCACACGACGCCCACAGCTATGCCGTCGTCGATCCGTCAAGGGGGTAGCAGGCAATCGCATTAGCGTGGCGTCGAGAAGAAAACAGACGACACGAAATCGCGCTGGAGATGGCGAAGGAATACCAAGCTACGGAGAGTATACGAAGAGCTGATAAGCATAACGAGGCTAAGAGCGAGCGATTGCTCCTCGAAGTGCACAGCGCGAGCCCACGAAACATTGCGACAATGACTCGCAAACCCTTCAGGAAAGCAGCAGCAAAGCACCGAAGTCTCTCTTTGAACCTAGCCGTCGCGTTTGGCTTTACATGGAACGCGTGAAACCCAGACTCACAAAAAACCTCGCCCGCCGTTGGCACAGACCCTTCCGGATCAAGAAGAAGGTGGAGGAGTTTGCCTATGAGCTCGAGTTGCCAGATAAGAGCGGGTACAGATTTTAATCAGTAGTGCATGCCTCCGGATTGAAACCGGTTTGCGAATTCGAAAGTAGGCTTACGATAAAGTTGACGGAGGGTTTCGCCGATGACTCAAGATTCGACTTCGACGAAGAACTGCTTCCTGAAGATAGCTGGCAACCAGACCAACAAGCAGGCGAGTATGAAGGCGAAGCGATTCTTGACAGGACACCACTCATGACGACGACTGAAAGAGCTGTCCGCGGGTTCAAGGCGAAGTGGATTGGTTACGACGAGCTTATGTGGGAGTCGATGTCAAACTTTCGTGTGGAGGATTACTTTACGACTACTTGCGACATAAGAGGAGCGAACGTTGTCTTCAAATGGTCCAAGTGGCCGATGAGGACTAACCAGTGAGTTATTGCCAAGGGCGACACGTACATGGGGCAATGCAGCCCAAGCCTACATATGAAGCAGTTACTGCAGACGGTTTTTGCATATTGTATGAAACAAGAACATGAACGCGTTGGAACGAAAGGGTAAGAATGACTTTCGAACCCGACCTACGACTATTCGACGGAAGCTACAGCTGGAACGGTTGGAACTCGACAGACGCAGCGAAGAATGAACTACATCGCTGAAGTACCAGCCGAATCGCCTGGGTTAGCATTATTAGTCACCCTGGCAAAGAATCGGAGAAGATCCGCGTCGTTGATGACCGACGAGCGCTCTGCTGCAGCATCAGAAGCTTATTCTCCGGAAGAAGCAGGATCCGTAGCTGCCCGAGGCACTCTGAAGTCTACATTTCAGTTTGACGAGAATTCGGTGCTCGACAGCAGTGGGTTCACTTTAATCTGGCGGCACACGGACTCTCGAGTTTCACCAGCACGGACGCAACAGCGGAAACCTAACAGTACATGGTGCGAACGTCGTGTTGTACGGGTGCAGAGCAGGTGTGTCGACCCATTCATGCGCCATGGTTCGGCAGAGTCCAACGCAGGAATATGCTCAAGCCAGTTAGAAGTTGGAGGTATTAAAGTCAGGTATTCGAAAGAATAGCCAGGCATCGACGGCTCGAACAAAATTTCCGGGACGATATTACGAACCGAGACTCAGCACAGAAGCACCATTGACCCAAATTGTAAATAATCATGACGCGAAGTCAGTCAGCACGCTTGGTCCGACCGATGCCATACTCATCCCAGGCCGCCTTGTTATCGTCCAAAGCAAGCTTGATAGCAGCTTTGATACCGTAAGTGAGTATGGTGTCTTCAGCGAGAGCTCGGTAACCAGCCTCCCAGAACAGCTCAATCGCGCGAGCTTCAACCCAGTGTTCTTGTTCCCAAAGCGAGAATCCAAGATCAGAGTCATCTTCGGGACCACTTCCACAAAAACTACGCCAATATTATTTGAGACGACGTAATGGTGGAGCTCGCTGCGAAACGTGAGAATCAAGATCGAAGTCTTCAGTACCAACCAGACAACTTGCAGAGGAAGCAAACGAATAACTATCTGCCACGGATGATCCGGGTCCCGGATATCGGCGAAAGCTCGAATGAACTTGGCACAACAAACGAGCTTAGTCTTCGGCGGAAGTGGAGACGATAGTCGATTGTTCAGGATCTAGATCCAGCACTTGGTCGCGCCATGAAGAGTGAAAGGAGGTTTCAGGTAGGCCAAAACCATTTGGCGACCTGCTTGGAGAGCCGTACAAGTTGCGGCGAGCCGCGTACGGGCGCAGGAAGCGGTACGATTGGACGCAGCGATTGTCGATCCGAGTTAGGCGTCGATGACAGGGTGACCACGACTCGTACTCCGCGAGGAGAACGACGTGAAGCTGGAGCGGCCCAAATTCCGGTTGCTGGAGAGGAAATCGACGTTGCGTCAGGTGGCGTGTTTCTTTCGCCTACTGGTACCACATCGGTATTGGTATCCTGACGACCGGTACTCGAGGTCGTGACCAGAGTCAGAGATTCACCAAGAGGCAGCTCTTCGGTGCTCGTTACCGGAGATTTCCCATCTGCAGAAGAAGGAGCTGCCGACGGGAAGTTTATCGCTAGACTCCGCAACAAAGGGCTCTAGACTCCGCGACGAAGAGCTACGGCCAAACTTGACCCCGCGCGAAGCGCGTAGGGTACATAAAGCGAGCGCAGAGAGCATGCCGGCGGTTTGTAGATCGTGTGCGTAGCACGCGGGTGCAAACCCAAGTCCGATAATGACCATCACTATCAAGCGAGGCCTGCATGCGGGTCGTAGCGGGCTAAGGTTTAGCCTCCACGTTTTAAGTTTGGGTTTCAGGGGTATATTTAAATGACGCCTCGTCTTCGTTGCGGAGTCTAGCGACAAATATCACTGCCGACGACTGACCAACTGCATATTTAGAAGACACAGAGTCGCGGTCATCATTGGAATCAAGAGCGACGGTTGCCATGGACTCAGCATCGGAATCGGAATCGTCACGAGATGTAGCCTCTTGGGTTGCCAGCAGCGATAGTCGCAGAGTCTGGACAGTACGTTGCGCTTCAGCATCGGCAGCAGACATCTCTGACGCAGCCTCCAACAATTGCAGCGGTTTAGATTCAACCGGAACAGTGAGTCGAGCCACAGTCTGAGCATCAGATTCATCACTTGACGAGAAGTCAGGATCCATGATATCATCGAGCTCCATACCTTCACCATCGGCAGTTTGTTCCAACTCGAGCTGCAACGATTAACGGAACGACGACCGAGCAGCCTGCTGACGAGTCGGGCGGCTCTTGCAGAACGGTGGTTCAGCGTCATGGGCTACAGCATCCGGCTGGCAAACTAGTGACGTGTTTGAAGACTCGGCAACAGCCAGGGTATCGTTTGGTGCATGACGAACATTTTCGACTTCTTGAGGACTTGCATCATCAGGTGTAGACACCGAAGAGGGCGGAAATAGGAACGAATCCCCGAAGAGAAGTCGATGGTGCTGGAGGGACTGGAACTTGCTTTTCGATACTTGGAGCTGATGAGGATTGAACCTGGAGCATGAGTTTGGCAGAGGCTGTGCACAGGAGCGCGGAGTGATCACAGGAGAAGGAGGATGCTTTTGTGACTTGGATGTAGGTCTCTTACCTTGAGCTACACGCTTTAGTGAAGGTGCCGACGAGTCGGCACTTGCAGAAGCATTCCGTCAATGTTTACGGGAAGTGGAAAATTGAGCCTTGCGCTTGGAGATACTCTGCTGGACCTCAACGTACACGTACCACGTGACGTGCGACGCGCTGCTGCAGCACGATTTTCTGGCGACAGGTCGAGATCGTCGCCCTCGCGGTAAGTAACACAAGCCAGACAAGCAGCAACATGGGGTATGTCGTATCGGCAGTCTCATTCAAACGCCGAAGGATAGTACGAGTTTGCCCACTCATCTCGAGCAATTCCCAGTATAACTCGCCAGTTGGGATCCCAGATAAATGAGTCAGCAAACATGAGTCAGCATACCTGGAAAGCTGCTGAAAAGCAGACAAAGATGTGACGAACCTTCGATGAGAAGCACCAAGACATCGAGATCCATCTCTTCCAGCTTTACGTGTGCGCGGAGAGTCTTGTTGGCATTAGCAAGACACTTGACTTGCTCTCGAAGATCCTCGTTCCGTCGTTTGAGATGAGCATTTGCCGAATCATCGGCAACGTCAAAATTAGCAAACAGGGCGTGCAGGCGACGGACTGGGTTAGTGTTGGCGGCCACAGTGGTCTTGAAGATTTCTTTCTGACGCTTAAAGGATTGTATGAGATGATTGTACTCCTCGTCAGCCATGCGAACACGATTCTCCAGACGCTGGTATACTTCGTTGTGACCATCGACTTGGGAGTTGAAAGCATCCAATTCCACCAGCAGAGAGCGTTCATAGATACGCAGACGCTTGACTTCGTTTTGGGTAAGTTCAAGCTTCTTACTAGCCGAGCTGCAAGCGCTCTGAGTGCTCCCTCGACGCAAGGTCTCCTTCTCGAGCCAAACTTCGACAGTCTCTTGAGCGGAATGAAGCAGAGAGCGGAGTGTCGCTAGCTCGTCTTCGACGGTACAAGAAGCGGCCACAGCGCTGAAATCTGGAATCTGGAATCTGGAATCACGGAGTTGACTATCTTAGTGAGACCGCGATCTTCTTGAAACTCTTTACGCATGCGTCGTTTGCCGCGAACCGGAGACGCAAGCTGCATTCCAACAGTGACACGACCCAGTGTTTCGATCTGGGTAGACAGAGCGCCGACGACTCGCGTAGCATCTTCGTCGCTGGCTTCGTGCAGAAGTGGCCGGAGTGACTGACGAGTGACGCGGTGATCCGAACGATGCGGCCCTGGCGGCTGGGATGCAAGCACGGCCAAGTAAGCGCGCAGTTCAAGCAGCCCAAGCAGGCTAGAGAGGAGATGAATCGTACCTGTGGTGGCTCACGCGCAGCAGCATCATCGGGTGGTGATGAAGGCGTGGGTGAACCAACTGGTGGCGTGTCCTGACGCAGGTGATCCATCAGACGCAGTACTCGGCGAGTAAGATGACGAACACTTACCGAGATAGCGAAGCATGAGGCGGCAAGTGGTGTGACGATCGTGAACTGAAGAGCACGGAGCCGAAAGAATTGTGAGTAACAACGACTTTCACCAGTTCCGTGGCTCGGGTCGCTGTGGTGGCAGTTGTGGAGTAGCGTTTGGCGTCTGAGGCTTTCATCCGAAGTTCTGAGTGGCAACTGGCGTATCAAACTCTGTCAAAGGTGATGCCACCGACGGAATGAGACTCGTCGGACATCATTGGGTCACATTACGGTAGTGCCAGCAACTTACGATGATTGGTCTAATGTCGACTTGGTGACGCCGCGACGTGGCAATTCATCCGGATGGAGCTGAGACGTGGCGAGACGTGAGACAAGAGGGTTAAAGCCGCAGGAGCCGGAACTCTTCCGTGTTCTTCCGTGTTCATCGAACTTCAGGCCATCGAAGCGTCGTCGCCAACGACAGTTTCAGATCGCCCCGGTGGCTGAGCAGAGTGCAAGCGTGACTGTATTTCCTGGGAAAGGTATAAGCGGCGCGATCTTTGGGGAAGAAAGATCCAACGACCTTCTGGCGACAAGTCGCGACTGTACAAGCTCCGACAACCTTTCGAGCCGTCTGTGGAGGTTCGAGATCCAAAACGGACATGTTTGATTCGATATTTGTATTGATAGTAGGATTTAGATATTACATTAAGAGTCTTTGTGCAGAACAGCATTTACTCTCAACCCCGCAAGGGCACGTCTGACTATCGGTGAGTACGCGGTAGTGGCGGGATAGTTCGGTAGACTGAAGATGACTGTCGGTGAACATTTCTACTGGTCGTAGTTTGTGTTCATCCGGCAGGGCCAAGAGATAAGAGAGAGGTTTGGCCTTACATTGAGAGCGAGTTATCGCTGTGTGTTGGATAAGCTAGTGCGCTATCCATATATTGCTTAACGTTTGGAACTTGACTCCGACAGCCCCGTGTCAGGTCTGAAACGCGTCCGATACCCTATCTTTATAGGGACCGCGGGTATATTTGAGAGAGAGAGAAGAACACTCTAGCCTTTGCTCGTGGCTAGTAGTGTTGCGTTTTCGGTGGCTAACCAGAGGGAACCACGGTGCACAGGGGACATCCCAACCTGGTAGAGTAGTTCTTAGGCCTTCAGGTTCAATATCCACATTATGCCTAGCTAAGCTATCGGAACTTAGTAGGTCTTGTTAGTGTGGAAGTGTGGAAGTGTGCTAGTACATTTCTGGCGTGATCCGACACGACACTGCCAGCACTCCGACGGTGTCGGTAGTGATTGGAATGGAGCCTGTGAAAACGTAATAGTCTTCACGCGTTGGCACACTGCGCAAGCACGTACGTACTTCCGCACCCACTTGTACTGGTGGTTCCAATAGAAGTCCCTCGTGAGAAGAGTGTATGTCTTCTCACGGCCCGGATGCCCTGTCGTAGGGGCATCGTGAAACCCGTACATGGTCCGCATACGCAGATCATATCCATTCGGCACGACGATGCGATCCGCATCGTCATCCACTGCGCTGGAAAGCAGCAGTCCTTCGTGCACACGATATCGGTGTGCACGAGCTCGTAGATGTGGCGACAACTTCCGTCGTGACGCGTCGGAAAGTGCTAAGGCATAGTCTAGCCGTTGTTTTGCGTCTGCACCACTTCCATACGCGTTCTTCAAGTCGTCGATCAATGCCAACGACGGAATACTTTCTCTTTCGACGCCAACCCGATTGGCGCCGGCTGTCTCAACAGCGTAATCCGGTCGACGCGACAGCGCGTCGGCCACCACATTCAACCTTCCAGGTTTGTACTCAACCTGAAAGTCGTACTCCGCAAAGAACGATAGCCATCTCGCCATTCGTTGCGAGATGTGCGGAGTCTTCACTGCCGTTCGCAGTGAAGCGTGGTCGGTGTAGACCACGAGCGGTCTACTCTAAGTAAGTCCACTTGGAACGTTGCGACTGCATACTTCATGGCAAGGGGCGCCTTGTCCTGTACAGGGTAGTTACGCTCAGCTGGCTTCAGCTGACGCGACTGGTAGTAGACCACACGATCATGGGCCTCGTGATCGTGCTGTATCAACGCGCATCCGATCGCAAAATCGGACGCGTCGCACACGATGCGGAATGGGCGATCTTGGTCAGCCACTGCCAAGATCGGCGCCTCAGTCAAGCCCTGTTGGACTGTATCGAAGGCCTGCTGACACTCGGCAGTCCAAATCCACTCGGTTCCTTCTTCAGAAGCTGCGACAGCGCGTTTTGTTCGACTGTGTATCTTGCTGCCGCGGGGGCTATCCTGCCACTAAAATCGTGGCAGGATAGAAATGACCGGCAGCAAGATTGGAAAATATTTTTAACCAACCAAAACTGATATTTTTGCAGGTCTTCTCGTTCTATCTTGCTGCTGCCATAACTAAGAACACTGTTATAGGGGACCCTGCTCCTGGAGTATTTATCTAGTGTCGTATTCTGAGACACTAAACGAGCGTGGTACCAAGGTAAAGGTCATAGAATGTAGTTTCACGTACCAAAACTACATCTTCCAAGAATTAATGGGTAGTGAGATATTCACCAGAAATTCGATGGACCTTCTTCACATTTTAAATTGAATTTGTATGAGAGGGTAATGGCTCGAAATATGTCCTGGCTCGAAATATGTCCACTACGGATTCACAGTTCGAACTTACCTCCATAATACTTGGGGAAAAAAACAAGAAAGTGATGGAAGGTGAGTATGGATTGTTTTATTATAGTAGAAGCTCTTGCTGAAGTGCCTGTAGGGTGATATGTGATAGCTCCTGTAAACAGATCTCTTCTTCGAGAGCGGCTGGGTGTAGTTGAGACTATTCGGCTGATTCTGCCGTAGATCGAATAAGCGTAGAAAGCGCTAAACGCAAGAAACTAGCAGGTACGTCTGGTGTGGTTTGTTTACTATAGCTATGGGAGACTTCCATTCCGCAACAACCTTTGAGCGTAGCGTCTCGCCTTGCACTTTGTAGATAGTCGAGCCTACAGCAAATACTATAGGTAGCTGCTGTAAATTGACGGAGAGAGAGATCCTCTGTCCCGCAGGCGACCGCGGCAGGGATATTGATGATTTTGAACAAGCCTGCACATAATAAAAAGCAGGAAATAGCTCAGGATCTGCCGCTTGATCGAACGGGGCGACATTTGGACCCCTATCAATCCGTAGCAGCGCATAAAACGGGGATCTGCTTGGAACCCGTACCAGTATATCTGGTTCGGCGTCTCGGACGACTTTAAAAGTGGTGTTTGGCGAGAATACGAAATGTTTTAGAGTCCCCAGTGTTCCATTAGCGGCTTCTTTTGTCGGGCGTACGTTTTGGGTTTTCTGGGTGGGCATTCCTTCTACAAGATCAATGAAAAGCGCCATGCGCCAGAAGCATGTGTCTGGCAGCTCCGTCACGTATTCCACTTATTGGCAACTAAGACCAGAAAGAGATCCCTGGAAATTGACTACAACACGTACAGGATGGTTCTCTGGGGCTAACCGCCTAGCACCCATTGAACACTCCCCTCCACTGGTGGCGTCTTAAGAGCTACTGGAATGGGCGACTGTTTAAGACGCGCTTCAACGACAGATCGAACGGTGTAACCGATGAGTCATCGGATGACAGGCTCCTCCCGATTGTGCGATATCTGATTTAGAGTCATCTCGGCTGTAACGGGGTTACACGCAAGTGGCTACATGTAGCCACTTGGTTACGAAGAAGGTTTTTCACGTTGGTGTGAGATACATCAACGGTCACATTTGGCAGACTGTTGGTCTGCATGCATTTAGGGCTTTCCTTGCTTGAAAGTCATTATCTTCCACCAATTAGCCGTATTTATTATGCGATTACCGACGTTCACTCATTAATGACAATAGAAAGAGCCAATCATTGCCCTCTACATTTTGTACTGTTGTAGTTTAAGTGCTTACTGACAGCTTACAAAGTGCAAGATTAAACCTGATCAATATACCGTTGGTATATTTTTTGTTTAGCGATAGGCAGCATTCACTTCAAGAATATGGCTATCGTTAATTACAGAAGGATTACGGTAGTAGGATTCTGTCAACCATTCGTTGGCAAATACCTTTCATTTTAAATATTCGATTAGGAGGTAAAACCCCAAACAAAACAAATAAACAGTTCTCGCTTTTACGGGAAATCGGCTTTGCTTTCTTTTTAAGTAAATCTATATTTTCGTCCGAAAGTTTAGTTAATCTAAGTGAAACGTATCTTACGCTTCCTGAAACGCGTGCGCTAACGTGTAAGCCGAAGTAGTGAGCACAGAGTAGGCCCATAACACCTGGTAGCACATTGTAGTCCGTCCAGCGGCCAACTACCTGACGAGTTCGTATGGAATACGAACACGGGGCGGAGAACCAACCAATGGACGGTAATGCGTCCATGCGTAGTCTAAGTGCTTCTGCCACACACACATTGTGCGTGTAGACAGTCACCATCTGGCGGACCCAGAGTGGGAAGCTTTCCAATGACTGTCACCAGTCATCGGAGAGGCAGCCGTAGCGACAATGCTACGTGCGCTGTCGCCGACAGAGCAACACGGTGTTGCTCTGGGATTCATCGTGAGTGAGCAGCGCGATGCTGTTGATACGACAATGTCGTCCGGGACGACACCGCGTGTGCAGTCGTTGAAACTGCACGTGAGCAGTTATGCGGGAAAAGAGGGTGAGCCTCTTCTCCGATGGCTTGTCGAAGTCGACACTGCCATTACGGCTCATCATATCACTGGTGAACCGTCGAAGGTTGCGTTCGCCATTTCATGTCTTGGTGGGCGAGCCAGGAGCTGGGCGTATGGCCACCGGCTCACAGATCATACGTGCGTTAGCACGTATGCGGTATTTAAGGAGGGGCTCAGACAAGCGCTCGAGCCCCCTCAGAATGAGTTCCGGTCGAGAGCGAAGTTTCACGACCTGCAGCAAGGTAAACATGACGTTCATGCATACGCCCAACGTGCGCGGTACTTGGTCTCGAACATTGTGACCAATCCGATCGACGAGGCGACACAGTTCGCCACGTTCATGAAGGGATTGAAGGATGGGTCGGTTAAGACCGATCTCTTCCTAGAGTACTCTCGAAGCTGCGATTGCTCTTGCGATGCAAGAGGAGTTTAGCCTGAAGTAGGCTAAGCTGCATACGAACGTGCCAAGGATGGCACATCCGGTGATGAGAGCGGGGGTCCAGAGCCTATAGACCTCTCGAAAACTTCAGCTGTTGGAGGCTAACAGCAAAATGGAAGACAAGTGCGGTGTTGTCGATGTGGGTACACGGGGCATCTTGAGCGTGAATGCACAGCGCATGTGCACTCGGCCACGGGCCGACGTGGCGATGACGGGCATCGCCGCGAACAATAAAAAAAATGCAGAGTCAGTAGGCGAGGAGCGCCTTACTGATATTGCAGTCGCGCATGTCTACAACGAACACGCGACACTGAGGACTGCATCCCCCAGCGAGAGGGATTCTCGCTGCAAGAAGCAAGATGACAAGCCAAATCTGGTCATCCTGAAAGTGACGTCAAAGAGAGCAGACTCTACTCGTGCTTTGGTTGACTCAGGTGCGTCTAACAAGTTTGTTCGACTGAAACGTCTCCCGAAGCTGAGCTTCGAGGAAGTTATAACACCTTGAAGTGTTTTTGAGGTGCGGTTGGCAACAGGTGGCACCGTAAGAACGGAGAAGTGCGTACGTGTGCGCTTCTCGTACAAACACCAGGTGTTTGTGGAGGAACTTATCGTCCTGGATCTGGACGATAATTTGACTTGGTATTGGGCGTGCCTTGGCTTGCACGGCATGATCCAGTGATCAACTGGGAGAAGTGTACACTTGACGCAACGCGACAGATAGCGATGACCCTGTCAGTGTCGCGCATGCACCGCGAGGTACATCCGATCCCACCGTTGAGGCAGCACCTTACGCTGCAGTCTCCGGTGCCCATTCACAAGTCGCAGCGACTGAGGCAGTCGCTGAGTCTGTCTCAAATCGGATTTCCGATTTGAGACACGTTCCTACTTCAATGAGCGTATCAACTCTAGGAGTTGATCGATCAAGTATGGAACAGCTTCAAGTCACAGACAGTGGCTTTGACGGTGGTGCGTCGGTCCCGGGGACTGACGCATCAGATATGCAAGGGACTCCAGCTACAACCAGTAGCTGTGATATCGGCGTGTCAGCTCCGGGAGTTGACACGGTCGTAATTGGTTCCAAAATCACGAGGGGCTCCGCCGAAAGGCGTCGAGGTGACAAAGACGTGTCGACTTCGGGAGTCGACACAAACTCGATATCAACATTGAGAGGGGACTCCGCCTAAAGGCGTTGAGGTGATGACAACGCGTTGGCTCCGGGAGCTGACGACGCGGCAAGCAGTGTTGGCGGTTGCAAACGTTCAGCACTAAAACCGCTTGTGTGCTCGCGTGCAGCCGGGCTGCACTACGAAGCGGAATGTAATCAAGCCGGGCTTGATCATTCGCGTCCGCGGAGTTAATCCGCCGACGGTTACAACGGAAATCCGTCCAAGACCGGGCCCGAACGAGAAACATATGAAGCCGGGCTTAACAAGAATTAAAGACGGCGCAAGCGACGAAAGCTGCGCAAGTCTCGGCCCGGGAGGGAGGCGATACGAGCGATGCCTACCGGGCAAACATTGGTGAGGACATCGTGCGCGTCGAGACGTTGAACGTCTTGACACGGACCCGTAATGGTCTCCAGTTCCGGTCAATGCAACTGGAGAATCCTACAACGAGTGCGTCGGCGTTGACGTCGCTACCAGTCATGGGCTGGATGCGCTTCGCGAAGGACATGTACGATGAACGCATCGAACGGGCATCCTTTCGGATATCGAAAGGGTGGAAAGCGAAGCGGGGGAGTTGAGGCAACTCCACGCTGCGAATACCGCTGAGAGTAAAGCCACTCTCAGCGCGAAGACAAAGAAGCAGCGCTTCGACGAGCAGATCTGGGACTCACTGAAGTCGAGTCACTTCTACGATGTTCTGCTGGAGCACAAGAATGTGCTCCCGGAAGAGATTCCTGCGAAAGTTCCGCAGGACAAGGGCATACAGCACGAGATCGACCTTGTGCCGGGTACGAAGTACTGTGTGACACGGCAGTGATCACTGCCGCGAGATCAAGTTAAGGCAATCGACGACATATTTGAAAGTCGTCGTAAAGAGAGTCAAGTGCGGGAATCAAAGTCCCTACACAGCGCACCAACGTTTTGTGGCAAGAAGTCACAGGGCGGATGGCGCATCGTTCATGATTACACCAAGCTGAACAAGGTGACGATACCGACGCAGACGCCTATACCACGAAAAGATGTTATCGTCAATTCGATGGCCGGGAGCGCCATCTACAGCGCTCTTGATCTGCGCGACGGGTTCTATCCGATCCTGATGCGTGAGATAGCTGTCTCTCTCTCTCTCTCGGTGGTGAGCACTCCAAGCGGTATGTGTTGCGAGTGGCTCGTAATGGCGCAGGGACGGAAGAACGCCCCTGCAACCTTCAATAGATGTGTCACACATCTATTGTACTCAGTGCGTGACTTCGCACCGAGCTACTTCGACGACGTGTTCGTTCACAGCCGATCTGTGGACGGGAAGACTTCCGTCAGCTGCTAGGGCTTATGCGTAAACGTAAGCTATATGCAAACATGAAGAAATGTATCTTCGGGGCGAGCGAGATACCCGTCCTTGGGTGTCTCGTCAGAGTGGCGTGTGCCCTGACCCAGAAAAGTTCAGAGTGATCAATGGCTGGCCTACGCCATCCAACGTGAAGGAACTGTGTGGTGTAGTAGAACACACAAATACCGTCAGATGTGGATTCCTTACACAAACCACAACGAATCGCCGAGTTAGGTCGGCGGTTGTATGGCCTGCGCAGAGGGTGGTCCCCTCGCGGTCCGGCCCTTCCGGGACAGACGAGTGGCTCGCTTCCACTCGGTTCCGACTAACCAAGTCAGATCACTTCCGAGGCTCCGCCGAGTTTGGTTCGGCTGAGCTCGTTCACAACCCTGTGCCCTCCACCAAAGGATGGACGACGGCGCGCGAGCGCTTTTACAGGTCACCGAGCGCAGAGGCTGCTCAGCTAGAAGTGTTACGGCACCCGGGCTATCCGACGTACCGGCCCGCTGAGTATGCGGGACTTTCTTTCGCGCGTAGCGAGACTTTGTCCTACCCGGACCGACCTAATCTCTTGGCGCTACCAGTCAATACCCTACAAGCTATGCCTCTCGAGTATTGACGGCAGGCATAATCCAGCCCTATGCAGGGACTCACCGGAAAAGTGTACACGTGTCTTGGACTAGGAAAATTCTGCTCTGTTATCTTCTGGGAGCCTTTTCGGCTCCCCTTATTTAATCCTATGCTTCTCATACAAATATCTAATGAAATGTAGTCGTTTCGGATCTCTACCGACTCTTCAGCTGAGTTCCGGCGACCGTTGAGCTCAGCGGCTATCCGGATAGCGAATCCGGACAGATCGCCGAGTACTTACCGTGCTCCTTGGCTCCTAAGCTCTGGGTTATCAGACTGAGCCGATTCTTGACCTAAAGTAGGTCGGCGTATGTTCGAATCTGGAAATCCCTACACCACAACTGCCCCGGTTATGATACGAGCCGAGCTGGTGAGTGTCTTAATCCTTCATTTTGTTCTGCCACCGTTGGTCCGTACTCGGCTGATGACGTCTCGCGGCTCTCGACCACCTTCTTCGGTACGTTCGTTGCTTCCGCTGTCACTCACTTGGCAGCTCCTTACTCTTCGCATGTTATTCCAGCACAACTCGCGGCACCATCCTTCTTCTCCAACTCCTCGTCGAGGTGAAGGCGTGCCAGCTGAGTCGATTCCTCGACCCGTCGGTACTCGTGGGGTCAGCGACCGGCATGAAGCTGGGCTGGTTGACCTGACAACTTCCCATGAGTCTGACGCGGAGTCGGCGGAGTCTTCTCACGTGCGCCTTCCTGGTCCACCGAGCTTGCCGGGCGACACCACTTCGGGCGCCACCAATCAGCCAAGCTCGGCTGCTCCAGTGAGTCTTGACTCCCTCATGGCCAGAGTTAACGAGCAAGGGCATGATCGCCGAGAAGAATTGACCTTCTTGGCGAGGCGCATGGCCTACGGATTTACTCGTTCCGTGGAGCCCTCCGATCCCGTGCAGCGGCGAGCGATTTTGCATGCTGCTTCCGCGGGGGAACTGTTGGATATCTTGAAAGGCAACTACGCCGCTCTTGATTATCCAAAGATCATCGGCGATCTCCGAGCTGACAATCAAGCTGTTCAGGAGGAGAACCGCGCACTGACTCGGCGACTGGACTCGCTTGCTCTCAGCAATGTCGACTTGTCAACTCAGCTCTCGTCGGCTCAACAGCAAGTGTCTCGATTGGAGGCTGCTGCCACGCAGTCGGCTAATCTCCTCGCGTCACTGCGAAAGGCTGTAGCTCTGAGTGAGGCAAAACTTGCTCGGGCCATCGCAGCTGAGCAGAGCAAGGTTGACGCTGCGTTGGGTCAGGCCCAGCTCCATCATCAGCAAGTCTTGGATCGGGACGCCGAGATCGACGTCCTTCTCCGATCCATTTCTGAGAGGGATGCGGCGTTCGTCACCCTTCAGGGCATTGCTTCCAAGCACTTCGAACAGCTGCAGGAGTCGGTGCGGTTGTACAGTTCCACCGGTACTCAACCCTTGCGGCACGCTCAGTCGGTGATCGCTGAGCAGCGGGCTGTGATCTTGCGACAGAAGCGGCTCATCCGTCGGAATGGTATTATTCCGATGCACGATCCTCACATGGCTGCTGCTGCTGGCGGTGGCTTGCAAGTTCCTGGGCTTGATCCGTCCGACCTTCTCCTCAACGCCAGGCTGTGTCGTGTCTTGGAGTCTCGTTTTCCTGAGGTTCTCAACATCCCAGCTGGTGAAACTCGGCGGTTGGAGTTGATTGTCGATCCTCGCCGAGATGCTCCAGTGGCGAGTTCCGTTATCAGTCCTAGTGTGGTTCCCTCAGCTAGTCAAGCGTCTTCGGCGACTTCATTGGCAGACTCGGCTGCGGCTCCAGTCAGCTCAGCGGCGGTAACAACCCAGGCTGAGCCGACTCTTGCCCAGCTTCACCGTACGCCTTTGGCGAACTTGACTTCGACTCAGCGGCTTCGGCGTTATGCCAACCCCAAGTCTCCCACTGCTGCAGGTCCTCGTCATCGTGCACCGGCGCCGCATCCGCCTCAACCGTACGCTTGTCCACTCCCCGGAGAGGATGGACACGAGGCTATCAGTGCCCTTTTGCACTCAAGTTCACCTCAAGCTACTGTATCCGATGGAGGAAGGCCTCGCTCTGGAAAGTCCCGTCGTCGGACTCGGCGGAAGAAGGTTCGTCACCTTCAGCTGAGTTCTGCTACTCAGCCCGCTGTCTCTGCTCGCTCTGAAGACGACGATGACGCTTCGAGCGAAGCTGAATTCGAGTTTGAGTTGCCTGAGCCGCCCGCCGACACCGTTCCTGCAGTTGCTTCGACGACTTCGGCGGGTTCTTCGTCTTCTAGTCCTCCGGTGACTTCGTCAGTCGCGGCTACTCGCCCACCGCCGATATCTTCATCCGATGTCGTGGCTTCACTGCCTGTCCTGGCTACGAGCGTTTGTGCCCCAGGCTCGACTTCGCCCATCTCCGCTGGGTTGCCCCAGTCGAGTGCACCACTCAGCGTCGTGCTAATGGTGGTTGGACGCTCCCAGTCGTCCTCTCGGGGTCTGAGCGTATCCACCACGCCGACTGACTTAGTGACTCCGGCCGTGAGTGTCCTCAGACCGTCTCTCCCTGTGACCACGGCCGTGTTGACGTCCCCATCTGGGCGCCCTATCCGGAGATCTGCTGCGACCGCCCGCACTGTGACTGCTCAGCTGCTTGAGGATCTCGACGCGTCTGACGACGAGGTGTTAGGGCCTGGTGATGGTTCTGTACCGTCCACCGGCTCGACGAATCCTGCCGCTGGGTCGCTCTTGGATCCCATTTCCTTATCAGAGAACTCGGCTGGCAGTCCTTCAGGTTCCGACTCAGCGACCGCAGATGCTCGTCGTTCTGCCCAAGCGAGAAGTCTTCATGCGGCGATCTTCGGTTCTGACGACGAGATGAGTGATGAGTCCTTGCCGCCGAGTGATCGCCACTCCTCGCGGCCTTCATCGAAGGATTCTGGTGACGGGACGAGTTCTGCCTCTGCGCCGGCTTCGGGAAAGCAGCAGCATCGCAAACGTCGTGCCTCGTCGAGTCCTACCGGTCATCGGTCGAAGCGATCCAAGAAGCACAAGAAGCACAAGAAGCATCACAAGACGCACCGACACCACAAGCATCGGCAGCTTCCGTCGACTCCTGATCCAGCTCCGGCTCAGTCCATTCCGGCTGCTCCTTCACCGAGTAGGCTCCCGGCTATATCGATTCTCTCTCAGCCGAGTTCGACTGCCTCACGTCCGGCTGTGGTCGCACTTCCCAGCGCTCTTACACTCCCGCTGGCGACGTTACGGACTCGAGCCTCGCAAGCGGTGTCCAAGGATTGTCGCCTGACTCTTCACATGGCTCAACTCCGCGAGGTACCATTCATGCATTTCGGCTCAGCTCGTTGTTGGAATGCATTATTGGATACACTGAGCGGAGGGGTGCAGATGGAGCTCGTAGGGGGTAAGAGTCGTGTTCCACCTACGCCGTGTTCTCTTGACGGCATTCGAGCTTTCATGGCCGTTTTCGACCCGAGCCATCCTTGTCAGCGTCTTCGGCGGATGCTCCCTGAGCTTCCTTTCTTCTTTTCTCCGTCGATACTGGAGGAAGCTCGGCGGTGTTTGGCTTCTCAGACCCGACCTCGAACTTTGATGCAAGTTCTTGGAGATATGTGGGTGAAACTTCGTGGCGACAGTCCCTTGGACTCGGCGGGGAGGCCCATCCAGACAGATGGCCAAATGACTCGTTACTTCGTAGCTCTCTATGAGCGTCGTCATTGGATCGTCGAGTCGAGTGTGTTGATGGGTCTCCATCCTGACGTCAACCCGGCTGCCACGCCCGCTCAGCTTGCTGAGGTATACGAACTGTGGCTGGTGTACAAGCGCGAGCGCAAACGTCGTAGTGACACCCTGCGATCTTTGGTTGTTGCTGTCTACGACCAGCTTTACTCGGCGGTCACTCAGGAGCTCGGCGATGAACCTGCTCCTCTGGTGGACGCAGAGGTTTATTTCGATCCGTCCGTCCCCCATTACTTTCCCGTTAACCTTTCGTGGGTTCCTTCCGGGAGAGACTGGGTCCAGTGTGCTCACGGTGTGGATCTAGCCGAGCCCTGGCGAGCTTGGTGGCTGACTGACCCGGCGGTCCATCCGTACAATACTTGCTTCCGCGCTCGGAACGTGGACTTCTTGGTTTTCGCTCCGCGCGGTATGGATCCTCAGGTTGTTGACGACGCGATTGAAGAAGATTTCGATCTTGCCGAACAAGCGCCTCCTGCCTATGCCCCGGGTGCTCCAACTCGGCTGAATCGTCAAGGCATCCATATCTTCACTGTGTCTTCGCTCGGTGAGCTCGGCTCAGATGGCGAGAGTGCGTCTGATGACGACTCGGCGGACGATGGGTTGGGTTCTCCCAATCTCCGAGGCGCGTCTCCGAGTATGTCTCTGTTCGGCACCCCACTCCCCAGTGGAACGGATCCGCCTCAACCCACTTCAGCCGCGTCGGGTCCTGAGGCACCTGGTTCAGCGTCAGCTTCGTTGGCTAGCTCGGCGATGATACTTCTTGCCACGGTTGCGAATGTTGCATCTCCTTCCGCAAGTTCCCAAGGGATGACGTCTACTACGACGCCACGCCCCCAATCGTCGAGTCCGCTGAGCTCTTCCCAGTTGTCTCCGTCGGGTTCAACTCACTTGGAATCCGGATCGCCGACTTTTTAGTTTTCTTCCTTTGACTGGGCGTCCCGTAGGTATCGTTCAGGACTTCATTTCGTAATTATTCAGTATATGTAGTTTCGACACAGTAGCATTCCATCTCAGCTCGGCCTGTGTCGTCCGCTGAGTTGGTGTAACTTTTGGTGCAATAGCTGTTAATCCTCATCTGCAACTTGCACCATTTGCAGACGGTTTTCGCGCTTCTTCTGTCGTAGATAGTCAAACAGGAGACCCCCACATGACAAATTCGACAGTGGTTCCCAAGTAGGCTCATCGTAGCCGACCCACTTAACTTTAAACTTCCGTTGTGATCGTGACGTACTTGTGGATAATGGTAGCTCATCGTCGAGAATTGCTTCGACTTCATACTGGTTTGTACTTGCGTCTGGTTCCCAGCTGTCTTCAGGCAGTAATTCTTCGTCAAAGTCAAATCGCTGAGTCTCTTCGAGGTCGGCGATTAGCCTCGTCTTTGGTCTTCCGCCGAGTTCGGTGACTGCCTTCAGACGTGATACATGGACCACTGGGTAGAACCTATATCCACTCTTGTCGGGTAACTCCAATTCATAGGCGAATTCTTCCACCTTCTTCTTCACCCTGAATGGTCCATGCCATCGGTGGGCTAGCTTCTTGGTCAGGCCCGACCTGACTCGCTCCATAAACAACCAGACTTGATCTCCTTCTTTGAACAAGGATTTGGTGGATTCATCGCCTGGTTCTGCAACTTCATCTTCGTCATCTGCTGTGTTGGGAATGGATCTTTTCTCCTTCTTGCTCAACGCTTCGTTGTGCTCTCGAGCTCGTCGTACTTTCTCTCGCACTTGGAACTCAGCTGCTAATCGAAGTGCCACTTCTCGTTGTCTGTTCGCTTCTCGGCGCCACTCGACTGCGTCCGCCGAGTTGACTGGGCGTCCCTGTCCACGTCGTATTGAACTCGTCATAGCCTTGAGTGTAGACTTGGCGTCCCAACCATGCACCAGATAGAAAGGGGTTTCTCGCCGAGTCGAATCTCTTGAGTTGTTGATAGCGTGTACCATCTTCTCGGCGATGTCATCCCAGTCGGCTTGAAGTGGGTCTTCCACGTAGACCCGTATAGTCTGAACCATTGCCTTGGCTGACCTCTCTTGTTGACCGTTGGCTTGTGGTCGGTAACTCAGCGTAGCTCTTGATCTCGACTGCATCATCTCGGAGAACTTTTGGAATACTTCACTCATAAACCTTGGATCTCGGTCGTGCCGTATCAGAGACGGGGCTCCGAACTGCCTGAAGACGCATTCCTCAAATACTTTGGCCACTTCGAGTGCCCCGGTGTCATTCATAGCCTTAGCGATAACGAACCCCGTGAAGTGGTCCTGGAACAGCAGCAGTGCAGTATTGCCCCGCTGAGTTCGAGGGAGGGGAATCACGAAATCCATTGACACGACCTGGAATGGATGGTCTGACACCACATTTCCCGGCGAGTAACCTCTCAACTGTGGCTTGCTCTTACTGGTATTGCAGTCCTCGCAGGCCCTAACATGTTTCACCACGTCGGCGTACAGACCAATCCAGTAGTAGTCGGCCTTGACTCGGTGATAAGTTCTGACGATGCCTTGATGCCCTCCTTCGATCGAGTTGTGGCAGTTATGAAGTATTTCGTCGACCATGGTTGACGGAATCACCAATCTCAATGAGAGGTTCGGTTCGCCGAGCTCGCCTAGTCGGCGGGCTTCATCTCGGCGGTATAACAGGCCGTCTTCGCTGAGTACAAAGACTTCTGCGACTTTGCCGGCATTCTGAGCTCGACGGTGTGTAAGGTCCTCAAATTCACCTCTCAGGTACGCCTTCAGATCGGCCCACCTGAGTTCTTCATCTTGTGCCTTCGCGATTCGTCGTCTCCGCTCAGTCTGTACCGTCACTGGATCAATGTCGTTGGCATTCTGAGCTGTCTGGGCTGACTCCATCTGCGACCCTGCTTCGACATTCGGGGTCGTGTGGTTAATCTGCCGAGTCGATGCCCTGCTGACTTGTTCGAATTCATCTCCACTGCTTTCAAACGCAGATCCTCTTGGATTTATTGACACGGCTTCGTGATCCTGACTTCCTCCTCTTGCTCTAGCCGAGTCTTCCTCCAGCTCGTCCTCAAAGTGAGCTCGGCGTACTCGGCTACGAGTGACTGCCGTGACAATTGGTGTTTCCGCTGGGTTGTCTGTGGCGTACAGTTCTTCGGCTACTCGGTTAATCATTCTCAGCTCTGCTTTCCTATCCGTCCCGAGAATTACTCGTCCAGCTTTAGCTTCCAGGGCTTCTGTAGCGAGAGAATCAGCCGCTGCGTTATAGTGTCGCGCTATGTGTCGATACCGGACCGAGTTGAGTTGCTTCGTGAGATCCTTGTGTCGAGCTAGCTCCACTTGCAACGTTTCCTTCTTGCATGCTATCACCCCCATGGATTGCTGGATTGCAAGCCGGGAGTCACCCACGATAATCAGATCGGTTATCCCTCGGTCAATCGCCGCCAAGACTCCATTGTTCATGCCGGTGTACTCGGCGATGTTGACTGTGGTGGACGACAGGTACGCACTCGCAGCAATCTCAATGTCCCAATTCGGAAGGCGCCACAGTATCCACGAACAACTGCCATACCCGCCGTATTTAGCCGTCTTCGCTGAGCCATCAAATGACAGCACGCATCCTGCAAAGTCAGCTGGTATTCGGGCATATAGCAGCGCTGGGTCCATTCGAACTGTCGCCGAGTTCTTTGAGGGAGGCGCCAGGTGCTTCAAGGAATCGTCGAGTCCGATAAACGGGGTTATCGACGCCTGGAGCAACTGGGCGAAGTCTACATCTCGCTCACGTACTCGCTTCACCTTCAAATCGTAGGGCGAAACTAACTGCGCGACCGTACAGCGACTTTGACTTAAACACCCACTCCAGCGTGGAGAAACGGGTGTAGACGTGAAGCGTCTTTCCCGCCAAGAGAGTGTAGCACACTTTCAGCAATTGCAACAGCGCGACTACTTCTTTCTCAGCGGGATGATAGCCGAGTTCGTTCTCCTTTAGTACGCGTCCGCAGAAGCGAACTGGGTGCAGCTTGTCGTCGTGTGGTTGCATCAACGTACTGCTCAGCGCCCACTCATTGGCGTACAACATTATATGGACTTCTTTCGCCGAGTCGAAATGACGCAGAATTGGAGCTTCTGCTACCCGTCTTTTGAGCTCGGCGAATGATGCTTTTGCTGACGCCAGGTCACCCCCAGGGCCAAAGTCCGTATCCTTGAGTTGATAGAGTACTGCTCCGTAAACAGCCAAGTTCTGGATGAATCGGCCGTAATAGTTGAGGGCACCGAGGAAAGCTTGCATCCCCTTCTTCGATTTCGGGAAGGCGAGCTCGGCGATCGCGGCTATCTTCTTCGCATCAGCGCGTATGCCACTCGGCGTAATCTCGTGTGATAGGAAATCAACCTTGGGCTGGACAAAAATACTCTTGGTAAAGCTGATGCTAATTCGACATTCTGTGAACCGGGCTAGTAATCGGTCGAGTGTCTCCAAGCAGGCGTCGAACGTCTCCCCTCCAAAACAGATATCGTCGACAAACGACCTCCGCTTGAACACCGGAATCAAGGAAGACTGGTCTGGTTCTCCATTAGCAAACATGTCGCCGTCCGGTCCGTTGACCAGGTCTTGGACCGGATCGCAGTCAGCTTGTGGTTGGTGGTCAGCTTCAAACTTCGTCAGCTGACTCTGCGTTGAATCGCTGACTCCGCCGAGCTCTACTCGCCGAGTTCCCGACTCGGCTTCAGCAATGGTCATTCGTTCGGCAAACAACTGCCATCCTCCCTTTGGTTGAACGTATCCCCATAGAGCGTTGTCGATCAGTCGCTGGTAAATCATAGGCGCATTCTTCAATCCAAACGGCATTCGTAACCATTCAAAGTGTCCAAGTGCACAGACGAACGCTGAGATCTGTCGAGCTCGGCGTGTCATCAAGACTGCCCAGAATCCACTCGCAGCATCGAGCGAGCAAAACCACAAGTAACTCTCCAATTCGGTAAGCAGGTCATCGACCAGTGGCATAGCGTATTCCATCGGCGTCGTGACCGCATTAACCAGTTTATAGTCAATGCATAGCCGAATATCCACACCATTTTTCTTGAGCACTATCACCACCGGCGAGGCCCAAGGGCTGCCCGAGAACGATATCAGCCCAGCTCGAAGTAGCCCTTTCAACAACTCGTAAAGTTTGCTCAAGTGGCGGAGAGGTATCCGCCGAGCTCTCTGCTTTATGGGTGCTGCCCTTGAACGTCGATGTCGCACAATGCTCCGTACGCTGGAGGCGGCAGGGCATTACCACTTGAAATCATTATCCCTTCGTGCTTTTGTAGCTCTGCCACCAATTTAGCCGACTGTGCTGGCGTATGACTACTCGACTTGACATTTGCAGCGCCATAGTCGAGTTCGGTAGGTTCAACTTCAGTGAGGTCGGGAAGGAAGGCCAGCTCGTGAGCGTAGTCCGTCAATTCCAGATCTGTTCCACTACGCTCAAAGGCGTTGGTCGTACCATCGTCAACATCATCCTCTTGCTCGTCTTCGGTCGCGGCGATAGCCAAGTAGTGTTGTCTTAGAGTTTCCGTTGGGTCTCTCGTTGAGTTGCACTCGTCATCTTCAGCTTGTCCGAAGCCGTAGTCAATTCCGCCGGGGTCGAACACCGTCGCCGCTGAGTCCGTCACTCCGACCTCAGCTATAGTACCTTCCAACAGTGATACCTCTGGTAATTCATGGTTGTCGGCTGCGTCGGGGCCCGTATTCGCTGAGTTCACTGCGATGGTCGATCTGACTCCTGCGTTTCCAAACTTGACTCCGAGGTAGATGGTATCATCGTTACGCTGTCTAACCACTTCCGGACTGGTCGTAGTCTCCATAGTCTCCAACGCTGAGTTCGCCGTAGCTGGGTCGTCGGTCGGCTTTATTCCTTCGGGCAGTAATACCTCCCGACTATCATAGTCGTTGGTCGCGTCGGAGTGATCAACCGCTGAGTTGGTTGTGACGGCAGAACTAACTTCCGTGCATGCAAACGCGTCCTCGGTATAGCTGACATCATGACAATATGTTGTGGCCACGTCCGAGGCACTCTCAGTGTTTAGATCTGCTGACGCCGAGTCCACTGCCCCCGACTGGATAATGCAGGCTTCCGGTGTACCCATCGCTGAGTTCACCACGGCTGCAGAACTTGGTCTAATGACTCCAAACTTGGCTCGGTTGTCAGCAACGGGTTGGGCGTCACTTAGGGCGCGTTCCGAGCGTTCTTCAAGATCTCCTTCCGTTATAGCTGAGTCTTCAGTCGCCGACACGTCGTCCCTGGCCCTTACTTCACTTGTTCCTTCAACCGCTGAGTTCGTGTTGACGTCAGAAATGGCGCCATCGTCTTCAAACTTGGACAGCTGATAGGAGACATCTTGGCCATCGTGTAGCACCGGCGTACGATCCGCTCGGACGTCTTCCAGCTTGAACGCTGAGTTTATAGCCGGGTCACCCCTTGTCACCCCTGAAGTCGATATGACGTCTGCGTTACCGCGACGCCTCTCGTAGTCGCCGGCTTCAGTATCAGCTTCGATCCTTCTCCAGCGTTCGGCGCATGTTAATTCTGGTCCACTTTCCACTGGAGGAGGTCGTCTTTCCACCGCCGTCGGAGTTGGGTATTTTCGTCTTTCCACAGCTGGCGGCTGGTGTGACAACCAGTCTTCGTACAGTCGTTGTTCTTTCTGCAGCAAATCTTTATCCATCGCCGACTCAAAGGCCAATATCTGCCAGTCACGGTACTTCGCCGAGTTCACGCGGACGTATCCCTCATTGGCCAGTACTCCATGTGGTTGCCATTTTATCACATAAAAGTGAGGTGGGCACCAGACTGACGTCTGTCGTACGTTCGTAATCAGGACATGGGTTGGTCTTCCTCGGCGATTAAAAACAACCGTTGGAATCCAACCCTTCGTCCGTCGCACCCACAAGTCATGCGTCGACTCACTGGGTTGTCGCCTGGGCAATTTGAACTCAGCAGTCATTCGACTTTCGATCGTTAACCCGTCTGGTGGCCCGCATGGGACATTTGGTCCGAACTCGGTCTTGGTCGGTGCATTACTTGATCGGATGAGTGGGATCACCATCTCATCGGGTAGCTTGACCGCCGAGTTGTACAGATCCAGACGGATTCCAGCTGGGATCATGAAGTCGGTGCCGAGAATCAAATCGACTCCGGCATGATGAGGCATTATCCATACTTCAAACTCGTATGCCACTTCCCAGCCGAGTGTCACCTTCACCACTGCTCTTGACGTTGTCACCATCCTGTCTTTACTTATTCCTTGTATGTCAATTCGCTTATCTCGGCTGGCCACTTTCTTGAGACGCAGTTTCCTCGCGAAGTACTCACTGATCGCCGAGACATTTGCTCCGGTATCCAATAATATCTTGGTCCTTCGGTCGTTCACTGCACCCAATACGAGGGCTCTCATTCTAACTCGGCGATCAAACGTCTGTGCTGACCACCATCCCAGCCGTTCTCCCGGAAGCAGCTTCATGATTCTGGTACGATGCACAGCCTGGTCTGACTGCCGAGTTACACTTGCAATCGCTCGGTTGTTATCATCTAACTCACCGAGCTCACGTTCAATTCCGTCGATTTCACACATCCAATTGCCATCCCCGCTTCTTCCCTCGGGCCGTCCTGCTTCGCCTACGAAGGCAAACAAGAAGTTCGCCTCAACTGCAGGTTCAGCTGACTGTGGCAGCCCGGCATATTCCAACCCAGTCAGTGTTGGCGGGCCGCCGAGTTTAAATCACTCGGCGCGTAAAGGTTTTGCAGGTCTTCTGGCACTTGCGACTTGTCGACAGAGTTTTTTACGAACGCTGCCAGCTTCTCATATTGACGAAACAGCTCGCACTGGCCGCCTTCATGAACTTGTCTGCAGAATTTGCAGCGTCGTCGACAGTAGTGAGCCGAGTGCCCCATTCTTCCACAAGCTGCACAAGGTCCACGTTGGGTGTTGTCGCGTGATCCATCTCCACGATTCGACTGTTCTCGTTTATTGTACGGTCGCGGAGGTCGGTTCGCTGAGTTTCCCCAGCTTCGGTTCGAGCCATTCTGGTCTCCCGCCGAGTTCTCTCGGCGGTCCGGTGTATTTCCTTTATCATTGGAAACGCCGGCGTCAATGTAGTCGTCGTCTTCCGCTGAGTCGTGTCCTCCGGACTGGTTCTCATCATCCCATTCGTCTTCGGAGTTGTACGGACTCGGCGGGTTCTGATCGATGAGTTCCTCTCCGTCGGAGTCAGCGTCAACGACAGTGACTCGGCGGTCGCGGTTTTCTTCCTTGCGACTGCGCTTCTCATCTCGACGTCCATCTCGGCGTTCATCTCGGCGGCTCTGATCCTTCCGCTTGTCATCTCGGCCTCGTGCGATCACGAGTCGGTCGCGTTGCTTCTTGCGCTTCTCGCCGAGGATCCGACGATTGATTATCTGTTCCACCTTACTGATGTCTTCCAACTGCAAGGGGTACATCAAATCCATCACATCGTCATCACCACAATGCAGCAAGAAGTGTTCGACATGGTCAGCTGCGTCGGCGCCACCCTTCTCGTACTGGATCTTGGCTGTCCGAGCATACCCGTTGAGTCGGATCAGGAAGTCGCAGATCGGTTCGTTGACTTTACGTCTCGCCGAGTAGTAACGAGTGCGGGCGGATTGGTCGAACTGTGAGCAATAATAATCCAGGAACGCCTCGCTGAGTAGTTTCCAACGTCGCTGAGTCTTCTTCGGCAGCTGCCTGTACCAACTCTTCGCCGCGCGTCCCAAGCATAGCGAGAAAGGCTCGCACCATGCACTTTGGGGCATCCTGGTGCTCTTCATCTCGTAGATGAAACGCTTGAGCCACTGGAGCGACGCGTCAGAGCGGTAGCGCTTTCCTTCGAACTCGGCGATTTTGTCGAGCGAGGCGTGGGTTCGGACTTCTAGGTACCGCGTCGAGTCCTCTTCAGCCGCGTCAAAGCTCAAGTTTCGGATGTAGTCCTTCACGGTTTCTTCACGGCTACCTCTCACGTCGAAGGCGTCGTCGTCTTCTTCATCCTCCTCGTAAGCCTCAGCCTCATCTGCAGCGTCATACAATTCACGGTAACGACCAACATTCCGCTGCCCACGACTCGGCGCTCGCTGAGTCGGGTCTAGCTTCATTGGAGTCAGCATGTGGGAGTCTTCGAAGTACGGAGTCCCTTGCGTAGCGCGGAACACTTCACGTCTCTTCGTCTCCGGGGTCTTCGGCAAAGGAATCTTGCTTGGGTCTTCGCCGAGCGGCTTGAACTCGGCTACTCGGCTATACACCTTCTTCGGTCCACCAGGGGCCTTCTCCAATCCAAACGCCACTCTCAGCTTCTTCTTCCATTGCCAGAGCTCGGCTCCGCCACGGGTCAGACTCCAGTCGGACAGGATGAGGCTGTTTGGTCGGCTGTTGCACCGATAGCCCATCGCCTTCAACAGCAACACAGTTTCTTCCACCAACTGATTGATGTTGGCTGCACGCACCGGCTGAGTTAACTCGGGACCCAACATCGGCCACTTCGCCTGCGCCATCGCCACAGGCGCGAACATCATCATCCATTCCGATCTCGTTCTCATCTCCTCGCCGAGTCGAGCCAACACTTTATTGGCGCTCGGCGTATCGGCGTTCCTCGTCGCTTTCGGAATAAGGGGCGGACGGTCCCCTTGAGCAACGCCATGTTCTTCTTCATCTTCTTCATCGTCCGCACCTTCGTCGAGCTCGGCGGATAAGTTGCGCTCGACAGGACGTGGGGCTCCCATGCGTCCCACCTGCAGCGTCAACTCTTCCACCTCGCCAAGTAGCTCGGCGGTAGTCTTCGTTTCTCCGAGCTCAGCGGTCTCGGCCTTCTCTTCATACTCTCCTTCACTTGTATCTCCGTTCTCGCTCTCCTGGTCTTGGCCATCCTCGTCGAACTGGACGGTTCGTCCCACCTCCATCGTCATGGCGATGAGTCGTTGATCCGCCGGGTCCGACCCCGCGAGAGGCGATCCTCCAGCCGTCGCTGGGCTTCCGTCGCTCGGAGTTGCTGATCCCTTGACCATCTTCACTCTTCTCTTTCTCTTCTCTTCCTCTTAACTTGGTTAGCTGGCACCTATAAAAACAAGCACACACTCCTGTTCCCGGGTCGCGGCACCAGTTGTGGTGTAGTAGAACACACAAATACCGTCAGATGTGGATTCCTTACACAAACCACAACGAATCGCCGAGTTAGGTTGGCGGTTGTATGGCCTGCGCAGAGGGTGGTCCCCTCGCGGTCCGGCCCTTCCGGGACAGACGAGTGGCTCGCTTCCACTCGGTTCCGACTAACCAAGTCAGATCACTTCCGAGGCTCCGCCGAGTTTGGTTCGGCTGAGCTCGTTCACAACCCTGTTCCCTCCACCAAAGGATGGACGACGGCGCGCGAGCGCTTTTACAGGTCACCGAGCGCAGAGGCTGCTCAGCTAGAAGTGTTACGGCACCCGGGCTATCCGACGTACCGGCCCGCTGAGTATGCGGGACTTTCTTTCGCGCGTAGCGAGACTTTGTCCTACCCGGACCGACCTAATCTCTTGGCGCTACCAGTCAATACCCTACAAGCTATGCCTCTCGAGTATTGACGGCAGGCATAATCCAGCCCTATGCAGGGACTTACCGGAAAAGTGTACACGTGTCTTGGACTAGGAAAATTCTGCTCTGTTATCTTCTGGGAGCCTTTTCGGCTCCCCCTATTTAATCCTATGCTTCTCATACAAATATCTAATGAAATGTAGTCGTTTCGGATCTCTACCGACTCTTCAGCTGAGTTCCGGCGACCGTTGAGCTCAGCGGCTATCCGGATAGCATATCCGGACAGATCGCCGAGTACTTACCGTGATCCTTGGCTCCTAAGCTCTGGGTTATCAGACCGAGCCGATTCTTGACCTAAAGTAGGTCGGCGTATGTTCGAATCTGGAAATCCCTACACCACAACTGCAACGGTTCCTTGGACTTGCAACGTACTTGTGCAAGTACGTTGAGAATAATTCGGGCAAGATTCGCCGATGGCAGAACAAACCACTCCGCACGAATGCAGACCTTCAACACCTGCACTCTCCCTTCCTACGACGCCAGCAGCGTCGCCGCCTACAACTTCGAGCCCCCAGAATTAAACAGCATCGCCTAACATCCCAGTGTACGACGAAAACACCACCCGTACGCCGCTCAACAGCACCAAACCACTGACGGTCCTAATCCGTCGGTAAGCTCCTTGAGTGTGCTGCTCAACTGGCTTACCGAGGAGGGCAATGACAAGAAGTGGTGTGGCGGTGACAAGCAGAATGGCGACACAAAGATCTCTCTGGCAAAAGCAATTTCAGATCGCATCCTGGCCGGCGGAATTGATAAGCCCAAGGACATCGTCACGAAGATAGGTGCTCTGGAGCAAAGTTTTCGAGCGGCATCTGATTTCATAGCTAATACTAGTTCTGGTATTACGTGCGAGTCGTCACTTCGGGCGGCGATTGAAGACAGGTGTCCTCACTTCGACGTCCTTAAGGACGTCATGGACAGCAGTCCAAGCACAAGACCCTTACTGACCACTGAGGTTTCTGAATTTAGAGACGATATTGAGTCCGACGCCGAGGATGCAGAGACGACTACAAACGGCGGTCAAGAGGACAGCAGCGGGGTTGTGAGGTTACAGGCAAGTGCTGAAGAACGTCCATTAACAGGACGAGCTCGGCGTAACATTGAATCAATTCGGCCTCCAAGAAATCGCGCTGCAATCACTTCCTTTGCCTGGAACGACTTTAATGCGGGCTATACAAAGGTTAAAGAACAAGAACAGCTAAGCGCCAGAAAAAATCATCAAGAAAAGCTGGCAATGCAACGTGAGGAGCTACACCAAACTGCACGCCTAGAAGAACGTCGAATTGCATGTGTCGAGGAAGAAGCAAAAGACAGAATCCAACTATTACAAGCTCAAAGAGACCGCGAAAAAATTCAAGTCAAGACAGAGGAATTGTCGCTCAAGATGGAGTTGGCCCTATGCCGAAAGCAGTTGAGAGATGAGGGTGTTTCAGAGGACGAGATAAATGCATTACTCCCTTTATATCCTTAAAAACGACCGTCTTGCTCGACGAGAAAATTGAAAAGCTGGTTTCTACGCTGGTCACCTTGGTCGTGTGCATCCAGATCCTCTACTGTGTAGAATTGGTTGTGTGCAGAAGCTCGCCGCCGCTCTGCTTCGACATTTTTTCTAGTTCAATCGACAACGGATCCCCAATAAGTAGATTGTGAATCACAAGTGCACACGAAAACAACCGTAGAACCCTTTGAAGGTGCCAATGCTTCTGAATACGAATTCGAATGCCTCGAAAATACTGAAAACGTCATTTAATTAGGCCAATGCAGGGCTCTGTCGTAATTCGAATTTTTGCAAGCTTCTTATTGAAGAAGGAGCACTCTGGGGTCGTTGGTGCACTTGACAACTTCTTGTATGCTGGAACGATGTGATGTGAAGCTGAAAAAGCTGAGTCGCCGAGGAGATACTCCCGACTAGCGAAGTATTGGTCAGGATTTCTGCACACTGCTAAGTTGGAGTATACTCTGTTATCGTGTGTAGATCCTGGTCATCCCGTTAAGGCGTACGTTACTCGAGCTTCATCGTCGCAAAATATCAAAGCATTTATAACATATCCACCTTTTCTGTGAGCTAGTCTTCACCATTTAAGGTGAGCTTGAACACAAAAGGTATCAGGGTCCCATCTACCAAACCGACGCAATGTGGAAACCCATATTTTGTAAAAATGCGCTCCGCAATCACCCCTCGTTCATCGACAGACGGCCAATACACGACGTCGTCGTACAGAGATAAAATCACACGCGAGGTTCGCTCAACACAGCCAAAGCAAACGACTGCTCACATTAAATGTCTTTCCCAATTGCTCGACGCAAGCACCCGAGCCCAGCGTGACAATGTACTTCGAAAACACCAACAGCTGCGCAGATGGGGAAGCCATGAGCTTTAGACCGTCTCTAGACTGAAAGACGGAGTGTTCCTGAATCAGCCCAACCAGTATGTTAAAAGAGTAGCGCTCTATTCGAAAAGAACGAACTCGCGATCACTGCATTTAGACTCAAACCAATCAAATCGTGGCTGTCGGGATATCTGGACCCTGGGAACTGCGTAGCGACAATTAATAAGCTGGTGAAAACGTGCCAGAAGAGCAGCGTTCCTTTGATCTAGATCGCCATCATGGATGCCATGGAGTAGCCGAGCTCGTTGGTGAAGCAGGACACGGTCCAGAATCCGCGAGTATGCACCAATTAGCCGTGCTCTCGTTGATGTACGTGGTATAGCTGTCTTTGTCCGTTTGTTTGTTCGTTGTTGGGGTTTCTTGGTGCGGGGGCCTTCTTACTGCTTTCACAAAATGAGGCTCTCAGTTCCCTCGATCATTGATTGGCTATTATTTGAAAGTGATTGGAGCTCTATCTTGCTGCTGCTAAAACTGAGAACCACTAACGTCTTGATTAGTGGTGTGTTGCACATCATCTCCATTAATATAGGTTTCAGTATTGGTGGTCCGCAATATGTCCTGCAAAACGCCCCTTTTATATATAACATACTTTATCGAAGGCATTTTGTAAAGTGGCCCGAAATATGTCCACTACGGATATCAGCTTTGGGGGTACCAGCACGGTCTATTTTTGTTCGTTTAGAGTTATTCATAATAAAATTTCGACCAAGTCTACATGCAGTGATCGGACTTATGTGAGTATAGAAACGATCTTCGACAGTTAGAAACAACGAAATTCCCTTCAAGCGAGCAGCAATAATCGATGATGGCCACGTACGACGTCAACTGCGAGCTGCGTGGGCACGAGGGTGCTGTAAGTATTCCCTTCCTACTACATCTGCCTTCTCCCCCATTCTGCTGCTTCACTTCGCCGCCCCTTGCTCACTATCTGCCTCCTTACGCTTCTACAGATCCGCAGTATCTCTTCCTTGTCTACTGGCCTTCTCCTCACCGGCGCGATGGACTCCGTAGCTCGTCTCTGGCTGCGCGACTCTAGCTCCACTATCGATAGCTTCATCGCTATGGAGAACGCCGTTATCTTTGACCATGAACACTGGGTTACAGCTAGTGTGGCACTTGAAGGTGGCGGCTTCGCGACTGGCAGCATGGATAAGAACATCCGCCTCTTGGACGCCCAGGGCCAGCGCTATGGACTACTCCAAGGCCACGAGGGCGGGGTCATCTCTCTCGCGATCTCCACAGACAGAAAACTGCTGCTCTCCGGTAGTTGGGACGGCACCGCGCGTGTCTGGAGTCTCGAGACGCTCCAATGTCTACAGATTCTACCAGGACACGAAAACGGCGTCTGCGTTCTGGGTCTGCCCGATGGCTCACTAGTCACAGGCTCCACTGGGCAGCAGGTAGGCAACAGCGTGGCGAACTTCAAGTTGCGCTTCTGGGCCAAGGACACGTACGCACTGACCAAGACACTCACAGACCACCAAGGCCCCATCAGACAGCTGGCTCTGGTACCTGATATCGGCTTTGTCAGTTGCTCCAATGACGGATCTATCAAGTTGCGGGCGCTGGACGGCACTGTACTGGCCAGCATGGAGCATCCTCTAAACACAGAAGGCAAACCTGGCTTCGTGCTGGGCGTTTGTGTGCTGAGCAACGGTTTCCTCGTGTCTGCTAGTGAAGACTGCACGGCGCGTGTGTGGTCACAAGAAGGGGCTCTTGTTCAGACGGTGGAGCACCCAGGAGGACTGTGGTGTGTTACTGCGCTTGGGAATGGAGACTTTGCCACTGGTTGTGACGATAAGGTTGTGCGGGTCTTTACACATGATGCGGCGCGTATGGACCCAAGCGCGGTGGCTTCGTTCCAGGCCGCGGTGGATGATGCGAGGATCGCGAAAACTCGTGGACCGAGTGGCGTGGAGATTGACGCGCTTCCTGATTATGACCATCGCGCCAGCGTCAACGGAAGCTCAGACGGCCAGATTCAGATGTTCCGTCGTGGTGCGAAAGCGTGGGCTTGTCAATGGAGTGGGCCATCGAGAACCTGGATTGATGTGCGTGTGCTCTGTATGGCATATTGCTGCAGATGAGTGAGAAACGGGCTAAATGTTTGATTTGTTTGCAGATCGGAGAGGTAACTGGAACCGGTGGTGGCGGTGTGGTAGATGGCGAGGCTTTCGACATGGTGATCCCTGTTGAGATTGAGCTGCCTGGTGGTCTGAAGAAGCTGGAGATCGGATACAATCAGGGTCAGAATCCATTCACGGTGGCTCAAGCATTTATCGACAAGCACATGCTGGATCAGGGATACTTGAGAGAAATCGCCGACTACATCACACAACGTGCTGCCGAGTACCGCCCGCCTGTGCTCGGAAACGACGATAGTGCGATTTCCACGCCCAGCGGTGCCGCTCCTACATGTAGTGAGTCTGCTGTCACTTCCTCTCGATACAAGTACTTTCCTGTGGTACGTCTTTTCCTCCTATGGCTTTTGACAAGTGTCCATGTCCATATTTAACAAACATTCTGGTGTGTGTCTTCAGCCCGGCTACAACACCTTCGAAACAACTAAAATCACCAAGCTCATGGCCACGTTGCGTCAGTTTAACGACAAGATGAAAGAATCTCAGGTTAGTTACGGTTGAATGCAGTGCTTCGTGGGAGTATACTGTAACATTTGAGCATATTGTACTGAGCTACCTTAGGCACCAGAAGCTCTCATTGACTCGCAGCTCATCGCGCTTGACCAGATCGCGCACACCGTTCAAGACACTGCGTTCTACCACTCTAGCACCTTCGCTGCTGCCGAGATCACAACGCTGAGGAGTGTGCTGGACAAGTGGCCTGCAAAGTACGCCTTCCCGACACTGGATCTTCTCCGACTAGTCCTGGTGCACCCTCAGGGTCCAGCCGCCCTGGGTGAAGCTGGATTGGCCACACTTGTCACCCAGGTGTTGACCTTGGGATTGCAGCCAGGACCAACTGACGGTGACGATGCGATCCCAATGTCATCGCGGATGCTATCGCTGCGAGTGCTTGCAAACATGTTCTTGCATGACGCGGCTCGCAAGGCCATTCTGGCTCACAAGACGGTGGTGCTGAGCAAATTGCCGTCGTTCCAAGCTTTCCACCACAAACTTGTGGCGCTTAGTCTGTCGACCGTTCTCCTCAAGTAAGCTCTGCTCGCTTTGGGAAAAAAAGACCACGAGTCTGACTTTATTGTTGGACTTCTCGTGTTTGTTTAGCTTCGCTCGCGCTCAAGTAGCAAATCCTGGAGCTCTGACGCCTGATGACCAGATTGTGGTGGTCTCATTGTCCGCCGATCTACTCAACGGCTCGTACACTGTCCAGGAATTGGGCGACGACACGATCCTGCGGTCTCTCGTGACCATCGGCACTCTGGTACGCTTCATGTCTGTCGCATCATATAGAGTTTTGTCATAAACAGTTTGTCCAACTGCTGCAGGCGCTGACTGGCGACGCTAAAGCGAAAGAAGCGGCGGGTGTGCACATTGCAATCTTCTCAGCTGCAAAGGCAAGTGAAGCCACTTCGCAAGTGGTTCAGGATTGCCTGGCAGAGTTGCAACAAGCTCTCTGCTCAAGATTTCTGCAAATGAAGATGGACGCAACAACATTTTGACTTATCAGTGAGGAATGTGTGTTGGTTGGGGAGTGTTTGTCATCTCCACAGAGTTTTGTTTTTACTTTCTCTCATGCAAAAGTTAAATAATCCATCGAGTACACGGGTGGGGAGGGGGGGGCATCACATCGGTGGAGCGTGGGGCTGCAAGGCCTCTTCTTGCGTGGTTACGATAGATGCAATAGACTGGCTGGTAGTCAACTCCACTGCTTGGAGTTGTTGCCGATTGTTTTTTGTGGTCTGTCCCTGGACGATGAAGCATGGGGACCGAGCTGGACGTCGCACCTTTTTATGATGCTTTTGCTATGTCGATATGCTGTTGGAGTTGTGAAGCTTTCATAGTGCTCACGAGCCCGTGTAGCTCCCCGCCGACGAGTGGAGCATCAGATCGTTGAAGCGCACGCGGAGTGGGGACGACACGTCCAGGCTGCGACGGCAGAAGAATCCAAAGCCACTGGCCCACGATTTGGACAAAGACGAAGAGCTGCACGACTGACTCCGGTCACGTCCAGAGTTGCGTGACGCTGCGGCGTCTCCAGGCCAATGGATGGGCTGGAAACTGTCTGGGATGTTGATGGAGGCGGAGCGGAACGGGGCGTCGCTCTTCTCTTCATGTTGCTCCAGTTCGGAGATCGTTTCGTCCCTCGTCATGTGGAGCGATAAGTTGTTCATTAGACAAGCGGGGGCAGTGATGGAGCGATCGATCGCGTTGGATTTGAGTCTCTTAGCCACGGGACGGATGACACGCGCGGGGGCGTTGGGGAGATCGAACGTCTTGCGCTTGCGGTTTCCGGGGGTTCCGACGGATTTATCTAGTGTATAGCCCGCTTCAGGCTCTTGCACGTCATCTTCTTCACGTTCGCGTTTGTTTCGGCCGAGAACCTCGCGTTTCTCGAGAATGGCAGCCAAAGGGTTGGCTGGTCGTTCGAAATCTACGCCGTCGATCGAGTGAAAAATGTGCGAGCCCTCGCTGTGACGCGGCAAGAACTCGTCGCCCTGCTCCTCAAAGGCGAACATGAGCTCCTCGTCTTCTCCCTCGCTAAATTCCGTACGTCGATGTTCTGCGCTCATTGCCTGCCGACACTTGCTGCGGTATCAACTGCAGTGTGGCCTACTGCGCTTCTTGCCGAATGAGGAGGCTGGAAGTGCTGCGCTTTTTGCACTTGCAAAGATGCTATCGCTTTTCGCGAGGAACTCGCCAAAAATGTTTGCCGATAACGGCTGAGCGAAGATGGCTGGCGTAACTCGCACTGGGCATTTTCTACGTCGACTCGAGCTCATACTTCTGGCCCTGACCCCGACCGAACGGAAAAATTGTGAGACTTTGCGACGGTTTGACCTGGACACAAGCATTTTTTTTGTGAGCGTTTGCCTTTCACCAACTACTAAGCTTACTCGGTAAAATAAACAGCGCTGTTCGCTGCTCGTCAACCTTCCCATCGGCTGCCTCGATAGAGATATGAAAGCATTGGCGCTTTGAGGGAAAGTAGGGGTAAGTAGTGGAGTTATGATTGGGAAAGCTTCACTAATAGAAAAGGGTATCATCAAGCAATGATATTGGCTTCGCGCGGTTCGGGGACTATTTGAGACCGGGGCAGTCTGCATTTGGTCAAACGCTCCGATAAAGCAGCACTGACAAGATTAGGCCCTGGTATTTTTGCTAGCGGAAGTTCTGGACCGCTAGGAATGCCGTTGCAGTCTTATCGTCCGAGTTCTATAGCGATTGGTGCGACTTGCGAATTGGTATTATTGTGAGCAGGAAGCTAAATACAGGTAGCACAAAGATATACTTGGCCCTGTTCTGATCCGAGCGTCATTTATCATCGACCCTGCCTCGCTCTGGAAAAGCCAAGATCTGTGACTATCTTACACATTATAACGCCGCTGAATAAGCTGACATTTACCATGGTGGGACGGACGTTGCCAGTACAGTGAGAAATGCAACGAGCGCAGAGAAGATCTGAGAATATCGTGGCAAGTACTGTACTAGTGATGGTCCAGACAACTGTTAGTGCAGATGAGACGAAGGGGCCCGGATATCGATCGTCTTCATATTGCAACTTGCAATTTACAAGAACTCAAACCCGGGTTCCAAAACCAAGGCGCGAACGATGAATATTAATACGTGTACCCACTACACGGTACCAGTTACGATACAGTACTAGATAATATGCTCCGTCGCCACGTCAGAATGGTACCCCAAATACGGCACAGTGTTGAAGGTTCCCCAGATCATGTCTTCTGATTGGCTCCCAAAAGGTCAGACCCTCGCGTAGTTGCAATAAAGATCGCGCTCGACTGGAATGACGGAGCTGCCGATCCAGATCTCTCGGCTGCCTGTGTCGTCTTTGGCCTCTCCTTATTCCTCAACATCGGCTTCGCCCAAACTCGCGCATCCTTCTGCCAAAGCAACAGGCAGCGTCGGGTTCAAATTGTCTATGCTGACTCCACGCAAGCCTTCGGTGCAGTGCTGTCTTGTGTTCCGCAACTTCTACGTGGCCTGGCTGCGAATCGTGCAGATTAACGTCGATGGCTCCAGCACAGATCTAGCCAGCGCCTATCCGCTGATGAAGCACGTGCACTATGAAGACGACGCGCAGAACTGGCAAATCGTCAAACTGAGCCAGCTGCCAGTGAGCTGGAACCCACACATATTCGACTCGCTGTGCGTATACCTCTCACAGCCATCGCCACTCTGGAAAACATGGGAGCTGCACGACGTCAAGTTCTATGAGTTGCCACAGGAGTCGGATAGCGAACCTGATGAAGCTCTAGCTGCTACTCGACTGGGCTCGACGAATCCACCGAAGCTCGAGCATGCTGCAAGTCTCAGCAGAAACCAAAGTGCAGCTGAGGCTCGGCTGACACAACTATTGAAACGCCAATTTTCACGCCCGATCCTAGCTCACGGTCATACAGGGGTGAATTCTGGTACGAATTCTGTTGAGGAACGCGCCACTCGTTGCTTGGATCTAGTATTGAGACTGCGCGAGCTGCTCGGGCCAATACAAGAATAGGAGACCCTCGTAGAGAAAGAAAGAAAGAAAGTGACAGTCGTGGTCTACTCTCGACTATATGTAGTATTTAGTATTTACTCATCAGCTGCAGAAACTGCGGTTTGTTTGGAGATGGCTCGGAGTTGTGCGAGCTGACACCGCCGTTGTTTGAGCACCGCTGGCTCTACGATCTCCGAGAGAAATATCGAGCTCTGGTCAGTTGCAACAGCTTGTGTAACGGGGTCGTGGCGAAGCCCTCGTATCATGCGCGGTGACCACTTATTGGTAGGAGAAGCAACCGTTCCTGCTGTGCACGAGGAGACAATGGGGTGCCAACTGGCCTCGTGTACCTCGTCCCCAGGAAAAAACTCTGCCATGTTTGGTCACAGCCAATGAGTGAGCATCTCCACACGAGAGTTGCTTCATCTCCACACCTACAAGCGTAGGAAGACGTGTCGGTTGTGCCACAAAGCTGTACGTGGCATCTGTGAGTGCCTTGTATCCATCCTGGAAAAGTCGAGGTTCGACCTCCACAGTATCTGTCGAGTCATCGCCTCCCGCATTGGCAGCAACCACTTCTCCCAAACCCAGTCGCCCAGACTCGGCGTCACCCCAAGCATGCGTTGTGCGTCCAGGACGCATTTCAAACTGCACGTCAGCGATCAGTTCAGAGCTGGTTGATGCCCTGGGTGTCGATGTAGCCCCAAAGAACGACCAACGACGTATCAGCGGTGTCTGTGCTGGTGTCCCGAGGAAAGCTATGCGAGAAGCAGCTCGCAATCTTTGTCCATGTTCGTGTGGAATGAGTCCGACAAGCTGATGGTTCTTCGTGATGTGCGTTGACAGAGTTGCTGAAAGGGACCGTCGAAAGGCTTCCTGGGAAGGCTCGGACGGATTTTCGTTGGCTACAAACAGCACGGCAGCCGCTCCATTGGCAAACGCCCCATGTGCTCTGGTAGCAGCTGTGTCTCTGCGATAGAAGAATCGAGCCATAAGTGGCGGTGGTGGCTGCAATGAGAACGATGGAGCCATAGACTGCAAGGAGAGACGACGTGGAGAGGTGGCAGCGTTTTTTGGCTGCAAGGCAGGCGCTGTGAGGGATTGTAGGACGTAATCCAGTATCACTTGGACAGTCCACGAGGTACGCCGAGTCGAGTCTCCATCATCAGGCTCCGATACAGACCCCGCGTCTCCGTACGACCCGATGACGGTAGCTTGAGTCTGTTGTGTTACCATGAACACAGGGACAAACACCCCGGAATCATCGGAGAACCGCAATGTGAACGCATCAGCATCGAAGAGATCCAGCACCACAAGCACAGCAAGCGCACCAGCTTCTTGAAGCTCCAATACGCGGTGACCAATCTCGCTGATTATGGTCTCCGCTTCCAGTTCTGCCTCGCTCTCAGTTCCAATCCCTTCGGCGACAGCTGAAGCTAACGGTGTTAGCACACTCTGGTTGATTTCCAGCACGAAAATGCTGTTCGTCTCGGTCGGTGTGACTGTCGGCTTCTTCTTGGTCATGGACCGCGCACGTAGCTGCTGTTGCTTGAGTCGTTTGGCAGCCGCTTCCATTGTCGGATGGTACACGTGTGTGGTGAATCCGCGACGTCCAACGGCTCGCTTGGCCGTGTTGGATCCGCACACAGCCAGCTCCAAGACCACACCAAAGGCTGCACTTTTGCTACTGGGATCATCGGCTTTTGCGTCTTCGCTTCGAGTGTCTCCGTTACTTGCCACTTGTCCTGTGTTGTGAGGGAGACGGAACTGCAAGTAAAACCCCGCAGGTTTGCCCCGCGGCATGACCACCAGTCTGTTTGACACCCGACCACGTAGCCATTGATCTATACCTTGAGCGTAGGTGCTAGCAGCATTATTTGAAGTGCCACCTGCATTGGTGAGACGTAGCGAACATGGATCAAAACCTGCAAGACCTTCCAGGCTTACGGCAAATCTCTCTGCTCGCTTATGCCAAAGTGCGCCCTTGTTGCTCTCCTTGGTGCTTGCACTACATAGAAGCAGAGTCGTCGCCACCTTCGAGTTTAGTATCCTCATCCACGTCGTCTTCATCCAAGTCAACGAGACAGCAGACCCAAGAGGTCGACTCCTTCCCCATAAAGTCCTTCTCAATAGCCTCCAAAGAGCTTGACGCACCGGCCAATGGCTCCACCAAGAAATCAGTTTCCTCCTCCGCGTCTTCGATCGGTCCATTCGTGCGCGTTGCCAGCTTAAGCCAGACGCTCGCCCCTTCCGCAAGCATGTGATGGTCTCCAACTGCTACTTGACGCAGTCTCAAGGCAGAGGCCCCGACTGTTTCCTCCGGAACGAAAGCATGCTCGCTGTCCACGCCGCGTCTTCTACCCCAGTTTCCCCATTCGAAGAGCCTATACCCCGCTAACTCAGTGCTTAAAGCGACGGAATGGTTCCCTCTACATGCAATTTGGGCAATACACACGTCGCTCAATGCCAGCACTGGTTCTGGCTGTGCCAAGTACGTGTAAGCCGAGTTGACCATGTGCCGATCAGCTAGCGCAACTTGATAGTACTCGTGTGTCTCGCCATGACCGAGTTGACCTTCGGACGCTTCACCCCACGTGAAGACATCTCCAGCTCGACTGAGAGCCATGCAATAGTAATCTCCACAGCACACGTGAGCTACTGGGATCGGATCGGCCTGTTGAGCTGCACATCCTTCAAAGTAGAGAAGCTTAGTGGGGGAAGCCAAATACTCTTCCTCTTCGCCGGAGCGTTGGTCGTAGTAGGACGCATAGCGCACTCGGCCAGAGGTGCAAGCTGCCACGGTCTCCGCTAATCCGTGTCCTAATTGTCCGTGATCATTAAACCCCCATGAGTGCACCACACCGTCTTGAGTGAGCACGAGTGCGTGTCGTAAGCCGCAAGCCACTTCAGCTACCGGTGCTGCTAAGCGGATATGCAGTTGACGAGGTGTGGCCTGTATAAGGCATACTTCACTCTCACTAGCAGCTTCTTGGTCATAAATTCGTGGTAAACATCGCCCCCAAGCGAATAAAGAGTGACCGTCGTCCTGTACGCCTAACGCAAATGTAGAGGACGCGGCCAACGTCCTAAGTTTTGCATTCAGAGTTACAAAGGCCCCGATGAGTCGAACGGGGGCCCCTGTGTTGGATCCCTTCTTAGCTTCCGTTGTGGCCATTCCAATGCTGGGGCCTGAGCCAGCAACGAATACTCCTCCGTTGAGAGCGGATCTCTCAATCTCAGCGCGCGCCTCAAGCTCCCGAGCTACACGTCGATGCGTGAAAAATCTTTGCAGTTTAGCCGCCGATTCGTGGCGGTGTGCAACTCGATTATCGGCGTAACGTTGAGCAACAATCAGCGAACACCGGCGTCTCCAGGTGGACTGGATCAGGAGCGCTGCACTGTTGCGACGGCGCTCTTCACGACCCTCGAATGTCACGTATCGACCCAGAAGCGACTCGTACAGCTCCGTTTGTCGTGACCAGTGAGCAGCTCTACGCTCGAACGTGAGAGGATTGCGTAGTTCCTCGCCCGAGAAAAGTGACAAGAATTGATGTAGAGCTGGCGTACAAGTCACATACGCTCGGAATTCCTCACTCGACACGCTTCTGGTGGCACTGTCCGTAGCCGAACGTTTACTCGCGATGCTCTGCATGCAACGAAGAGCGCTTGCCTAGCAAATACGGCCACGCGGAGTTGGTGAGTCTGCCAGACTGTAGCAACTCCTTGAGTTGCTCGACCCACGCCGTTCATAACGCATAGAAGCATACGCGCTACGTCCGTCTCCTTAAGCCGTTGAGCACTGCCATAAGCCATCACTTTCCGATTGGAAGTCGCAGGATCATGGAACAATTCGAGTAGCAGCTTCACCTTCTCGCTAAAGTCCCAAATTGCTCGAGAGATGACAACCATGGCAGCTAGAAACTCCAGAGCGTACAGTCGATCACCACGTCTGTCGGTAAACGTAAGAAAGACGTGCTCTAGGTGTTTTGCTAAGATGGGCGGTGGGTCTTTAGCAGTGTCTTCACAGTCGACAGTTTGCTGGTTCCTGCGCAGTGGAGGTGTCATAACGTCCGAGACTTCAGGACGCGATGCCTTGGAACAGGTGTCTCCGACATCAAGCCACTGCAGAAATTCGCCTAATGTGAGCAAACCCGTTGCTCCCGCTTTGTTTCGAAGACGAAAATACAGTCGTCGACAATCTTGAGCCGTAAACCAGTAAGCCACGGGCTCCAGTTGCGGCCACAACATCAAATCTCGTCTCGAGTAGTTCACACCGCATTGCAGATCACGCCGCGAAGAAGAATTCCACGTCGCCTCTTGACTTGAAGTCAACTCGTGCGAACTGGCCACCCCCATCGTGGCCACTAGACAAGATCTTGAAACGACGTCGACTTGGTCTCTGATAAAATTATCGATTTCTTTTTCCAAACTCTACAAGCGCGACTTTGTCTCTGGAACAATGGCCAAGACGGACCCAGTGCCGTTGACGAGGTCTCCGGCTGAAATCTCGACGCTCAACTCACTACGAAGTCTGCCAGATCTTCTGCAGTACTCTCAACGTCCTCAATCAGGCGACCCCAACGACCGTGGACGAAACGTAGTAACGTCAAGCGTGACGGCGCTCCGTTCACTTTGCAACACCCAGGGACGATGTCAATCCGTCTCGAATACTGCAGAGCCTGGGTCCTTGCAACGATGGCTCGCTCTCGCCGAAATCTCCGCAAAACTCGACGATGACGTCCAGAACCTCGAGCGAGAAATTCAGGTTCATGAACGCAAGCGAAGTGCGCTGGAAAGATCCAACTTAACGAAGTTGCCACTGCGGAATCGTGCGAGCTGGGAACCAAGTTGCAGTGTCTTCAAGAAGTACTAGGAACGGCTCGCTTTCGAACGTATTGTCGGGATCTGTTCATGTTGGTTAGGAATCTGCGTCTGCGCTTAGATCTGTACGGCTTTCGTCTGCTAGCGTTTGAGCGACATTTGTGCAGAGATCGCCTTGTGTCTGTCGAGAAGCTGCTGTGGTTCATGAATGAGACTGAACGTTGTCTTCCTACGCCCGAAGAGACAAACCGACCAGAGTCAACGATGGCAGAATCCTCACCACCAATTAGTCGCGAGACTTTGCACTATTGTTTCAGCATTGCAGCGGTCCGAAAACCTCTGAAGCTGTGGTAGTCACAGAAGGTTTTTATGACATTACTCCGCAGTCTTCCGCTGGAGAGGACGACGGTAGTGCGTTACGTATTCGAACAACTCGCGGACAGTCGAAGAGGAGAAGGCTATCGTCCTCCCCCCGACTACACGAGGGTCCACCATATTCACGCCGCGATCAAGTTACAGCGTAGCCACTGTTCTACTGCAGAGATGGAAGCTGCTGAAGTTTGGCTTCAAGTCGTGGGGACTGAGGCAGTCACGCTTCAAGATCTGCTCCAGTTTCATCTCACTGTTAGTGATGCGCATGTGTCAGAAGACGCCTCAGTTTGTGCGCTTCGTGCAGCGGATGTGGGGCTTCGAACCCTTAGCAGTGAAAGACGCGGATCGTGGAGACGCAATCCAACGCTTGGTCGAAAACTACACGGCCAGATGCAATTTACTTGAGCTGATTACGCGTAAACGAGAACTTCTTGCGAAGATTCCGGGGGCCCAGGCGAGAATTCGGTCAGCCGCCACGTTACTGGAGTCCGAGCTGCAACATCTTCGAGCTTTGCAAGCTCCAGCAGGACTGAGTCTCTGGTTGCAGTGTGACGAAGGTATAAACTCTCGGCTCGGTGGGACGCTAACGCTGCTACGTGAATTGACGCTTTCCGGTCAAATGTTGGTCTCGATTCCAGATTTTGTCGGGTCTCTGAAAGATTTACAGCTTTTGGATCTCCGAGACAATCGCCTAGGGACAATCGCACCGGCTTTAGGAAACATGAAAAACCTTCGGGCGCTGAATTTGTCCGACAATCTGCTCCGTGATGCGAGTTTTATGGGGTCTGACGATTTGTGGAGTCAATTGGAAGTGCTTACAGATCTTCGTTTGAGTGGGAATAAACTGACCTCGTTGCCTAGTGCATTGGTGGCCATTCCAAATTTGGAAATTCTAGATCTGTCCAGAAATATGGTGCGATCAATTCGTGGAGAAGTTGTCAATCTCTGGAAAGGTAGAAGCCGCCTTGTTACGCTGGACCTGTACGCTAATGCGCTTTTAACGTTACCTGAGGAGATTCACGTATTGTTTGGAACACTTCGGAGACTGCTGTTGCATCAGAACCAACTCGCACGTTTACCTAGTACGATACGTGAGCTTATGCGTCTGGAAGAGTTGACGTTATCCCAGAACCAACTCACAGGCGAATCGATATCCTGCTATCCAATTCCTGAGGGACATGTAGCCATCTCCCTCGCTCAGAATCAGCTCCGAGTTCTCCCCGCCTTGTTGTCGTCCACGTCGAAGGTAAAGGGCCTCCAAAACCAGTGAATACTAGTGTAACAAGCGTTGATGTGCGTGGGAATCGCCTGCGCAACGTGGTGACTTGGTCCCCGATAGTGCTAGCGAATTGTCAAGCTCTTCATCTTCAGAATAATTCCTTGCGTGAACTTCCTGCTGGATTCTTCACAGCTCTCCCAGCATTGCGCGTATGTGAACTACAGAGCAATCAGCTGCGGATGCTTCCGGTGGAAATCGCAGAGTGTACCCAACTGCAAACTCTTCACGTAAATGACAATTCCTTGCAGTCATTACCAAAGGAGTTAGTGCAATTGCCGTATCTGGAGACTCTAAATGCTGCACAAAATGAACTCACTGAGATCCCTTCCGAGTGGCATGCGTTCGAGACTCAAAACGATGGTTCTAGAGTACTCCACTCACTGATGCTGCGCCGAAATCCACTGAGTAACAAAATTCTCATGAGTATCGTGGACGGAACTACCGACAGCTCGCTGTATTCTACGACAACAGGGTTGAACGGTACAACCGATGACACTGTCTGCGAAGACGTTATCAAGAAGTTGCTAGACGGGGCTTCGTGATGCCAGCGTCATCTTACGAACTGACAGAGTAATAATCCGAAAAGCGTGGATGATACTGACGCAGAAGATGAAGAAGGACTCAGTAATAGGCCAAAGTGGCGTGGTGTGGCTCGTGACGTGTGTCACTACCTGGAGCAGCGCCTTCGTGCAATGCAGCGACCGAGTACGGGTCGACATTCTGCGCCATTAAGAGCTGATGTGAAGAGTTTTGAGCGGTTGATCCGAGCGTTGCCATTCACGTGCTCCAAGCGGGAATTGACGCACCTCGTAAGGCGCTTCATCGTGTTGGACGATGCTGAAGATGAAGAACAGACCAAACGTACCCGTCAGATCGACGGTCTGGCGTTCCTGCAGGCTATTGAGCGGTTCGGACGATGGCGATCGATCTCAACGCCATCAAAGCGATCAATGAACTCGGTTTTAAAGCCTGTAGCTGACTCTGCAGGGCCCATTATTCAGTACCTCGTGGTGCTGCATAGGCGAATGCAGCAAGAACAGGAAGTTACAGAACGAGGTCGAAGCGCTCAACAGAAGCTTCAGTTCAGGATAAAACTACGCAGGCATAAGGAAAGTGCAAAGACGCCGGGAAAGAAGAACCCTGGCATTGCCAAGCAGAAATTGTCCCCCTCTAGGAACCGAGCTTCACAACAACCCATGAAGCCCAGCAAAGCTCGAGCGGATGTACTTGCCGATCGACAGCGACAACGCATCCAAGTGCTCGAACAGCAACTCGTTGACCAGAAGCTGCTGCTCCTTGCTCGTCAACAGCCTAATGTTGGCAGAAACAGGAGCTCCGAGGACAACAACGACTCTGCAATTGCTCCAGCCGATCTCGCATTGGTCTCAGATAAGGACAGGAGGAGAACGTCAGACAGGCGATGGCACAGTCACTATCAGAGTTAAATGTCCGCATTTGCGCGAGAAGATCGGAAACCAGCAGATGCACACGATGGAAAATAATGCATGTCTGGATTGCTGCCTACATGTACAGTCAGATGAATCGGTGCTGCACTTGAAACACCAGCTTGAAGCTCAAACTGGAGTACCAGTCGATCATCAAATTCTAGTCACCAATAGCGGACGTCGTGGGGCACCTGCTATTCGTCTACGAAACAACTCAAAGCTGCGCGAATACTCGGAGCATGTAGGTGGCCGTGAGCAGATGGTCGTTGACGCTGCTCATCGGGCAGAGTCTGCCATTGTTTAGTGGGCGCCAGGCCACTTGACATTCCGAGGTCGTCCATGCCACATTGCACGAATAAAATAGGGGGAGCGCACCATCACGCGAAGCTTGCTTCTCATCATGCGCTGCTTTAATAGGACAACGATCTTCTACATGTATGGTGTTTGGATTTTTCGGTCTGAAGTTTGCAATCGAGCGACTGCTCGTCTCCCACACCAATGAGTCATTGACCAGTGGTCAATGACCACTGCAATCTGTCCCGTCTCGACCCACGGCCCGTGCAGTGCACCCGTTCGTCACGAACTTCGTGGTGCAGAGCGAGACACGGTCGTCAAGACGTTGCAATACGCAACTTCCGACGTCTTTACGGACGATGAACTTCATCATCAAGTGCATATTTTGGGGCCGGCTGGGGCAAATTCTCAAAGCGCAGCTATTAGCCCATGAACCATCAAAGACGTTAGAAATGCGTTCATGTAGCTGCATGTGCTCGATTCAAACACGTGCACTCGGTTCTGGCTGCTTCTTCTTTAGCAGATGAACGTCTTTGTCTTTTTGGGGGCTTTTACGATAGCATTGGGTCCTTCAAGGACTCCTTGCTTGCAGCCGTTGCTGCTTCACCCACCGCCTGTTTGGCCCATGTGGTATTGCACACGTCGCATGCTGACTACCCCTCACTTACAAAGTTTCAAGCTAAATTCTGACTTGTTTGTAGCCATGTCTGTTAAGCTCCAATGTTTTTGAAGAGATGGCATAGGTGTCGACGACCAGAAGGTGCGTGCTTGGATGAACCGCAACTCGGCCATGTGGGGGTTTCCACCTGACAAAGAACTGCAAACAAAAGCACCACGTTTGCACCGGATACTCTTGAGCGCTGGTCATCCGAGACGAGGGTGGCAGTCCATGTGACGACTGCGGTCACCACTTGGTAAAAACGCTCTCTTTCGCGTCCGCCAGCGTTCGTTTGGTCGGGTTGCGACGGAGGTAAAGACTTGGCACTGTTCATTTCTTTCACTTGACCGCGGTCGAGTATTTTTATCGAGTGTGCCGATCACTTGAATCATCATCTCTCTCGACTGCTTGCGAGGCGCGATGGCAGCTCGATCACGTCGGCCGCGAGGGCTCTCAGCGAATCACGTGAATGAGCAGGAGCGACTTGAGACCATCATGACCGACAAGTCGACGTTGTCTTCAGTACGCCTTCTGGGGAAGGAGAACTGGGTCAAGATGGAGGAGCGTCCCAACTGCTTCTACTGTGCTCGCAAGTTCCGTCCGTTCTCGATCAAGCGCCACTGTCGCTCGTGTGGTGAGATTGTGTGCTCCAACTGCTACAGGCGACGAAGAGTGCGTGTGACTCCTACCTTGGAAGTCACGTGCGTCTGTGTTTCGACTGCATTGACAAGGCATGCTCCTAGCTGAGAGCGAGCACATCAACGCCAGTGCTCCCGTCATGGAGCAGTCCGAGTCCAACGAGGAAGAAGAAGGGAGGAGACACACGAAATCGTCCTTGAGAATTGCAAGCAGGAAGGTAGAAAGACACATCGAGACAGTCTACAAACGACAAGTACCAGCACTTCATTCTGCAGTCGCTTCTCGGACTTTTCTGGCTGCGATAACTGGAGCGATGCAGACAGCGATGTGAGTGATACGAGCAGTCTCGGCGGAAGCGGCGGACCCACGATCCCTGTTAGTCAGCGTGGAAGTCGTCGAGGGCAGCCGATAATCCCCGCGACGGACATGATCGAGTTCCTTCCAGAACACGAACAGTTCGAGATCTACGAAGCTCGCAGACACGAAATCCTCACGCAGTTTAAAGTGCTAGACACTGAGCCGGAGAAGGAGTACGATGCGGTATGCGAACTCGTCCGACAAGTCCTCGACTGCAACGTGGCTGCGGTGGCATTTATGGATCAGACGCGTCAGTGGTACACAGGCTCGGTATGGTATCGCGCAGGGGGAACTGCCACGAGAAATTGCCTTCTGCTCTCAAGTGTTGCAGACGCCTCTGCCTACGATCGTCATGGACGCGACAAAAGACCCTCGATTTAACCAGAATCCACTGGTTACAGGCTCAGCCAACATCCGCTTCTACGCTACGACGCCGATCTGCGACCCCAGCACTGGAATCGTCATCGGCTCAGTGTTTGTTATGGACCCAAAGCCGAAGCAGAAATTGCCAGTGCGCGCGATGGAAGTGTTATACTACGCGTCTTCAGCTGCTGAGAAACTGCTGCTAGGCGAAGGCTCTGTGCCTGTCCCTCCTGCCATGAAGCACAAGCGACACAAACGTCGAGAATCGATGCCTTCGTTCCCGGAGATTCGCGCGGCCTCACTGCAGAGTGTTCCAGAGGAGATCGAGGACGGGGATTTCCGCATTACGCAGCCTCGCTCGAACGCTTCCAGTGTGTCATCTAACGGCAGTATGCGCAGTAGCCACAGAGGCAGTTTGCGTCGTTCGGGGCCGAAAACGCCGTCATCGGCGCCAAACTCACAGCCGCGATACCAACTTCTGGACCCAAGCGTAAAGCTGACGTCCTCAGCGTCGGCCAAAACTTCCAGCTCGACCAACTCGAAGCTCTGCATCACTGACCTCGTCTCTGCCGAGCCTGGGAACGTCGCAGCGACTCAACAAGCAGTTCCTGCTCAGCTCCGCGTCTTGACTCGTCCTGCATCGAGCTCTTCCACCGCATCACATCCACCCAGCAGCTTCTAGCGCAACAACACGATACGCTATTGGCGACGTTGACGCAGCACTCGTCGCGTATCAGCTCCATCGAACAGACCGTGGACCGCATTGAAGGCATCTTGTCTGCTCAGAGAACACAAAGCATGCCGCAACTTGTCGGCTCCATACGGCGTCCTGTGGACATGTAGTGCAGTAACCAGTTAGTGTTTCGTCTTGAGCGTGGTCGTCTGACCCCCGTCGCATAGAGGGAGCGTGGTGGACAATGTTGGTGTTTCGACTAGTGCGTACGTCGTCGCTTGTTTGCACCAATATATTCGTTTCTCTCTAAAGTTCTAACAAGCACTAGACCATCCCGGCGATATCATCAGCACACGCTGTGCTTGGTATCACGGTGACGCGCTCTAGTTGAGGTGAGCTTTGCTGCGCTGTTCCTCCTCGACGCTTTCATCCTCATAGTCAAAGTCCTCGTCATCATCGTAGCCATCTTCTTCTTCGTCCAAATCGTCATCATCGTCGTCGAGACCTCCTTCCTCTTCAGCGTAGTTGTCGTCGTTGTGTTCAATGGAAATGCCATCTCCATCACGAAGGACGCCAATCTCCAGCAGCTCGTCCTTGTATTTGGCAATTTCCCTCGCATAACGGACACCGTGACGCACATGACGCAGACGAAGACCGAGATTGAGCCCCCAAGCAGACTGTGGATACGGCTCCTCGTTTGGTACAATAAAGCTGCCATCCATGTCTTCGCAGCTGCCATGTAGATCAGCGTGTGCTCGGAACGAAGACAACAGCACGTCCTTCCAGTACTGCTCGGCATGTGGTGTGAGTTTTCCTTGAGCTCTGGCCTGGGCATGACGCTTGTCATTGGCTGCAGCCGCTTTCTTCTTACCCTCTTGCGTCTGGAACGGGAGCAGTCCAGTCGTGCGTTTGTTGTACTGAGCGAGCCATGCGCCCAACTCAAAGTTCTTTGCTACCTCTGGATAACGCGTGTCGTCTGCAGGCACAGTGAAATTCCTCGGCACTTCAGCGTCTTCGCCGTTAATTTCCTTGTAAATTTCCACACTGGGGTCGACAATATCGCGCTTGGTAGCAGCCGTAGACTTGTAGATGCTCCACACGAAACCGAGTTCTTCCAGACGCTCGCGGTACATTTCTACCTGTTGCGCGTGCTGATGTCGATTGCGAATGTTGCGGACCGTATGACCCAGTTTTGTCCCCCACGAAGGTCGCGGCCACGTGCTCTCAGATGGAACGATGAAACCTTGAGGCACATGAGTGTCGCCGTAGATTTCTGCGTACACCTCTAGTGCTGGCAGCACGCGGTCGACGAAATAACTCTCAAAAGCGTTAAACTTGAAGCCGAGAGCCTCCAGTTCGGAAAAACATCGACCACGTCGGTACTGCCGCGTCCATTGCGTCGAACTCGAACCACTTGCTTGCCCAGATGATAACCACGTAGCGCCTTGGGCCAGGACTCGTCGTTCGAAGGCACAACCCACCACGAAGGCACGTCGCAATGATGATACTTGGCTTTGTAAAGTCGCAACGCCGGCAGCAGCTCCTTGGCCCATTTACCAAAGAGCGATTCCCACGCGTAACCGAGTTCCTTGAGTTTCTGTTTGTCCTTCTGGATCTCGTCTGTAAAGATTCGTCTCGAGTTGATGGTCTCCACGATGTATCCGAGCTTCATACCCCACGCACGTTCCGGCCATGGGGCTTCACTGGGGATTACAAAGTCTTGTGGGATGAATGCGTCGCCGAAGAGACTCGGATAGACCTCCAAGCTGGGCATCAAAGCTTCACGCCAGGTCTCCAGCGATAGTCCGTCTTTAAAGAAGTTTAATTCCCTAAGATCGGCCATAGCTCGAGGCGTCATCGCGTGTTCCTCTAAATTGGCCTTGACTTTGGCTACAGCATGTCCGAGTCTGTATCCCCAGTTCACCTCGGGCCAGAACGGGTCGCTTGTAGGTACTTTGAAGGTGTGATGCACGGAGCAATGTCCATAGAGATTTCTATAGTGTTTCATGGCTGTGAGGAACTGCATTTTCCATTTCCATTGCGCGTCACTCCAGACGAAACCCATGGCGTCCAGCTGCTGCTTGCGCTGCTCGGAGAGACCATCCTCCGCGTCACGACGTAGCAATTGGCACTGGGAACCGAGTTTGACGCCCAAGCCGCACGTGGCCACCTGTCGTCACCTACTGGCACCTGGAAGCTCTGACGGACAAAGAGATGCCCCTCCAGTTCCTGGAAAATCTGGAGCGACGGGATGATCTGCATCTCCCACACGTACGTCTTCCAGTCATCGAATGGGAACCCCACGGTACGTAGCAACGCGCATTTAAAGGGACTACAGCGTCCACGTGTGAAGAGGCGGAGACGATTGCCTAGATCCATACCCCAAGTCTCTTTAGGCCACGGGAAAGCTTCAGTATCGACGTTGGAGGGAGGAGTGGGCACCACGAATTCGTACGGAACGGTGAAATGTCCCTCCATTCGATAGAAAACCTGCAAAGCGGCCAGGAAGTCGCGGTCACGCTCCGACTTGGGAACGGCTGGAGTCTCCGATGCGAACAGACGGCGATGCAGTGGCACAGAGGCCCGTCGAGGTGCCCGCGCGCCAAGCGATAGCAGGCGCTTCATCTTGCTGGACACTAATGTGTGGTTGGCGCTTTTAAAGTTATTCGTTTAAGTGCGAAATCGGAATTAAAGAGCGCATTACAGTATCCCTGCTTCAACTTGCCACAGGTCATTCAATGATCATTCATTGGAGGAGCATGCGCGTCATGCTCAGCCACGCACCACGGAAACACCTCCCAGTGTCGTATTCTCCAGAGCCGCAAACAGCCATGAGTCGCTCCTTGATGCCGACGATGTCAAGTACAGTAGCAAAGTTTTTCGATGTAACCCCCTCAAATGGCAACGAGCCAAAAATCAAAGAATTAGATTGGTTGCCCAATAAGGGTATATTGAAGTACGCGTCAAAACATCGAGCGTGATGCAGGGGATCACCCCGTCCGGATGACCGCTGCGATCTGCCCATTCTCGCTTTTGCCCCGCGCTGTCGAAGTTCCGTTTGTGAAGATGTTGCACCGTGTGTCCCGTTCCGTCGTCGCCTGCCGCCCGCGCGCGCCTTCTCCACGTCCTCCGTGGTGCGTCAACCCCCCCCCCCCCCTCTCAGCTCTCTCGTAACTCGAACTAACTTTGTTGTCTTCTACAGGAACGTGTACCGCTCTTTATCGACGGCAAGTTCGTGCAGTCTAAGACCGACAAGTGGATTGACCTCCGCAACCCCGTACGTCGAGCTATGTGACCGCAGGGGGCGAGCCTGCGATCAGCTGCACTGATCTAACGCTGTTGCTACGTATACAGGCGACGAACGAGGTGATCTACCAGGTCCCGGAGGCTACGCAAGATGAGGTAGGACAGCCGCAGTCCCTGTTTCTTGATCTCTAAGTTTTCTGACTGGTCGGTACTGATGATGTACAGATGCGCCAAGCCACGGAGGCCGCTGCTCGAGCCTACAAGACGTGGAAGGAGGTGGGCGTGCAGCACCGTCAGCGCGTCATGCTCAAGCTGCAGCATCTGATTCGTGAGCACACAGAAGAGCTCGCATTGTCCATCACCAATGAAAGGGCAAGACGCTCGCTGATGCTCGTGGCGACGTGTTTCGTGGTCTGGAAGTCGTGGAGCACACATGCGGAACTGCCACGCTCATGATGGGCGAGACGGCGGAGAACCTGGCCACGTCCCTGGACACTTACTCGTACAAGCAGCCGCTGGGGTGTGTGTGCTGGTATCTGTCCCTTTAACTTCCCGGCCATGATCCCGCTTTGGATGTTCCCCACGGGCACCGTGACCGGTAACACATACGTGCTCAAGCCCTCGGAGAAGGACCCTGGTGCCACAATGGTAGGCAGTCACTCATTCATTGGGTGGACTTCAGCTCTGACCATTTTCCTCTCTCTGTGTGCAGATTCTCGCTCGTCTGGCTCAAGAAGCAGGTCTCCCAGACGGTGTGCTCAACATTATTCACGGTGCTCATGTAAGACATTTGTGCAAACAAGTGTTGCAGCTTTCCGATAGTCGCTAATGGGTGAGTTTTTTTTCCTTCAGGACACTGTAACTTCATCTGCGACGCACCCGAGATCAAAGCCATCTCCTTCGTGGGCGGCAACCAGGCGGGCGAGTACATTCACTCTCGTGGCAGTGCTAACGGCAAGCGTGTGCAGGCCAATCTGGGTGCCAAGAACCACGCTGTCATTATGCCTGATTGCGACAAGGAGCAGGCTGTCGGAGCTCTTGCTGGCGCTGCTTTTGGAGCTGCTGGGCAACGCTGCATGGCCCTTTCCGTCGTCGTGTTTGTGGGCAAGTCCAAGGAATGGGTGCACGACATCGTGCAGAAGGCCAAGGAGATGAAGGTGAACGGCGGCTTGGAGCCTGGAACTGATGTCGGTCCGTTGATCACAGTGGCGGCCAAGGAGCGAGCGGAGCGTCTGATCCAAGAAGGTGTGGACAATGGTGCAGAGCTGCTTCTCGATGGACGCAACGTCAAGGTCTCCAAGTACCCGAACGGTAACTTTGTGGGTCCGACGGTGCTGAACAACGTGGGCACGGACAACCCTGCGTACGTGGAGGAGATTTTTGCTCCAGTGCTGGTCTGCACATCCGTGGACACGCTGGAAGAAGCGATCGAGTTCATCAACCGCAACCCGTACGGCAACGGAACCTCAATCTTCACGTCATCAGGGGCTGCTGCTCGCAAGTTCCAACACGAAATTGATGTGGGTCAGGTGGGCATCAACGTGCCGATCCCCGTCCCTCTGCCCATGTTCTCGTTCACTGGCTCGCGTGCATCGATCCGTGGCGACCTGAACTTCTACGGCAAAGCTGGTATCAACTTTTACACGCAGATCAAGACCGTCACGTCGCTGTGGGACTACAATGAGAAGACACGCTACAGCGCTGTGATGCCGACACTCGGCCAGAAGTAAGACA